>SJYV01020298.1:61017-197015 GCA_006410875.1 Neotragus pygmaeus
GGAGTTCATGATCTGAGCCACAGTCAGTTCCTGGTCTTGTTTTTGTTGACAGTATAGAGCTTCTCCATCTTTGGCTGCATAGAATATAATCAATCTGATTTTGGTGTTTACCATCTGGTGATGTCCATGTGTAGAGTCTTCTCTTGTGTTGTTGGAAGAGGGTGTTTGCTATGACCAGTGCATTTTCTTGGCAAAACTCTATTAGTCTTTGCCCTGCTTCATTCCGTATTCCAAGGCCAAATTTGCCTGTTACTCCAGGTGTTTCTTGACTTCCTACTTTAGCATTCCAGTCGCCTATAATGAAAGGACATCTTTTTTGGGTGTTAGTTCTAAAAGGTCTTGTAGGTCTTCATAAAACCGTTCAACTTCAGCTTCTTCATCATTACTGGTTGGGGCATAGACTTGGATAACTGTGATACTGAATGGTTTGCCTTGGTTTTATTATATTTCAAAGAGCTCAAACATGCCCACATACATTGAATTTATCATCATAAGACTTTCCCCTTTAAACTGTAATTGTCTTTTTCTTATTTAACCAGTAGAGAAAATGAGATGCTGAACATTTCCAAACTTCATATACACATACACAAAAACAAACAGAAACAAATATACACAGAAATCAAAAGGAATTAAGATTTAAACCCAAAACTTTTGCCCCTCATTACTAAACTAACCCAAAATTGGATTGGAGAGTAAGAAACCTTTCTAATTATGTTTTAGGGATAAAAACAGAGGTAACAAAAGAAAAACTTGCAAATCTGAGAAGCACCTTCGGAGCCGTAGAAGTTCATAATTCCCTCTTTCCAGAAAAAGGAGATTTTTACTACTAAGGAGAAGAAAGCTGTTTCAACATGAGACTGAGTTAATTGCAGACTGCTGCATGACTCCCTCTTTATAACACAAAGGAAAAACCAGTTCCATCAGTTTATTCCGGAGGTAGAACTCATTGCCCTGGAAAAAATCAGCTAAAATCTACTTGTGGCAGAGTTGGGAATCAGCTCTCATTTGTGTTTTGGTGCTTTTTATAGCTGGCATGCTCCTTTGTTCCATTTTCCGATTCCATCCAATAGTTCAGGATTAGTTAAATCTTTATTGCCTTATGTAGCAGTCTTGCTCTGTGATTTCTGTGATACTGTGCTGTATTTCCCTAGATGAAGAATGAGCAGCTTCATGAATTGTTGTATTTTCAGCTGGAAAAGTTTGGAGATGTCCATTATTTTCTTCTCATTGAGGCAAAGAGTAGAGCTTTCACAATAAGGAATCTTTGTTCTATTTTTCTGTGATTATGAAAATTCTGCTGAGTTTCTCTCTCTAATGGTCTCACATAGGAATTCCTTTTTCTTTAGATGCTACATAGCCATACACTAGAGAGAGAGACCAGGCAGAGATCTGGGCAGAGTAGGGTTGGGAAGAGTCAAAACCTGGGTTCAAGTACAACCTCTGGCTTATAGTGGAGTCTCATGCCCAGTGTAGGCGTGTGTGTGTGTGTGTGTGTGTGTGCACATACACACATATATAAACATACAGACTCATGAACATTTACTGAGCACTTAATATGTTGTACAGGGCAGCATACCAATCCCCTTATTACTATCTCTCAGGTGGCACAGTGGTAAAGAATCTACTTTTCAATGCAAGAGATGCAGGTTTGATTTTGGGATCAGAAAGGTTCCCTGGAGGAGGAAATGGCAACCCACTCTAGTATTTTTGCTGGAAAATTCCGTGGACAGAGGAGCCTGGTGGGCTACAATCCATGGGGTCGCAAAGAGTCAGACATGAGTGAATGACTGAGCACAACAACAACAATCCCCACTTTACAATTAAAATTTAAATTAGGTTCCTCTTTCTTTCCTTCTATTGGGTTGGCCAAAAAGTTTGTTCAGATTTTTCAGTACGATGTTATGGAAAACCTTAAAGAATTTTTTGGCCAACCCAATATTTCAGAAAAATCCCTTAGCTGTTTTATCCCTCAGGGTAGACTAATTAATTGAAACAAAATGGAATACTTTTGTCCTCAAGTGGGATCCAAACCAGTTTTATTTAAATAAGGTACATTCCCTTCCCTAACTTTTTTTATAAAAATAATTCAAACCTATAGAAAAAATACAATAAGCACTTGCATGCCCTTCCTCTAGACTCACCAATTTCAAACATTTTGCACAGACACATACACACACTCGGTATGTATATAGATATACACATGTATTATTATTTTTGTTTTTGCAGAACTACTTGAGAATAAGTCGTAGACATCACTGATTCGATCATGCTCATGCCATAAAGACAAAGAAAAACTACTCATGCCATAAAGACAAAGAAAAATTTAAAAACTAATCCAGTTTAAAGTAGACTAATGAAATGTGAAAATTAAATGCAATGTATGATCCTGCTTTGGGAAAAAATACTGCCCTTCACCAAAACCCACAACTAAAAAGAAAGTGACTGTGACAACCGATGAAATTTGAATATGGAGTATACACAGTTAATAGCATTTGATTGATGTTAAATTCCTGTATCCTACTGATACTATGGAAGAGAATAATCTTGTTCTTAAGAGAGATACATAAAAGTAATGAGGAACAAATGGTCATGTTGTCTGCATTTACTTCATAGTTCAGTGATAACAATAGTATAAAGTGTATTTGTGATATTATTAGAGAGAGAAAAAAAAAACTGTAGCAAAAATGTTAACAAGTGGTGAGTCTAGGAGAAAGGAACACAGGAGTTCATTTTACTACTCATGAGACTTTTCTGAGCATTTGAAATTTTTCAATGTGAAATTTTAAAACTTAAAACCAACACCTAAATATTTTACTTTCTTGCCCAAACAACTTCCATCACATTAGCGGTACTGGCTCTGCAACTTGAACTTATTACTAAGCTGAGGGACTTGCCTGGCGGTCCAGTGGTTAAGACTTCGCCTTCCAGTGCAGGGGGTGAGAATCTGATCCCTGGTCAGGAAGCTAAGATCCCACAAGCCTCACGACCAAAAACCAAAAACATAAAAACAGAAGCAATATTTTAACAAAGTCAATATAGACTTTCAAAATGATCCACATCAAAAAAATCTTAAAAAAATATCACGCGTGTGTGCATGCTCAGTCATGCCCGACTCTTTGTGGACTGTGGCCCACCAGGCTCCTCTCTGCATGGGATTTCCCAAGCAAGAATACTGGAGTGGGCTGCCGTTTCCTTCTCCAGGGGATCTTCCTGACCCAGAAATCGACCTCATATCTCCTGTACTAGCCGGCTGGTTCTTTACCGCTGAGCCACCTGGGAAATTTATTTAAAATTTTTGTTACTACATACTTGTTCGATTTCTGAAAATGTGAGAATTACAATCGGACAGGCCTAACTAAAGACGAATTTGTTGACTCACAAATGTGTCTTGAGCTCCTACCCCGAGAGCACTGGGGACACGGCAGAGACAAAGAGCAGAATCCCTGTCACCTGGAGCTCTGTGAGGCAGAAACAAAGAAAAGGCAGCAGTCTTGCAAGGAACTGGGACTTTTTACAGCTGTTCTTGAAGTCTAAACTCACTTCCTTTTTCTCTCCCAGTTGATGGGATTGAAGTCAGCTTCTCTCTCTTACTATGTAATAAAATACAACATATGTGAACAGTTTTTTCTACTGTGATAAACTGATAATAACTCAGATAAAATATGTAAATAACATACTACTTGTGACACATGTAGAGAAAAGACATGGTAGTTTCTTTATAAATTATGTCCAATGAGAATGGCCCTGAAAAATTATATCGTATAATTTCCCTCATATCCCCCCCGCAAAAGCCAATGACCATACTTTGCACGTATGGGATCAAAACTGACTATATTTTGACAAAAAAATGGAACCACTCATCTTGAAAAATATAACTGCAAGCTTAAATTATCTCAGTATTCCTATTACATTGATTAATCAACTGTTAATATTCCATTTGAGTTAAAAACAGCATTTTTAAAAATGGCATGTGATTGCATGAGAAATGCAAAGCTGTTACAAACTGACAGCAGTGAACTCCCATTCCAAGGGAATAGATCTAAAAAAATGTTTGAATTTCATTTAATGGGCCACTCATGGTGAAATTATTACTTCCATTTCATATGTGTATATAGTCTGGCTAATCTTGCTCTTAGCAATCGACTCAGCACTTTCTTCTTTTCCACCCTCCAAACCCCTTTTCAACCTCAGGAGCAATTATTTTCCTCCTCTGTTCTTCTATTAACATGGTTGTTACCTTCCTCCCCCATCTCAATGCTCCCCAAACCCAAACATGCCATTTTTAAAGGGCAAATCAGTCTGCAAGTGAGTACTCAGTTGATTTAGTCATGTCTGATTTGGTGATGGACAGGGAGGCCTGGTGTGCTGCAGTTCATGGGGTCGCAAAGACTTGGACACGCCTAAGCAGCTGAACTGAACTGAACTGACCCTTTGCATCTCTCTAGACTGTAGGCTTGGAGAAGGCAATGGCACCCTACTCCAGTACTCTTGCCTGGAAAATCCCATGGATGGAGAAGCCTGGTAGGCTACAGTCCATGGGGTTGCTAAGAGTCGGACACAACTGAGCGACTTCACTTTCACTTTCATGCATTGGAGAAGGAAATGGCAACCCACTCGTGTTCTTGCCTGGAGAATCCCAGGGACAGGGGAGTCTGGTGGGCTGCTGTCTATGGGGTTACACAGAGTTGGACACGACTGAAGTGACTTAGCAGCAGCAGCAGCAGACTGTAGCCTGCCAGGCTCCTCTGAGACTCTCCAGGCAAGAATACTGGAATGGGTTGCCATGCATTCCTCGAGGAGATCTTCCCAACTGAGGGACTGAACCCATATCTCCTACATTGCAGGCAGATTCTTCACCCACTCAGCCACCCGGGAAGCCCTATATTAGAATACCTATAAATATACCTAGTTGGGAAAAAAATGCTTTGTGGTAGAAACTGATGCCTATGAACTAAACCTGATGAAGACATCTATTATACACAAATTTTCACAAGAGACTCTGATGTATTCAAAGACTTGCTATGTTATCATCTTCTAGTACAGAGAAATAGATTCATCATAGGGTATTAGGAACTCCACTTCTAAAATTGGATTCTATTTGGAGTGCAATAACAATATTTTTGAAAGCAGTGGATTCCCATTCAAATGGAAAATATAATCATTTCGTAAATAAAAAGCATACTGTAAAGGAAGGTCAAATAATATCTATAGGACTATTATTTTAGGAAGGGCTTACTCAAAGCTACTTCAGTAACAATAAACATTGTTCCAAGTAAGATAATCCTTTTGCTCAGTTTAACAAGCCTCCACTATTTGATGTACATACCAACAGTGTGAATGGGCTTCCTATAGGGGATTAGGCCAAAACTGTACTGAAAAATTCCTCTGGCGTGGAACAGTGGCAAAGCAAATCCCATCATCTTCTGTAGTTTCTCCTGCACATTTCGAAGCCATGATCCTTCGGGGTTGCTAACTTGCTTAAATAGTTCATTTTCACCAAAAGAAAACACTGGCACCAAATAAGCACTGGAAATAATAAGGAGGAAGAATATGCCTTTTCAATGAAAAGGATTTAAATATTGCATTTAGCTCAGCTGACCTGCAACAGATTCCTCACAATGGTTTAATGTCCCCAAGTCTCCTCGGAGTTCTAAGTTTATGTTCCATGTATTGAAACTGAATTACTCCTGAAGTCCTTTGGGGAGGTACCTCAGCAGTCTTAATGATTTGCAAAATTTTATTCTATAGAAAATCAAGGTTCCAGAAGTTTCTTTTTCATTTATGGTTTTGACCATGGCTCATTTGTTCATTTGGTTGGAAATCTATACTGTGCCTATGAAATTTTGCATTTTGCTTGTTTTGCTCTTATAGACAAGTTGAATGGCTGGATGCCATGACACTGAGTTATTTCAGAGGGAAGGTTGTCTTCTATTTCCCATAAACATTCACATCTGTATTCATTGGAAGGTCAGTGATGAGGTCTGTCTTTAAGGGCCAGAAAATTACTTCTTTGAATTCACTTAATAATGGGTTAGCTTCCCTGACACAGTTGCCTGAAATGAAAAACCACTTACCCATGGGTCAAAGCAATTTTCACAAATCCCTTCCGCTGGCGGATGAACAGAGTGAACTTCCCAGGATGGGCATCCAGTGATTCCTCTGCACCCCCAAGCACAATGACTGAGATGTTTCCACCTCCCTCTTTGCTTAACACGTGGGACACACTTTTCTTGGAAACTGAGACTAGCCCTTGGAGTGAATAAAACAAAAGGCATTAATTGATTGTCCTTTAACATTCTTATCTTAAGAATCTACAGCAACAGTCCCAATCCTTTTTGGCATCAAGGACTGGTTTCATTGAAGGCAATTTTTCCATGGGCCAGGGGGATGGGGGTTGGTTTGGGGATGATTCAAGTGCATTCAGACTGGTTCCAAATTAAGAACAGGAGTATGTCAAGGCTGTATATTGTCACCCTGCTTATTTAACTTATATACAGAGTACATCATGAGAAACGTTGAGCTGGATGAAGCACAAGTTGGAATCAAGATTGCCAGGAGAAATATCAATAATCTCAGATATGCAGATGACACCATCCTTACGGCAGAAAGTGAAGAAGAACTAAAGAGCCTCTCGAAAGTGAAAGAGGAGAGTGAAAAAGTTGGCTTATAGCTCAACATTCAGAAAACTAAGATCACAGCATCTGGTCCCATTACCACATGGCAAATAGATGGGGAAACAGTGGATACAGTGGCTGATTTTATTTGCGGTGGGGGCTGAAAAATCACTGCAGATGGTGACTGCAGCCATGAAATTAAAAGATGCTTGCTCCTTGGAAGGAAAGTTATGACCAACCTAGACAGCATATTCAAAAGCAGAGACATTACTTTGTCAACAAAGGTCCATCTAGTCAAGGCTGTGGTTTTTCCAGTAGTCATGTATGGATATGAGAGTTGGACTATAAAGAAAGCTGGGTGCTGAAGAATTAATTCTTTAGAACTGTGTTATTGGAGAAGACTCTTGAGAGTCCCTTGGACTGCAAGGAGATCCAACCAGTCCATCTTAAAGGAGATCCCTGAGTGTTCAGTGGAAGGACTGATGTTGAGGCTGAAACTCCTACTTTGGCCCCCTGATGCAAAGAGTTGACTCATTTGAAAAGACCCTGATGCTGGGAAAGATTGAAGGCAAGAGGAGAAGGGGATAACAGAGGATGAGGTGGTTGGATGGCATCACTGGCTCAGTGGACATGAGTTTGGGTAAACTCCGAGGGTTGGGGATGGACAGGGAGGCCTGGCGTGCTGTGGTCTCACAGGAGGCGGAAGCCGGAGGGACGCGGGGAGGAGCTATGCGCGTGGGGGTGAACGCCCGCCCTACGTGCTCGTTCGCCTTGCGACCGCTGCGCGCGAGCCCGGTGTCCCCGCGGCGGGCAGCAGCAGCGGCGGCGGAGGTGTCGGTAGAAGGCTGAGGGGGCAGAGGGAGTCCGCGGCGGCGGCGGCGGCGGCGGCTGCAGCAGCGAAATGGCGGAGACCGTGGCGGACACCCGGCGGCTGATCACCAAGCCGCAGAACCTGAACGACGCCTACGGGCCTCCCAGCAACTTCCTCGAGATCGATGTGAGCAACCCGCAGACAGTGGGGGTCGGCCGGGGCCGCTTCACCACCTACGAGATCAGGGTCAAGGTGAGGCCGTCTTTTCCCCCTACGGAGAGACTCCTGTGGCCCCGGCTGTCCGCCGCGGACCCTGGAGCGCAGACCCTCAAACGGCCACGGCCGCCCAGGCGGGGCCCCCTGCTGACACGGTGGGGCNACTGTAGCCTGCCAGGCTCCTCTGAGACTCTCCAGGCAAGAATACTGGAATGGGTTGCCATGCATTCCTCGAGGAGATCTTCCCAACTGAGGGACTGAACCCATATCTCCTACATTGCAGGCAGATTCTTCACCCACTCAGCCACCCGGGAAGCCCTATATTAGAATACCTATAAATATACCTAGTTGGGAAAAAAATGCTTTGTGGTAGAAACTGATGCCTATGAACTAAACCTGATGAAGACATCTATTATACACAAATTTTCACAAGAGACTCTGATGTATTCAAAGACTTGCTATGTTATCATCTTCTAGTACAGAGAAATAGATTCATCATAGGGTATTAGGAACTCCACTTCTAAAATTGGATTCTATTTGGAGTGCAATAACAATATTTTTGAAAGCAGTGGATTCCCATTCAAATGGAAAATATAATCATTTCGTAAATAAAAAGCATACTGTAAAGGAAGGTCAAATAATATCTATAGGACTATTATTTTAGGAAGGGCTTACTCAAAGCTACTTCAGTAACAATAAACATTGTTCCAAGTAAGATAATCCTTTTGCTCAGTTTAACAAGCCTCCACTATTTGATGTACATACCAACAGTGTGAATGGGCTTCCTATAGGGGATTAGGCCAAAACTGTACTGAAAAATTCCTCTGGCGTGGAACAGTGGCAAAGCAAATCCCATCATCTTCTGTAGTTTCTCCTGCACATTTCGAAGCCATGATCCTTCGGGGTTGCTAACTTGCTTAAATAGTTCATTTTCACCAAAAGAAAACACTGGCACCAAATAAGCACTGGAAATAATAAGGAGGAAGAATATGCCTTTTCAATGAAAAGGATTTAAATATTGCATTTAGCTCAGCTGACCTGCAACAGATTCCTCACAATGGTTTAATGTCCCCAAGTCTCCTCGGAGTTCTAAGTTTATGTTCCATGTATTGAAACTGAATTACTCCTGAAGTCCTTTGGGGAGGTACCTCAGCAGTCTTAATGATTTGCAAAATTTTATTCTATAGAAAATCAAGGTTCCAGAAGTTTCTTTTTCATTTATGGTTTTGACCATGGCTCATTTGTTCATTTGGTTGGAAATCTATACTGTGCCTATGAAATTTTGCATTTTGCTTGTTTTGCTCTTATAGACAAGTTGAATGGCTGGATGCCATGACACTGAGTTATTTCAGAGGGAAGGTTGTCTTCTATTTCCCATAAACATTCACATCTGTATTCATTGGAAGGTCAGTGATGAGGTCTGTCTTTAAGGGCCAGAAAATTACTTCTTTGAATTCACTTAATAATGGGTTAGCTTCCCTGACACAGTTGCCTGAAATGAAAAACCACTTACCCATGGGTCAAAGCAATTTTCACAAATCCCTTCCGCTGGCGGATGAACAGAGTGAACTTCCCAGGATGGGCATCCAGTGATTCCTCTGCACCCCCAAGCACAATGACTGAGATGTTTCCACCTCCCTCTTTGCTTAACACGTGGGACACACTTTTCTTGGAAACTGAGACTAGCCCTTGGAGTGAATAAAACAAAAGGCATTAATTGATTGTCCTTTAACATTCTTATCTTAAGAATCTACAGCAACAGTCCCAATCCTTTTTGGCATCAAGGACTGGTTTCATTGAAGGCAATTTTTCCATGGGCCAGGGGGATGGGGGTTGGTTTGGGGATGATTCAAGTGCATTCAGACTGGTTCCAAATTAAGAACAGGAGTATGTCAAGGCTGTATATTGTCACCCTGCTTATTTAACTTATATACAGAGTACATCATGAGAAACGTTGAGCTGGATGAAGCACAAGTTGGAATCAAGATTGCCAGGAGAAATATCAATAATCTCAGATATGCAGATGACACCATCCTTACGGCAGAAAGTGAAGAAGAACTAAAGAGCCTCTCGAAAGTGAAAGAGGAGAGTGAAAAAGTTGGCTTATAGCTCAACATTCAGAAAACTAAGATCACAGCATCTGGTCCCATTACCACATGGCAAATAGATGGGGAAACAGTGGATACAGTGGCTGATTTTATTTGCGGTGGGGGCTGAAAAATCACTGCAGATGGTGACTGCAGCCATGAAATTAAAAGATGCTTGCTCCTTGGAAGGAAAGTTATGACCAACCTAGACAGCATATTCAAAAGCAGAGACATTACTTTGTCAACAAAGGTCCATCTAGTCAAGGCTGTGGTTTTTCCAGTAGTCATGTATGGATATGAGAGTTGGACTATAAAGAAAGCTGGGTGCTGAAGAATTAATTCTTTAGAACTGTGTTATTGGAGAAGACTCTTGAGAGTCCCTTGGACTGCAAGGAGATCCAACCAGTCCATCTTAAAGGAGATCCCTGAGTGTTCAGTGGAAGGACTGATGTTGAGGCTGAAACTCCTACTTTGGCCCCCTGATGCAAAGAGTTGACTCATTTGAAAAGACCCTGATGCTGGGAAAGATTGAAGGCAAGAGGAGAAGGGGATAACAGAGGATGAGGTGGTTGGATGGCATCACTGGCTCAGTGGACATGAGTTTGGGTAAACTCCAGGAGTTGGTGATGGACAGGGAGACTTGGTGTGTTGCAGTTCATGGAGTTACAAAGAGCCAGGCAAGACTGAGTGACTGAACTGAACTGAACATTTATTGTGCACTTTATTTCTAGTATTATTACCTCTGCTCCATTTCAGATCATCAGGCATTAGAACCCAGAAGTTGGGGACCCCTGATTTATGGCACTAACACATATTAAACAAAATTTCCTACACTGCTGATATTTGGAGCATTGTGTGGGTTTATAATTTTTCCATAGCCAAATCTTTGGTAATAGATTCCATCACTAAGATCTTACATTTTGGCAAGTGATGGGTTAGGTCTTTAAAATGTCACTTGATTATTACTAGGTCTACCAGTTGTTTGAGTAAGTTGTGTACTGCTGAATTCTACAGACTCCATTCATATTGCATTTTAAGTAAAAGGTGTCTCCTGAAGTTGTTCAGTGCACAACCTGCACAGCTGTATGTGATAGTCTTGATCATTACCCTGGCAGATCCTTGCTCAGAACCAAACGATATACCCTCCAAGAGGTTGCACTGATCTTCTGTACACCAATGATTTGTTTTCAGGTACTCTATATGAATTTTTATTTCTCAAGCATGGATTTATAATGTAAAAGATTTCAAAAAAAATTCAGACATCTAACAAATAACCTATATCAATTGCTAAATCTGTGCATGGTTGCAAAATATCTAGTTTGACATTGGTAAATTGTTTAAGACGTAAGTTACATAACCGTTCAGTCTTTATATGAGGCTTCCCATTTAAAAATAAGTTTAAAGACTCCTTTTCAGATTTTAAAAGCACAATGTACTCTTGGAGGAAAATACTATGAACTCTTGGAGAAAAAGAATAAAGAAAACACAAACAACTCATGACCCATAATTCAGAGATAATCCCTTCTTAATGTCTTATTGTTTCCTTCCTTTCTTGATTTTATCCCCCTTTATTTTTAGTCATAAAAGAATGTGCTAGCTTTATCAAGACATAGCACTTCATCTCTTAAAGGAAATTACATGCTCATTTTACTGTGTATTTCTATTGCTGGGGGAATATAAAATAAGGACAGGATTCTGAAAAACCAGCTACTCTCTTCAAAGAAGAGGCAGAGGAGAGTGGGTTAGAGGGTAGAGAACCTGGGCACAGAGGGGTGTGAACTCTGGTTGAGTTCAGGGCACGGCCATTCTACTCTGCAAGCCCTGAATGGGCACAGAGGCATCACTTCCATGGAAAAGAGAGCCCCTTGGTTTTTCAGACACCTGGCAGTCCTCTCTTGCCTCTATCCACTTCTCAGTTTCCTCCTGAGGCTTCCCTTCTTCAGACCATGCTCAAAAGTTGGTATTTCTCAGGGCTGTTAGGGACTAAATGTTTATATTCCTCCAAAATTCATATGTTGAAATTCTAACCCCTAATACGATGGTATTAAGAGGTTGGGGCCTTTGGGAGATAATTAGTTCATAAGAATGGAGGCCTCCTAATGGGATTAATGTTTTTTTAATATTTATTTATATATTCTAATTAATTTATTTGGCTGCTCAGGGTCTTAGTTGCAGCACTCAGGATCTTTAGTTGTGGTATGAAAACTCTTAGATGCAGTATGCACGATCTTGTTCCCTAACCAGTGATCGAACCCAGGCCCCCTGCATTGGGAGCATGGAGTCTTAGCCACTGACAGGGAAGTCTCAGGTTGAATGTTCTGATAGGAAGAGGACACACCTAATTTGTTCTCTCTTTCCACCACGTGAAGATACAATAAGATATCTATCTGCAAACCAGCACGTGGGCCATCACCAGACATAAGATTGTCCCAGCCTTCAGACTGCGAGAAATAAATTTTTAGTGTTCAAGCTATCCAGTGTACAGTGTTCTCTTATAGCAGCTGATGTCTTTAACCTCATCTCTCCACAAGGATTCAACTACCACTCACGTGTGCTGAGTTCTCCCAAACCCATCTCCAGGGAGTTTTTCTCCTGATGTTCCAGGCCTACACCTCCTGTTGCTCAAAGGACATCTCTACCTCAACAGCTTAGAGACACCTCAAACTCCATGCTTCCCAACCCAGTGAATGAAATTCTTCCACAAAGTTGTTTCTCTCCCAATATTATTTATCAAAGCGATTGGGAGTATCATCTATCCAGTCCCCCAAGTCAAATGTAGGTTCCTTCCATATACAGTCCCCTCTTTTCAGCCACCATGATCATTCATCACTCATTCATTCAAAAACACTGAACATCTGCTACAGGTAAGATACTGTGATAGATGCCGATGAGACAGTGAAATACAATTGCTGCCCTCATGCGGCTGAATCAGTCACTAAATATTGTTGCACTGTGTGTGTGCTCAGTCATGTCCAACTCTTTGCAACCCCTTGGACTGTAGCCCACCCAAGCTCCTCCAGGCAAGAATCCTGGAGTGGGGTGCCATTTCCTCCTCCAGGGTATCTTCTCGAGCTAGAGATTGAACCTGCATCTCTTGAGTCTCCTGCATCAGCAGGTGAATTCTCTACTACTGAGCCACCTGGAAACCCCAAGTTTTGTAGACTCTATCAACTATTTTTCATATCGATTCCTTGTTCTCTAGTTCCACTACCACAGCCACTGTGCCAGTTTAGTCCTTATCACCTATCCCCTGATGACTGAAATAGGCCTTTTCATCTTCACAGTCTCCAGGCTCATCTCTAACTTATTTCCAAGGTGCTGCCTGCATGACTTACTGTGCAAAATCCTAACAGGTCCTTACTTTGCTCAAAATCCCTCACAAGTTCCTCATAGCTAACCTACAAGAAAAAAAATCTAAAGTGTATATATTATAGATAAGGCTGCTATGATCTGATCTCAACTGCCTGCTAACCCTTAATGAGTAGACATAAAGAAACATGAACCTTGAAACACATTGTGTACTCTAGCCAACATCTGCTGAGTACAGATTTACCAAAATGCGCCAAGAGGAATGGCATGGACATGGAACTTGCAAAGACTTATAGCCACAGAAGTCTTGGAAAGAGTAAAATACCATCAGCAGAGGATTTCTGAAATGCAGTGGGTTACTTAGGGCTTCCTAAGGTAGAGAATCTCTGTGGTAAAGAAGCCACCTGCCAATGCTGGAGACATGGGTTCGATCCCTGGGTTGAGAAGATCCCCTGGAGAAGGAAATGGCAACCCACTCCAATATTCTTGCCTGGAGAGTCCCATGGACGGAGGAGCCAAGCAGGCTACAGTCTATAGGGTTGCAAAGAGTTGAACACAACTTAGCGACCAAACAACAACAATGGGTCCTTACTAAGTGAGGTCTGGAGCACGTGGCTGTCTGTCTTTCCCCACCCCAAGAGAGGCAGCCACCAAGGCAGGTCAGAGTAGAGGGGCAGCTTTGGGCCAGGGGCAGTTCTAGGAGGCCAGTTCTATGAAGGGATGCTGCTGCTGTTGCTAAGTCACTTCAGTCGTGTCCGACTCTGTGCGACCCCATAGATGGCAGCCCACCAGGCTCTGTTTCTGGGATTCTCCAGGCAAGAATACTGGAGTAGGTTGCCATTTCCTTCTCCAGTGCATGAACGTGAAAAGCGAAAGTGAAGTCGCTCAGTCATGCCCAACTCTTAGCGACCCCACGGACTGCAGGCCACCCGGCTCCTCCACCCATGGGATTTTCCAGGCAAGAGTACTGGAGTGGGGTGCCACTGCCTTCTTCGATGAAGGGATGAGAACTCCCTAAACTTAGAGACAAGGACAGTCCAAACTTGCCCTGGCTACAAGTTTGGATGTTTTTTATTTAGCTTTAGGACATTTCAGGTGACAGCAACAGGGAAGATCTCATGATGTCATGAGCATGACAGCAGACCAGTTTCATCTCAAATGCCAGTTCTAGAAAACAACAGTGGCACCACGTGGACAAAGACCCTATCGTTTTTGTAGCAGGACCTTTTGTGTGGATCCTATTTGTAGTTGACATGGCCTTCAGGAGGGTATACCTTTATCTCTCCTGTCACAAATTTGCCACACCTGCTTCCGATTATACTACCCAAACTCATCTGTGACTATACTTCCAATCAGCAAACAGTATTATGTAAATGGGGCTTGCCTACTGGCTCAGATGGTAAAGCATCTGCCTGCAATGAGGGAGATCTGGGTTTGATCCCTGGGTCAGGATCCCCTGAAAAAGGGAAAGGTTATCCACTCCAGTATTCTTGCCTGGGAAATCCCATGGACAGAAGAGTCTGGCAGGCCACAGTCCATGGGGGTCACAAAGAGTAGGACACGACTGAGTGACTAACACACACGCATAACGTAAATATAGTTCTGTGATGTTTTGAAATTTTAAAAAAAAAGACTTTTCCTTTTAACTTTCTTCCTTTTATAAAACTCTAACCCAGCATCTGCAAAAGAGGAAAGAAGGGATTTTTTTCCCCCACTTAGTTCTGGAGCTGGGGGCTAGTGCGCCCTCTAGTGGCCAGATGCAGGGACAGCCTAAACTGGACATTGAGCCCAGGGCTATCTGTGTGAAGGTCCATAAACAGAACCTGGAAACCCAAGCAAGTATGTTTAGTGATTTCCAACAAGCTATCTAATGACAACAGAGAGTTGAGAAATTAATAAGAAGTAATCAAAACCTAGGAGACCATGAGCAATTCTATCTCTGAATATGCTCTGATCCTGAAATTACAATTTTCCCAAGAGATTATCCATTTTTCATTATGTCCAAGAAATGCAAAGACAATAATAATTAACCTACACAATGATCATAAACATAAAGCTCTTTGTAAGTTACCATAGCTCATGCTTAGTAAATTGGTCAAGTTGGAAAAACCAAATACATTGAGCCTCTTAAATGGAAATAAGAGCTATTAAGACAATCTTAGACTTTTGGACACACTCATATATCTTTACAGCATTTTTACTGAATTTTATTCTCAGAATTGGGAGAATTATGGTTTCTCTAATCTGAAAGTCTTCCACTAGTTGAGAGTAGCAGAGTGAAATTTCGGACCCAAGTTTTGCTTAATCTGGGAGGAAAAAGACAGCAAATTCAGGGTGGCCATTATTCCAAGACACATTGGAGGACATTTTCAATTTCTAATATTCATAAAAGCAGACAAATCACCTCTCCAAAGGTACCGTTTATTACTTATTTGCTCCAAGCATGATTCTTTCTTACTCATCTGGATACACAAAATGCATTCATTAATTTATACTTTCATTGAATTAACATCTTTTGGACATTCCTAAATCCCAGATACTATGCTATATATTATGCCAGTTATTTGGTGAATTATAGGGGAAAAAAATACAGTCTTGTGGCTCAGACAGTAAAGAATCTGCCTGCAGTACAGGAGACCCAGGTTCGATCCCTGGGTCAGGAAGATCCCCTGGAGAAGGAAATAAGGAAATGGCAACCCACTCCAGTATTCTTGCCTGGAGAATCCCACGGACAGAGGAGCCTGGTGGACTACAGTCCATGGGGTCGCAAAGAGTCCGGCATGACTAGGTGACTAACACTTTCACTTTCTTTCTTGTCTTCCTCATGTTTCCAATCCGGTGGGGGAAAGCAAGAACCACCCAAACGGCATATGAAGTGTGAGACAGGGATAAAGACACAGAGTTGTACNGTCGCAAAGAGTCCGGCATGACTAGGTGACTAACACTTTCACTTTCTTTCTTGTCTTCCTCATGTTTCCAATCCGGTGGGGGAAAGCAAGAACCACCCAAACGGCATATGAAGTGTGAGACAGGGATAAAGACACAGAGTTGTACTCTAAGAAACCATAAACCTGGTTGGTTTGAGAGAGAAGTTTTTGTCTGGTCCTGCCACCCCAGAACACTGGAAACAGTGATCTCCCTTCACTTACCACTACTCATCAGATATTCCCGGAAGAGCGGACACCAGAACCAATAGGGCAGCACGTGAAGATAGGAGGTAAGGCCAGGAAACAGCTCCTTGAAGGCGGAATAATTTGTACAAAAGTTTCCAAAAGCTCCAGCCACAAGCACTCCATGGGGGTGAAACCCAAATATGTAGTTGTGACTCGGATCCAAATCCTGGGTTTTGATGAGCTACAGTGCGTTTATGTTGACATAAAAAAAATAAAATGTTGCCAGATTAGTTTCCAATAAGAAACAAAAGGATGCAGTTCTCTATTCAAGAGGAAATGGGAAACTTGACTTGTTTTCGTTTCCTGGGATAGTGTGCATCAGTCTCTCAGTCATGTCGGACTCTCTGCGACCCTACTGATTGTAACCCACCAGACTCCTCCATCCGTGCAAGAATACTGGAGTGGTTTGCCATTCCCTTCTTTAATGGATCTAGGGATGAACCCAAGTCTCTCCTGATCTAGGGATGAACCCAAATCTCTCCCATTGCAGACACTTTCTTCACCATCTGAGCCACCGGGGAAGCCCTCCTGGGGTAGACCTGTATTCACATTTTTCAACTGTGTCCTGAGCCCTTCACACACAGCCTGCTAAATTTTGTCAATTTAGCTTAGACTCCATTTAGTAACTTGGGCTGAATTTCAGGCTCTCTTCCTCTAAAAAGGTAAAAGCTTGAAAAATGTGATAAAAACACATTTGCATTTTTTTCTCAGCACAAAACCATACTATGTGAAAAATTCTACTCACATGAATTGGAAAATAGTCCTTAAAGTACCTCCAAATGGCCCAGCTTCTGACCCATTCATATCTTCTGCCTCCTTGCTCTGGGGTTTGGCAGTCAAAGTAAAGCCATGTCAAGTAAGGGAGGTAGAGGAACCAGTAGTTGCGTATGATCAGGAACACGATAATTCCAAGGCATACCTCTGCTGTAAGAAAGGGGAAGACCTCAGAAATTGGGGTCCATTAGAATCTGCCCACTGTACATACAATCACTGGTTCAAGGTGTCGTTGCTGTTCAGTTGCTAAGTTGTATCCGACTCTTTGCGACCCCATGGGCTGGAGCATGCCAGACTCCTCTGTCCTCCACTATCTCCCAGAGTTTGTTCAAATTCATGTCCATTGAGTCAGTGATGCTATCTAACCATCTCATCCTCNGCTGCGGGGACCGAGGGACGTGGGCTGGGCCCTTGTCTGTTGTTTTCCAGTGTCCTGTAGTAGCAGACATTGCTGGGGGGAGGGGTGAAAGGGGGTCCTCCTTAACACCCTTGGGGCTTCCCTGGTGGCTCGGATGATAAAGAATCTGCCTGCAATGCAGAAGACCCAGGTTCCATTCCTGGGTCAGGAAGATTCCCTGAAAAAGGGAATGGCTACCCACTCCAGTATTCTTCCCTGCTGAATTCCATGGAAAGAGGAGCCTGGCAGACTACAGTCCATGGAGTCCTAAAGAGTCAGACACGCCTGAATGATTAATACTTTCACTTTTCACTTTTTTCTCCTTAGCACCCAGCCCCTTGCCTCCGTCCTGACAACATCCCCTGGTCCCCAGCCCATAGCTAGATGGGGTAGACCCCATCCCAGCTCCAAATAGGCCCTGATTGGTTTAAGCCAGTTACTACATCTCATCCTGTGGTTGTTGTGATTGGTTCAGGGATAGACACCTGCTTTAAGCCAGGCCAATCACAGCAACCGCCTCTCCTTGAGGTCTCCAGGAGTTAGACTTTCTCTCCATTGGGCCTGAAGAGAAGCGAGTAGACCCAGGCCTGAGTGGAGGACATCCTGAGATCACCAGGGGAGAGCCAGCCTGGGAAAGGAGCAAATGTGACCACGTAGAGCCGAAAGATGGAGGCAGAGAAACCAGGTCCTGTCACCCTGTTTGCCTGACTGGATCAAGCTTTGCTTGAAACCTCAAAGACCCCTGTGCTTTTGTGTTACTATATAGCCCATAGATTTTAGTCTTTAAAAGCCCCCATTGTTGTCCAGTTGCCAAGTCGTGTCTGCCTCTTTGAGACCCCATAGATTGCAGCACGCCAAGCTTCTCTGTCCATCATCTCCCAGAGTTTGCCCAAGTTCATGTCCATTGAATCGGTGATGCCATCCAACCATTTCATCTTCTGTTTCCCTCTTCTCCTTCTGCCTTCAATCTTTCTCAACATCAGGATCTTTTCCAATGAGTCAGTTCTTTGCATCAGGTGGCCAAAGTATTGAAGCTTCAGCTTAAATGGCCCTTATATGTTGGGTTTTCTCTTCCTTGGAACCCAGAAATCCTGAATAAGGCCTGTAGAATGATGAGGGCCAGGCCACGAGTCCTTTTCCTGAATGTCCCACTCACAGGACGGAGCCCAGGATCCAGCCCAGCACCAAAAGTGTCTCTGTCCCATCCTTAGTCTCAGAGCCAGAAGAACATTTACAGGTCTTAAGTCCAGGGCCCCCCATTTTTTAGATGGGAGCACTGAGGCTCATCACTCCTTGCCCCTTTTCCTTTCTACGGACTTCTTGCTGGAGGCCTCAGACAGATGGGAGGAGCTGCGGATGCAGCCATGCTGAGTCCCCAGGCCTCTCCACCCCCAGCTCCAGGTCCTCTGAGGAGGCGGGCTGTATTCTATATTGCTACCACCACAGTGGGCCTGGCATGCGCACAGAATGTAGACAGCTCTCACTGGGGTACCCTCTGTAGCCTACAGGGTCAATGCCAGCCAAGACTTTATCCTGATGTCTGAGACCCAATCCCTTCTCTCTTTTCTTCTTTGCCTTACAGTATGGCAGCTCNCTCCCAGCAATCTTCATTCCAGCTTGTGCTTCTTCCAGCCCAGCGTTTCTCATGATGTACTCTGCATAGTACGTCAGGGAAACTATAAACAAAGGGAAAAGATAATCCTGAGAATGGGAGAAAATAATAGCAAATGAAACAACTGACAAAGGATTAACCTTCAAAATATACAAGTAGCTCATGCAACTCAATACCAGAAAAACAACCTGATCAAAAAGTGAGTAGAAGACTTAAACACACGTTTCTCCAAAGAAGACAGTTCAATTCAGTCGTTCAGTCATGTCCGAATCTTTGCGACCCCTTGGACTGCAGTACACCAGGCCACCCTGTCCAAAGAAGACAGATAGCGTAATAACCATATGGAAAGATGTTCAAATAGAAATCAAAACTAGAAATCAAAAGTTCTGGGGATGTAATGTATAGCATAGTGACTATAATTAATAATATTGTATATCTGAAAGTTGCTGAGAGTAAATCTTAAAGATCTCATCATAAGAGAAAAAAATTGTAACTGTGTGGTAATGGATGCTAACCAAACTTGTGGAAATCATTCTGCAACAGAGAAATCAAATCACTACGTTGTATACCTAAAACTAATACAATGTTGTAAGATTGAAAGACCAGCACTTAACATCTATCTCAAGGAAAGAGTATTTGATTTCATGACTAAATGAAACAATTTGCTATTTTAAAAAATATATTTCAAGTCCTATTGATAATAGTTTAAATTCAATTCCTGATAGTGGAAAGAAAAATGCATTCCAAGATCTTCATTTAGAGATTTTAAAAGACATAGTTAATAAAATTTCTGTCACCATTGAAAGGAGATANAAACAATTTGCTATTTTAAAAAATATATTTCAAGTCCTATTGATAATAGTTTAAATTCAATTCCTGATAGTGGAAAGAAAAATGCATTCCAAGATCTTCATTTAGAGATTTTAAAAGACATAGTTAATAAAATTTCTGTCACCATTGAAAGGAGATATTACAACTCTTTAAAATAATTAAAATGGAAAGAAATAAGTGTTTATCCTTATCTTCCCTGTAAGAAAGGAATTGTAGGATAAGCAATGGCGATAGATGATTAGGAAAAATTATTCCTGGTGTAAATTCTAGCTAATATGTGAAGAAAGAATGAGGCAATATGAAAATTACCATTTTGTAGTCCCAAATAAGAGTTAGTTTAGTCAAGGATCATTAACAGAGACTAGGTGAAAGGTCAATGGCCAATGGGGAACTTTTATCTGCAGCATGTCAATTACCAGCCCTCACATTACTTCTTACCTGGACCCACTGACCACTCTTAGACACTAATAATGGGACAACTGGACATTACATGGATCTGACATAACGTGGCATGAGCACCCAGCAACACCTTGGAATAGGACTGGTAAAAACGTTTCACCTAAATCTCATCAAGGTTTTAGCTCCAACTTCTATTTTAGAAGAAATACAGAGACTGATGCTGAAGCTACAATACTTTGGCCACCTGATGCGAAGAGCCGATTCATTGGAAAAGATCCTGATGATGGGATTGAAGGCTGGAGGAGAAGGAGACGACAGAGGATGAACTGGTTGGATGCCATCACAGACGCAATAGACATGGATTTGAGTAAACTCCGGGAGATGGTTAAGGATAGGGAAGCCTGGCAGGCTGCAATCCATGGGGTTGCAAAGAGTTGGACACAACTGAGTGACTAAACAACAGAAAATTGAGGAACAAGTTAGCCTTCCAAAATAGCACAGGAATCCTGAAGGTATCTTGCAGAACAGATAACTTGGCTTCTTTAGTGCTTCACTGACAAAACAAATAGGGCAACACTGTTCTATATTAAAAGACATTTAAAAACTAAGTGCAACCCAGGGGGGTTTGTTTGGATCCTGATTCAAAGAAATCAAGCACCAAAATGTATTTCTGGCTCATTTTCAGGAAAACGAAATATTAAGTTGACTTAGATGATTTTAAGCAATCACTGTTAAATATGCTACATGTAAAACATAATTTTTTAATATGTAGACTAAAGTATTTTGGATTAAAATACACAATTCACTTTAAAATAGTTTTGCAAAGTAGATAAGACTAGTATAACATATTGTTAAAATAATTATAAATCCAAGTTATGGGTATATGGGAATTCACACACTTATCTCTAATTTTCTGTGTGTTTGAAATTTTTCATAATAAAAATTCCAAAATATACAATATAAAAGAATAGTACAAATGTCAAATGTGTGCAATAAATGTATTTAAATTGTCTGTCAAGACTTACAGACTTCCAGAAGGAGCTTATGGTTTGGTTACCTGATCATGGGGTGGGGATGGGTGAAGATGGAACCATAGGGTGAAAGCATAATTAGGGAGTTTGGGGTGGACATGTACACACTGCTATGTTTAAAATGGATAGGCAACAAGGTCCTACTGTATAGCACATGGAACTCTGCTCAGTGTTATGTGGCAGCCTGGATGGGGAGTTTGGGGGAGAATGGAAACAAGTGTGTGTATCGCTAAGTCCCTTTGCTGTTCACCTGAAACTCACAGCACTGTTAATCAGCTACCTCAATCCAAAATGAAAAGTTAAAACAAAAAACAGTCTGTCAAGCCACTGTAGTCTGATTCCAATTAGGAGTGGTGGGCCATGTCCAATCCACTCACATGTGGTACGTAGAGCTCTACCACTCAGCTTGTGACCTTCAACAATTACTCCACTTCCAAGCTCTATCTTTGGAAAATGAACTCAGGGTAGCCCCTACCTCTAGGGTTGCTGTGGGGATTTACCTACATGAGTTAATACAAATAGGAGACATGGGTGACAGAGTGAAGATGTTCAAGCAGTATTTATGCCTTCCCTGGTCCCAGCACATGCTAGGTGCTCCCTCACTGGGATGTGTCAGGGAGGAAGACATTTTCCCCTACCTTCCTAGGTTCTTCTGGCTGGCCTAAGAATTAAATTGACAGGAGACAGATTCATGGGAGAAAAATCAAACAAAATTTTAATAATATGGATGAAGGGGGGGACCCAGGAAAACTTAAGTAACTCGGCTAAAACCCTCACCTTAAATACCATTACCAGCTAAAGACAAAACAGGATGTTGAAGGTATGCAGGATCAGTTGTGGGAGGTTACCAGGAAAAAAACAAGGGTAAGATTTTATGCAGGTATAAATCCCTCCCTTCTCCACTTGATAGGTTTCTAGAGATCTGGTCATCCTCTTTCCTACAGCAAGGGACACACGACTACAAATAGAGATTCCTCTTATAAATGTGAACATTACTTACAAAAGGGTAACTTCTGCTGGGTTTTCAGAATTTTTGTTTTGTCTGTCTTTGTCTTGTCTGCTGCTTTTTAGAAAATAACCAGCTTCAAATAATTAGTAAACCAAAGAAACGTATTTTAGAGTGACAAATTCTGCTTATCTATGGATGGCAATACAGACCTTTCTCACAGACATACACAAATACAAGCATCGGCAAGGGCCCTGGAAGGAAAAGCCAGCAGGCTACCAGAGATGTGCTGACTGGTGAGTGAGGTCAGTCTCCAGGCTCAAGACATTAAACTGGACAGCAGAGGGGTTAAAGTAGGAACTCTGGGTAGAGTACTCAGGTTTGCCCCCAGCTCCTCCGCCTCCTACTAACCCGTGAACAATTCACTCGACCTCTTGGTTCCTTCAACTGTACAATGAGTGCAAGAAGGCATAGTCCTTACCTCACAGGGCTGTGGTGAAGATTACATGGTTAACAGTATATGGTGCTTAGCACTGTAGAGGTAGGCGGTACATGCCCATCGGCAGTTGTCAGAAGAGCACCTGGCACACACCGAGGCCTTGATAAGTGTAGCTATTATCTCAATGGTACTTTGACCAAGAGCAAAACAAAATATAACGCTGTCTCAACAGTCTGGCCTAGGAGGACTTAATGAGCTAAGGCTTTCAATTTTCTCTTTTAGTAAACTCAAGCTGCACTTGGGAGAATTTATTAAAAAAAAAAAAAAAAGTCCCCATGTGCAGGTTCCATTCTGAAATAAATGAATTCAAAATTCTTAGGGAGAGACCATGGGCATCCTATTTTTTTAAGAAATTTCTCCAGTCATATTAACTGCAGCCTGGGTTGAGAACCATCGATCCAAGACACTCAAAATGTAAGACAGTTCACAACTGTAACTCTACAGTGCAATGAGTTATCACTGTTACTGTGGCCTCCAGTGTACAACCCATGGTCTTAGAGCATACAAATAACTAGTCTTCTGAAGCGGCTGTGTGTGTTAGATGCTCAGTCGTGTCTGAGCGGTTAGGTTTCCAATAATTCCTGTGCTCTCATACCACCCCCCTTTACCCTGACCCCCTCAACCCCTTTACTCCAACAGCAGAACAAACATCCGGAGAAAAGGCACACAGGTAAGCCCCTGCCCCATCTAGTGACTGGCTCCTGTGCATTCCTACCTGGGCTTAATTTAAGAGCTGGCTAGAGGAGAGTGAAAAAGTTGGCTTAAAGCTCAGCATTCAGAAAACGAAGATCATGGCATCTGGCCCAATCACTTCATGGGAAATAGATGGGGAAACAGTGGAAACAATGTCAGACTTTATTTTGGGGGGCTCCAAAATCACTGCAGATGGTGACTGCAGCCATAAATTAAAAGATGCTTACTCCTGTTAAGAAAAGTTATTCCCAACCTAGATAGCATATTTAAAAGCAAGAGACATTACTTTGCCGACTAAGGTCCGTCTAGTCAAGGCTATGGTTTTTCCTGTGGTCATGTATGGATGTGAGAGTTGGACTGTGAAGAAGGCTGAGCAAAAGAATTGATGCTTTAGTGAGCATCAGTTGAACTGTGGTGTTGGAGAAGACCCTTGAGAGTCCCTTGGACTGCAAGGAGATCCAACCAGTCCATTCTGAAGGAGATCAGCCCTGGGATTTCTTTGGAAGGAATGATGCTAAAGCTGAAACTCCGGTACTTTGGCCACCTCATGCGAAGAGTTGACTCACTGGAAAAGACTCTGATGCTGGGAGGGATTGGGGGCAGGAGGAGAAGGGGACAACCGAGGATGAGATGACTGGATAACATCACGGACTCGACGGACGTGAATCTGAGTGAACTCCTAGAGATGGTGATGGACAGGGAGGCCTGGCGTGCTGCGATTCATGGGGTCGCAAAGAGTCGGACACGACTGAGCGACTGAACTGAACTGAGGACAACATTCGCCAAGGTTGAAATATTTACAGGCAGAGGCCACCCAGCCCAACTAGTGTGTCGTGCATTCCGCAGGCTGGAAACCTTTAACAGGGAGAAGCTAACCCAGATATTTGTCCTTAGGGTGGGGAGAAGGAAGGGATCAGGTTTCAGATCCTTGGGCTTTGAGTCCGTTTCCGAACCCGTAATTCACGAACCGGGTTTGTCTACTTCGAGTGGCTTAAGTGCCACGTCTTCCAGCTTGCTTGGGTAGTGGTTCCATTTGGATGTACACATGTGTCAAAACCCATCGAGCCGTAAATCTGGGCCTTTTACTTGGGGTAAAGGTACGCCTCGATTTTTAAAAACAGCACTGGGGAAAATTAAGTCGAAAAGCAGTCGTTCGCTACGAGCTTCACGTGAAAGGATGAATCAAAGAGGGGAATCCCAAATTAGTTACCCACGCCCCGTGTGACCTGCCACATTAGGCTTACAAAGGGAGTGGGGCTGGAGGGTCTAAGGACGTCCCTGGCCTTTCCGACAACGACGGTCCGGAAAGGAGCCGACCGGGCCCCAAGCACCGCGCGGCTTCGCCCGGATCTTGCGCGGCCAGGCGTCCTTACCGAGCACCAGGAAGGACAGCACCCACTGCAGCACCGCCGCCGTCTGCAGCCGCCGCGCTAGCGGGATGTTGAGCGGCGCAAACTCCACCTTCATGGTCCGGCCGCGGCGAGCGAGGGCGGCGCCGAGCGCGGTCGCCTAGGACCTCGTTGCTCCGCTGCGTCTGCAGGTGTGAGAGGCCACCTGGCCCAGCACCCGGCCCTCGGGCGCAGAGGAGGCGGTGGCAGCCCGGGACTGGGCGCGGACTGGTCTTGGTCTTGGGTGGAAGGGCGCGCCGGCGCTGAGGCTGGGGGCTGCCAATCACGAACGCCGGGGCTGGGGAGGAGCTGCGGCGCCCGGAGCGCATTGGCTGACTGGCCAGGGCGAGGAGGAGAAAGCGCAACGCTGGGCACAAAGGTCGGCAAGAGGGGTCTGCTGGCAACCTGCCCAAGCCCGGCAACTCGGGTTCCTGCAATTAGTCTAGAAACCCGGAGGTCTCCACCGAACCCTGACCGTTGTTCAGAGATCGATTACTGTGCGCCCGGCTTCAGCATCCGCCCTTAAACCCACCTCTTCCTCCTGAAGTGTCTGCAGCTGGGGAAGGGTTAGACTCTCCCACCAGCTGGAGGTAGGAGCAAGAGTTAACTTGTCTGAAGCTTGGTACCATCTGTTTATTGGTCTGTGTCCCCCACACCACTCCCAGACTCTGGGGGACTCCTCAGCTTTGTGTCTCAGGTTCCTACACCTATCCTGGAAACCTTTCCCTTACTCATTCAATGGACATTTATTGGATACCTACCACTTGCTGGGAACCAACCTGAGCGCTGAAGATACATTATTAGCCCATTCATCAGTTCTGCTCTCAGTACAAATTGGGATTGGAGGGTGGGGATAGGTCGGGGAGAGAAACAAGAAAAATTAAACACACCATTGGGTGTGTAATTGCAAAGTGAAACCCTACTGTGAGTGAATGAGAAGGTTCTAGGACTTAGACTGGAGAGTCAGTCTCAGAAGAAGTGGCCTTGACGTTAATTATAAAAGTGACTCTAACTCAAGCGAAGGGAAGCACATGTGCAAAGGTCCTTTGGCTGAAACTAAAGACCAATATAATGGGAACTCAGAGAACAAGGAGATTGTAGTGAAATGATGCAGAAACAGCAGCCACGAATCAGACCCTTGCAGGCTGTGTTTAGGGTTCAAGACTTTACCCTAAGATTTGCCACGGAAGGATTCCATTTATGATATGTTAAATAAATGGAGTGATTCTAAATTGTGCCTCGGGCTTCCCTTGTGGCTCAATGGTAGAGAATCTGCCTGCCAATGCAGGTGACACAGGTTGGATCCCTGCGTGGGGAAGATCCCCTGGAGAAGGAAAGAGCGACCCACTCCAGTATTATTGCCTGGGAAATCCCATGGAGAGAGGAGCCTGGTGGGTTAAAGTCCATGGGGTTGCAAAAGAGTCAGACACAACTTTGCAACTAAATAACAGATTGTGTCATCCTGTGAGCACACACTACATTTTCTTTATAAATTCTTACTGTAGAGTTGACCAACACCAAGTGGGAGGTAGCTGTCAAGTCATTGCTAGAGGGAGTTTGGAACAGGACAAATCAACATAGTTGACTACCAATCCCCCCCACCATGCCCCTTTCTCCTTCAACATTTTAATAGAAAGTTGGATAAAAACAACAACACCTGAGTATTTCAGGGGAGTAGTTTGTGACTTTTTGTATGCAAAACTTTCGGGTTGTTTTTTTTTTTTTTTCCTAATTGAGAAATCACTTTTTTTTTCTGCCCCATTTTCTTTATTTCAAGCCACAGGTCTACTTGGAGGGTCATGCAGCAAGTGGCTTATAAATAAAATCAGAGTCTATGAATAGTGTCAGCACATTAAGAGACAGAATCACTGAATTCTCTCCTTAGGTCAAGATCTTTGGGATCCAGGAGTTGGTATTACTTATGGCACACCTGAGAGGTACCTGGCTCCGATTAACATTATCATGCTACTCACTACAAAAAAGCCCAAGGGTAGACTACTGAAGATGCCACTGTCACCATTTTCTGAAGACTTAGTAGCCCAATGCATGGCCTTCATCACAGCTTTCTTCCATGTGGAATAACGAATTTCGCTCTCCTTGGCGTTGATCTGAGGTTCAAACCGCTCCATTATGACAGCTGACAAATCCTCAGGCTCCAGACTCCACACGCCAACCCCTTCTGCGGCCCCTGCGGCCATGGCAGCTCCCAAGGCAGTTGTTTCCGGCATCGAGGGCTTTACTACCGGAATATACAGAAGGTCGGCTTGCAGTTGCATCAAAATTTTGTTGTTGGTCATCCCTCCGTCCACCTGCAAGTGACTGAGTGGAATTCCGCAGTCGCGGTTCATGGCGTCCAGAATTTCTCGGGTTTGGAAACAAACAGCTTCTAGTGCAGCAAAAGCAATATGGCATTTATTGGTGAACTGAGTGAGCCCACAGATGATCCCTCTGGCACTGGGCTCCCAATAAGGGGCATATAGGCCTGAAAAGGCTGGGACGAAATAGCAACCATAGGAGGTACCTACTTCTTTAGCAAGTTTTTCAATTTCCTCTGAGGTCTTTATAATTCCAAGATTGTCCCTTAGCCAGCGAACAACAGCACCGGCTATAGCTACCGAACCTTCTAGTGCGTAATATACTGGTTTGTCTCTGCCGAGCTTGTAAGCCACTGTGGTCAGAAGGCCATGTTCAGAAAATACACACTTATGGCCTGTATTGCATAGTAAGAAACAGCCTGTCCCGTACGTGTTTTTGGCTTGTCCATCCTGGAAGCACAGTTGTCCCACCAATGCAGCAGACTGGTCCCCAAGACACCCCGATATGGGCACACCTTCCAAAGACCCAGCTTTCATTAGGCCATAGATCTCAGAAGAACTCCGGATATTTGGAAGAATTTTCATTGGAACTTCAAAAAATTCACAGAGCTCTTTATCCCATTCCAAAGAGTGAATGTTGAAAAGCATCGTCCTGCTTGCATTTGTCACATCTGTACAATGGACACCTCCATGGGCTCCTCCTGTCAAGCTCCAAATAAGCCACGAATCGATGGTCCCAAAAAGCGCTCTATCTTCCTCAACTGCCTTTTGTACTTTTCTCACGTTGTCAAGAAGCCAACGAAGTTTCACTGCGCTGAAGTAAGTGCTCAGTGGAAGGCCCGTCTTGGTCTTGACAAAGTTGTTATTTACTGGAATGCTTTTACTAAGACTCTCAACGGTAGACTGGGTTCTCAGATCGAGCCACACCACAGCATTGTATAGAGGTTCTCCAGTTAATTTGTCCCAGACTACAGTGGTTTCCCTCTGGTTACTGACACCAATAGCTTTTATGTTGGAAATATCAATATTGAGCTGTCCAAGTTTCTCACACGTTTTCTCTATACACTCATACACAGACTGCAGGATTTCCTTAGGGTCTTGTTCCACCCATCCTTCTTTAGGAAACTCTTGTTTTATTTCCACTTGATGATGACTAAGTAGTTCGGCTGTTTTTGAATTGAAAACCAAAAAGCGCGTCGAGCTGGTACCCTGGTCCACTGCTCCCACCAACGGCCCCAAAACTGCTTTCTTCGTGGCTGCCATGAAACTAGCTTCGGTCGGCGGGCGGGCGAACGCGACCCGTTTCCCAGGTGACGGCGGCGGGCGGGGGAGGGGAGGACGGCGAGCCCAGAGGGCCAAGCGGCGCGCAGCCCAGAACGCATCATCTGCCCCAAGCTTCTCGCCCCGCCCCTTCCACTTCGAGACTTCTTCCCTGGACCTCCTCCCACCACTGGTACTGGGAATGTTGTGAGTACACACCATGCCACACATTCTGCAAAGCCCTTCACCAAACAGAGAGCATCGTAAAGCAACCCTGTGAAATTAGCTCATTTGTCAGTTAATGAAGGCCAGGGTCAAAGTCAACTGGCAGAGTGACAATTCAGCTTTGTTTATAACGTAGAGAGGAGAGTCCTCCCTTCTTCAGTTGACCCAAACGTGGAACAAGTATTTATGCACCAGGCATAGCCCTCGGTCCTGATAACCCAAAGGTGAATTAAGACAGGGTCGCTGAGACCGAGAATTCACACGCATTCATTCATTGACTATTTATGGAAAGGCATCCAGGTGCTAAAGACTAGGTGGGGTATGGGGATGGGCTGCATAAGAGGGGGTGAATAGAAAGGTCTCTGACTTCACAGGGCTCAGAGTCTAGTGAGAGAAACAAAAGAAACCAAATGTGTGCTAGTGCCCTGAAAGACGCAAACAAGTTCTAACGATGGACGATGAACACTTAATTATTTTTAAAATTAATTTATTTTAATTGAAGGCTAATTACTTTCCAATATTGTGGTGGTTTTTGCCATACATTGACATGAATCAGCCACGGGTGTGCATGTGTCCCCCATCCTGAACCCTCCTCCCACCGCCCTCTCCATCCCACCTCCCTCCACATCCCATCCCTCAGGGTTATCCCAGTGCACCGACTTTGACGCCCTGTTTCATGCATTGAACTTAAACTGCTTCTTTCACATATGGTAATATACATGTTTCAGTGCTATTTTCTCAAATCATCCCACCTTTGCCTTCTCCCACAGAGTTGGGAAATCTGTTCTTTATATCCGTGTCTCTTTTGCTGTCTTGCATATAGTGTCGTGGTTACCATCTTTAACACCTAATTATTAATAGAAGAGATTGGAAATAACAAGAGTGGAAGTAGGGAGACTCTAAGGAGGCTATTGTGAGAATAGAGGATGCTGGGTTGACCTACTGTGTTAGCAAATAGAGATGGATTTGACATAAGCTTGAGAGATATAAAGACTGACAGGTTAATTGGATTCACAATCTATTGGTAGGCAAGACGAGAGAGATATCCAGAATTCCTATTCCTAGTCATTTGGAGTTCACTCTCCTGAATTATGCTCTTGTCACTTTCCCGGAGCCCTCAGCAGGTAGAAAAGAACTATCACATCCCACCACAACTCATTTGAGCAAAGTAGGGACCCATGAAGGTCTATCACCACTTTAATTAGCAAATAAATCATTCATTCACTTAACATTCAACACACTTATTTTGTACATATTGTGTACATATTGTGTCCCAGGTTATAGGAGTTAAATGTTTATTGGAGTTAAATGGTGAGAAAGTTTTAATTCATCAAGCTATTCAAAACAAATTTTCTGTATGAGTTTTGTTGATTTCTAGAAATAAAACTAATAGGAAAACATGAACTTTAGATATTATCTTTCTAAACTACACATTTTGTGGAATAGGGAGCTTAGGGCAAAGAACCTGATTTGTCTGTGGCACCCTAGCTAGATGAGGAGAAATGATGTCCTGTAGGATCATGGGTTTCAAGCTTTGACTTTAGCAGGGGTTTTTTTCTTTTAAATCTTCAAATAACTCGAATTTATAAAAGAAATCAAAGTGAATCTGCTCTTATTGGAAATGAACAGGGACCCTGACTGCCACTTTGTCAGTATCTCCCTCCTTCCCAAGTTTCATTTTTAGCAAAATGAAACTAATATCATCAAATAATTATAGAACTGAAACCATTTGGTGTCATTTTGAGGGATTCCAAAGAGTTCTAGTACCACAGTCCTTTATGTCTCAGCACAGAAAGAATTCAGTGAGAGGCAAAGTGATGGATAAGATGGATATTAGAGTAGGATGCTTGTGAGGCTTACAAGCAGGTAGGAGAGGAGGGGTGCCACATCCCCCAGAACTTACTGGGCTACAGTTTTATAATCAAAGGAGAGTGGGGAGGGGGAGAAGAACTTCTTTGTCTTTCTTGAGTAGGCATCATGCTTCCATCATCAGTTCCTACTCCAGGCTGAGAAGGGGAGTTTTGGTGTCCCTACCTGTCAAGCTAGGTTCACAAATTATTGTTTTTAATATATACAGAGAGTGTGTCCTAGCTTACTGAGCTCACTGGGCAGGATGTGGGTCTTATGCCACTGTTGTTTTATTGTTTGGGCATATCTCGTGTTTCTCTTGCATGGTCTTGTTAATCAACTCTGCTTGGTTTTGTACTTAAGCAAACCTGCTTTCTCTTTTCTTTCTTCCTTAATAATTTTATTTGTTTATTTTTGGCTGTGCTGGGTCTCCACTGCTGTGAAGGCTTTTCCCTAGTTGCAGTGAGCAGGAGCTACTCTCTGGGTCATGGTGTGCTGTCTTCTCATGTTTGTGGTTTCTCTTGTTGGGGAGTGCAGTCTTAGTTGCTCTGAGGCATGTGGGATCTTCCTGGACCAGGGATTCAAGCCATGTCTCCTGCATTGGCCTTTGTAGTCTTTCCTGCTGAGCCACCATGGAAACCCAAACCTACTTTCTTGAGTAATCATTAACTTAGAGGAGTCTCCCACACTCTTCCTGTTTTACAGTACCCAAATGGGATTAACTATTTAATCACCTATTTTGTCCCATTCAGAATCTCCAAGGGACTGGCAAAATGGGTTGAAAACCACTTTGTGCATGTGTGTGTGTGTGTGTGGTGGCGGTGGGGTGGTAGTAGTGGGTCATTTAATATTTGGAGAAATACACAGCTTAAACAGGGCTGCAGTTAAGTAACTGTATGTGATGTGTCAATTTGACTCAGTGCTGACCAGGTTCTGTCATTGTCGTTCATGTGCGCTCAATCGTGTCTGACTCTTTGAGACCTTATGGACTGTAGCCTGCCAGGCTTCTGTGTCCAAGGGATTCTCCATGCAAGAATACTGGAGTGGGTTCCCATTTCCTTCTCTGGGGGATCTTCCTGACCCAGGGGTCCAACCTGTGTCTCTTGCATCTCCTGCACTGGCAGGAGGTTTCTTTACCATTGAACCAGCATCTCCCCAGTTACTGGGCTACATGCTTCATATGCTGTGTTTGCTTTAAGCCTCATAACAGCTCTCCAGGGTAATACTATTATTCCTTTTACCAGTAAAGAAAGTGAGGCTAGGGGTCAAACTAATTGTTTACCTAATAAGTAGTAGAAGTGAGTTTCTGTTGTTTGAAAATGGGTTTGTCTGTTTCTAGGGCCTGAGCAAAGAACTGCCATACTAGGCTCCTTCTCAAACGATATCACAAGGAAGGAAGGGAATGTTGTTGAAACCAAGGAATAAGTCACTGAAGAGCAAGTGGAAGAATGCAGAGGGCCAAATTTGTCATAGTTTGGGTTAGGGTTAGTTATTCATTCAGTCAATAGTTATTTGCCAATCATATTCTATGTGCTTGGCATTGGGTATATATAATAATTCAACAAAAATTTATAAAGCAGTTTTGCCACGGTAAATCCTGAAGTGGCCATTGTGTTGGAAATCAGCTGTCCAACTTGAAGATCTGAGATTCCAGCAACCAAGTGTGGTTCCTCTTTCCAGGTTTTATCTTTAATTAAGGAATGAGAAGGTGACAGTTCAGACTGCGTCATAGGTTACAATAGTCTACCCTTGAAAATGAGTAACTAAAATCACTTCTTTGTTTTGTTCCCTGTGCATTTGACAGTAGCTAAATTCTACTAGCAAGAAAATTTTGAAATATTTGGGAAATATTGAGGGCAAAAGGAGAACGGGACAACAGAGGATGAGATGGTTGAATGGCATCACCGACTCAATGGACGTGGGTTTGGGTAGACTACAGGAATTGGCGATGGACAGGGAGGCCTGGTGTGCTGTGGTTCATGGGGTCGCAAAGAGTCAGACACGACTGAGTGACTAAACTGAACTGAACTAGCAAGAAGATGCAATGTTTTTCTGTAATGTGACATTTTACTATAATTTAAGTTAAAATGTTCCTATTATTAGGAAAGGAAACTGCATTTTCTCGAGTCATTAAAGTGGACAGTTTAGCTCACTGTTCTGGTTTTCATAAAGTACATTCATCATAAAGGTAAATATTTCTCTCTCATTTACACACACAGTACACACAAGAAACTCAGCTATCACAGTTACCATAATTCATTGAGAGTGACCAGCTCGGGTTAAAGTCAAACAGAGGACCATCACTATGGCAATTACAATGGAATGTCCCTTAAGCAGTTATATTTTCAACGCTCTTTTGAAGTTCAAGAAACTTGCTTAGGAGCCTCTGCTTTTTTACTATCTTCTCAATGCATTATTTTATCAGTCCAACAGGGCTGGAGTATGTTTGTTCTGAGCAAAGTTTCAGGAGTCTTGCTCAAGAGAGTGAAACTTTGTAGCCACCCCATGATAATATTGCAAAGGTTTCCTTTCTCTGTATTTTCTTGTTGCTATAGGCACATACAAGTTCTCAGGTGGTGCTGGTGGTAAAGAACCTGCCTGCCAGTGCAGGAGATGTAAGAGATGTGGATTTGATCCCTCAGTTGGGAAGATCCCTTGGAGAAAGAAATGGTAACCCACTCCAGTATTCTTGCCTGGAAAATTCCACGGACTGAGGACACATGTGTCACAAAGAGTCGGACACAACTGAGCACATTATAATAAATTATAGGCATGTACAAGTTCTCAGACTCTATATACTGTTTCTTTCTTTGAAAGTCCCATTGATATAAGTTCAATTGTTATCTTTCCATTAGTTAATGTTAGTGTATGATTTGCTCTACAAAGTAGGCACTTCCATAGTTGATGGTTTAAATTATTGTAATACTATGAACAATTGGTGGTGATGGTAGTTTAGTTGCTAAATCGTGTCCTATTCTTGCAACCCCAAGGACTGTAGCCCACCAGGCTCCTTTGTCCATGGGATTCTCCAGGCAAGAATATTGGGGTGGGTTGCCGTTTCCTTCTCCAGGAAATCTTCCCAACCCAGGAATCGAACCCAGATTCCTGCATTGCAAGCAGATTCTTTACTGACTGAGGTACAGAGGGGCTTCCCATGAATTAGAAATTATTATGGTAATCACTAATGTTCATTAAATGTCCTTTCTCTTCTCATAATCCACTCCACACTTTAGTTTGCATGTGGTCTGGGAACCTATTTGGGGGCACAGCAACTAAAACAAGGGAGAATCTAGGAGAAAGCAACTAGGAAGGCCCACTGCAACTGATCTGGGTCCGGACAGGCTCTTGAAAGAAGCTGTCAGCCACTTAAACAACAGTGTCCTTGGAGGTATAGCAAAGCAAACTCCATCATTCACTTTAAGTTTCCAAGAACATCCAATCCAACGGATGGACTTTCACTCATGTTTGTATCTTTCTGGTTTTTCATGGCTCCCTGATATATGACCTGTTAGTTCCTCTGGTCTATTGTTAATATTGTTACTTTCCCTCTCCCCACATATGCTATTTCCCTGATCCTGGCTGTTGTCATTTCTCCTTGGATCATTGCAATCTCCTAAGTGATTTCCATGGCTTTTTGCCCCTTGGTCTACCACCCCTAATCCCTTCTCCACAATGTATCCAAAATGAACTTAAGAAAATACCAAGTTAATCATGTCATTTTTCTGCTTAAAACCTTTCAGTTTCTTCCATTGCTTTTAAACTCCAAACTCTTTCAAGTAGTTTAAGACCCTGCATTATAGGGCCTCTATTTACCTCTTGGGGCTTCCCTGATAGCTCAGTGGAAAAGAATCTGCCTTCAAATGCAGGAGATGTGGGTTTGATCCCTGGATCAGGAAGATCCCCTGAAGGAAAAGGCAACCCACTCCAGTATTCTTGCCTGGGAAATCCCATGGACAAAGGAGCCTGGCGGGCTACAGTTCATGGGGTCACAGAGTCAGACAGGACCGAGCGTGCACACACACACACACACACACACACACATGCTCACCTCTCGAGTCTCAGCTGTAATCCTCCTCTGACTCTTACACTCCAAGCTTTCATCCTTCTGAACTTCATTCAGGTGAACAATCAAGTTTCAGGAAGAGGAGGGAGACGTTTGAGTCTTACGAATAACCAGGGATTTCAGTCCTTCTAGGTCTCTCTCCACTATCTTTCCTTCGTGTCAATATCATTTTAGCTCATTACTGATTAGTTTTCTCTGTATGATGGAAAACATACAGAGAACATACAGAAACACCAATAGCTTTAGCCTTGCATCATGCTGTTTCCACCATTAAAAAAAAATGAACCTCATGTCCCTGGTGGTTCCAGGTCCAAAATTCAGCTTACTTCAGCTGTTTACCCCTGGACCAATTCACTGGCATGAGATACAGTGTCCCATTGCTTTAATGTGGAGACTCAAAGGTTTATCCTGTGTGGAGAGAAACAAGGAATGCTGAGCAGATTATCCCAAGTTGCCTCAATCATAATCTGTTAGAAGAGAGAAGAGTTAAACTGACTTCAATATCTCTGGCTTGCCAACTCGGTGGATACGCATGACTCTGAAGAAGATAGGAAGAACATGGAGAAGAACAAATTTTGTGGTGAGTGGAAAGTATAGGTTTTGAGTATGTCATGCCAGCCTGTTGAGAAACCAGCAAGAGATATGCAGAGGTGAGAGTTCAGTTGGAGGCTAGAATGACAACCATATCTGTTTAGGTGATGGTGGAAGTGGAGATCTTTCAGGTAGAAGACCACCAGAGACATACCTCTAGAGGGTACCCACACTGAAGATAGAGAAAGGGTAGTGTAGGAGGTAGAAGAGGCCAAGAGAGTTAATATTGATCAAGTGTTTCCAATGTGCCAAGTATGTGATGTGTATGCTCAGTCACTCAGTTGTGTCTCTTTGTGGTTCCTTGAACTGTCACTGACAGGCTCCTCTGTCCATGGGATTTTCCAGCAAGAATATTGGAGTGGGTTGCTATTCCCTCTTCCAGGGAATCTTCCTGACCCAGGGGTTAAACCTGAGTCTCTTGTGTCATTTCCACTGGCAGGCAGATTCTTTTCCACTAGCACCATCTGGGAAGCCCTGTACATAGCATGATCTGCCTCTATTAAAATTTGTACAACCATCCTATGGTATATACCTATGCAGTAGATATTATTATTCTCTTCATTTCATAAGAAATAAAGGCTTATCAGTATCCAGCAATTGGTCTAAGGTCTCAGTTAGTAAGCAGTTTAGCTGCCTGATGCAAAGAGCTGACTTGTTTGAAAAGACTCTGATGCTGGGAAAGATTGAAGGTAGGAGGAAAAGGGGACAACAAGAGGATGAGATGGTTGGATGGCATCACTGACTCAATGGACACGAGTTTGGGAGTTGGTGATGGAAGGGAGGCCTGGCGTGCTGTAGTCCATGGGGTCGCAAAGAGTTGGACACAACTGAGTGACTGAACTGAACTGAACTAATAGATCTGAGGGACACATGTCCAAAAGTCCAGAATTCCAGGTTCACTGGGCCCAAATTAAAGTGTCTAGAGACATTCCAGGTCTGCTCCTGAAGGCTATGGGAGAAGTCTTACTCATCTCTTCCATTTCTGGTGGTTCCCGGCATTCCCTGGATTGTGGCTGTATCCCTCGTCCCCCATGGTTACGCTGCTTCCTTTCTTCTGTTTTACTTAATCTTAAATCTTCCTCCAAGGCCACAGGTGCTAAGCATTTCACCAATGCCATTTAAGTGGACCCCAGAACCAAGGTTACCTCTGGAACTGACTAAGCCCCTCTGTGGGGCTTCCCAGGTGGTGCTAGTGGTAAAGAACCCATATGTCAACTCAGGAGACAAAGAAGACTTGGGTTCACTCCCTGAAAGATCTCGTGGAGGAGGGCATAGCAATCCACTTCAGTATTCTTCCCTGGAGAATCCCATGGATAGAGCAACCTGCAGGCTACAGTCTATATAGTTCCACATGTTTGGACATGACTTAAGTGATTTAGCATGCAAGCCCCTTTGTAACCCTTACCAAAAGCCTCCTCCTTGGCCACCAATTACCACCAACAAGCTTCCTGATCCCATTTTAGGCAAAAATGCCCACCCCAGTGCTCACCCTATAGCACTCTGACCAATCACCTATGTCACCCTTCCAGCAGGACTTCTGTCTTGAGGCTATAAAAATTGGCTACTAACCCAGGAAAAGTATCTGCTCTCCCTTGAGCAGGGATGCTGTAGCTGTTCTAACAGCCCCCAGTCCACTGTGCTAGCAGCGCCCTCATTATCTCCGCTCCTAGTCTCAAGAATATCCCTTCTGAAATACTGTGTCTGGAAATTCTTTTCCAACCGGCACTCAAACTGCCTAGACATTCCTCTTATAATAATACATGTGGTTGAATTTAGGGCCTATTCTTATAATCAAGATCCAACCAGTCCATTCTAAAGGAGATCAGCCCTGGGTGTTCTTTGGAAGGAATGATGCTAAAGCTGAAATTCCAGTAGTTTGGCCACCTCATGCGAAGAGTTGACTCATTGGAAAGGACTCTGACGCTGGGAGGGATTGGGGGCAGGAGGAAAAGGAGACGGCAGTGGATGAGATGGCTGGATATCATCACCGACTCGATGGACGTGAGTTTGAGTGAACTCCGGGAGACGGTGATGGACAGGGAGGCCTGGCGTGCTGCAATTCATGGGGTCACAAAGAGTCGGACACGACTAAGCGACTGAACTGAACTGAATTTATAATCGGGGATAGGTTCTCTATCTCGAAAATCTTAACTATCTAAAAGGACTGTTTCCATTTAAGGTAATATTTACAGGTTCCAGGCATTAGGGCCTGGAACATTCGATGGCTGTTATGCTGCCGATTACACTGAATGTTGTTAGAAGGAGATCTGCCAAGGCCAGCAAAGGACTGAGCACAGCATCTGGCAATAGAAACCGAGTACATGTCAGTCCGTTTCCGCTTTTAAAAAATGGTTTCTAAGGAAGCCTCCCTAACACGGCTGCGATAAGGTCCCAAGCACAGCTGGAACACGTAGTAGCGTATAAGAGATTAAGTTTTTAGTTTCAGTTCAGTCGCTCAGTCGTGTCCGACTCTTTGTGACCCCATGAATTGCAGCAGGCCAGGCCTCCCTGTCTATCACCAACTCCCGGAGTTTACTCAAACTCATGCCCATTGAGTCGGTGATGCCATCCAACCATCTCATCCTCTGTCGGCCCCCTTCCCCTCCCGCCTTCAATCTTTCCCAGCATCAGGGTCTAAAGAATGAAATAAAAGCAGAAGCGCTAACAGTTTGGCTCTCGCTATTTGGGTTTGCACATCACACAGTCCCGGCTGCCTGCTAATAAGCGTCAGTCGTGTCTGACTCTGCGACCCCACGGATTGTAGCCCGCCAGGCTCTTCTGTCTATGGGATTCTCCAGACAAGATACTAGAGAGGGTTTCCGCGCCCTCGTCTTGAGGATCTTCCCCACACAGGGATGGAACCCAAGTCTCTTAGCTCTGCTGCACTGGCAGGAAGGCTCTTTATCCCCAGCGCCACCTGGAGCTGCCTGAGACCTCGCCTTCTCACAGTCTCACTCCCTCCCAAGAGGCGTCTCCATCTCTAGGTCCCGCCTCCTCCACGCACTCGCCCCCCCTTCGCCCCGCCCACCTAGCTGGCCGTCCTCTTTCCGTAAAGTGTTGAAGGCGTGAGGACTTTCGCGGGCTGTTCATCTTACTGCCTATCAAACCCGCGCCCATTCTATGCAAGTATGTCACCTTTTTCGGCCTCCAGTTTATTCTCCCAACGAATTAGATTTAATGAGCTTCATGGTGGCAACTCACTTGCTTCCAAGTGAAAATCGAGAGGAGGAACTGTGAGAATTAGACTGGCTATATTCAAGACAGCCCGCACGGAAGGGTCGGGTCCTAGACGCAGACCGGTCGCCGAGCCCGGGCCCGCGCTCCGCGCAGGCGCAGTGGGCCGGACTCGCCATGCCGACTGTCAGCGTGAAGCGAGATCTGCTCTTCCGAGCCCTGGGCCGGACCTACAGTGAGTGCGCGCCCCGTAGCCTGTTCTCTGCGCCTCTCCTCGGAGGCTGGGACCCTCTTGCAAAAAGGCGTTGTGGCCACGTTTATGCTGCGCGCAGGTTTTGGCCTCGGGCGTTCGGGGTCCAGCTAGGGTAGGCCAACCGGGGGTGCAGCCCCTGGGAACAGAGTTTGCCGCGGGAGTCAGGGCAGCGCCTGCACGTGCCGGGCTCGCAGTGTCGTTCATTCACGGGTCTCTTAAGGAGCGCCTCCGGCGTACCTGATTCCAGGGGGTAGAACAGGAATGAAGCTCTGGATGGCATTCCAAGTGTAGCCAGTGGAGTGCAAGAAGAGCGCTCTGGGAACTCCATTTGTGAGCAGGGACAGGAGGGACAGCTTGCTTTCCTTCCTAGTTTTATTTTATTCACGTTTACCTAACGCCGGTTATGTGCCATGTATTGTTCTTGGCGTTTTGGGAATACAGCGGTGCACAGGGCGCCTAAAGTCCACCACGTTCACATTTCTGATGAAAGGGGCAGATAATAAAACCAGCTTAGTAACTGTGCTGGTTTGGATACTGTTAAATGCTAGCAGGGAAACAAAAAAGATACCGTGTTTGGAAAAACATTAATTAGGTGGTAGCCCTGAGTGACCAGGAGTCGACTCGGTGGACCTACTCTAGGCTGCCCTTCATCTCTTCAGTTTTAAAAAAACACTGCCACTGAAAAAAAGGGGAATATAAAGTACACTTACTAATTATCGTATACATGTAGCAGTTGAAGTGACATCTGCCGTGTCCAATGTTATCAGCTTGTGTAACGAGTGTGATAATTGGTTTGTGAGAGCTGTATTTAGTCAAGGGCTCAATATAGCACCCCCCTCAGGTACTGCTCTTTACAATAAGAGACTACTGTGGAAATAAAGTTAGCTTTTAAAAACTAAAAGCTCTTCAGGTGTACTTTTAGATACTGTGGTGCAGCTAAGCCTTGAACAGTCCAAGTTTGAACTGAGCGGGTCCACCTGCAGAAGGTTTTATTTTCAGCGGTAAATACTGAGGTTCTGCATAATTTGTAGTTGTTGAATCCTCCCATGCAGACCGCAGGAGGGCCAGCTGTAAGTTATACAGAGATTTAGGACCTGGTGAAGGGATCCGAACCCAGATCCCTGCCTCCTTCAAGGGTTACCTGTATTCTTAGTGTTACTCTCCCTAGTCTTTTGTCCTTGTTTAGTCGCTAAGTCTTGCCTGACTCTTTTGCTTCCCCATGGACTGTAGCCCTCCAGCCTCCTCTGTCCATGGCACTTCCCGAGCAGGAATCCTGGGAGGTGGGTTGCCATTTCCTTCTCCAGGGGATCTTCTGCACCCAGGGATGGATCCTGAGTCTCCCGCGTTTTCAGGTGGATTCTTTACCACTGAGCCCCCTGGGAAGCCCAGTGTTTTGCCCTAAGTCCCTGAAAATAGATGTAATGCTCTTGTCCTCTAAACGGGGCTCTTATTCTCTACACTGTTTATTTCATGCTGTGCTTTTTAATATTCTTACCCATCCTTCTAAACCGTATTCTCTTTAATTGTTTATGATATATCTGAATTACACAAGGTGGTATGTAGCAAAATTTGTTTAGGACAACTGTGGTAAATTCCCACTTGGATATCCATATCTGGGAAAGTAAGAAATAATCTAGGTTTTAAAAAATGGTAAGATTTATAGCCTATTTACCATCATCTGATGTTTTATTTTATAGCTGCCCTCTCCTTTTTTTTTTCAAATTGAGAGATATCAAACTTGATTATTCGTAAATATCTGTTGACGGCTGGCTCATTAAAATTTCACTCAGGAAGACTGATGTTGGTGTACTTCAGACAGTTCAGGAATAGTACTCATCATTATTTATATTTTATGTGTTCTTAATCTTTTAACTGTTAATTAAATTAAGCTCAGATTCTGTACCACTGAGCCATCAGGGAATCCCTCAAGCTGCTTTTATTCTATTCATTTTGCTCTTCTGGGGCAGTTTTGTCTCCTTAGTCCATCTTTTTTTTTTTTTTTTATCGCCTTTCTGTTAAGATGTTTTCCTCTTGCCACTCGTTTTCTTGTTAACTGATTTGTTTTCACTGTTCTTCAATTCTGGGCCTGTTCTGCCTTGGTGTAATTGCTTGCAATGCTGCCAGAGCCACTTCTGTATATCATATAAACCCCAAAGATGTAGTTACTTAGGGGTGTCATTTTGTTAGAGGGAATTATTAAACATGATTTATTATTGGTTCTTCCTTGCATTTAAGTGGTGAAATACAGCTGAAAGGAATAAAACAAACTGTATGATAATTAGGACTCAATAAAGGATTCAGTATATTTTAATGAGTCCAAACAATTTGGTCAGTAACCATTTAGTTATCTATAGATAATCCTCAAATTTAGCACCTTAAAACAGTGGTCATTTGGTATATGTTTCTGAGGCTCAAGGACTGGGGAGTGACTTAGGTGAGTGTTCTGACTTTTACTGGCTTGTAGTAAAGGTGTCAGGTCTATACTCATCTCAAGGTCTGATGGGCTGGAGAGTCTAAATTCCAACTTCACTCAAGTGCTTGTTGGCAGACAGCAGTTCCTTGCTGAGTTTTGGTCAGAGATTTCAGTGCTTCCTACTTTGACCTCTCCATAGGACTGCTTGCAACATGGTAACTCATTTATCCCAGAGTGAGAGGTCCAGGAGAGCAGATAGTCAAGAGAGAGCTCACAATAGAAGCCATACTTTTTCCTAACGTATCAGAAGTGATATACCATCCCTGGCCATGTTCTCTGGGTCACAGAGACCAATTCTGGCACTGTGCAGGTGGAGACTGCAAAGGATGTTGGTACCAGAAGACCAGAGGCGAGTGTTCTTGGAGACCAACTTGGGAACTGACTAGTAGCATCTGTCCTGTGGCCCCCAATGATTCATGTTCCTCCCACATGCAACATACATTCCCTCCCACAGCCCCAAGAAGTGTCATCGGATTTCAGCAGCAGCTCAGAACCCAGTCTCTTCATCTAAATCAGGTCTAGCTGCGGACGAGGCTCTTCAGTGTAGTTCCCTAAGTACAGCTCCTCGAGTATAATTACTCTTGACCCGAGAGACTAAAGAGACAGGTTATCTGCTCACCTGCACCTAACATACAGTGATAAGACAGGCCTAGGGCTTTGTTCTTCAAAACAGAAAGATGGGAGACACAAAGGCAATCCTGGTCCATGGTAGTTCTGAAATTGAGCTGGTAAATGTTGGAGATTCTTGATTAGAACTTCAGGCCTGGGATCTTTGTCCTTGGTTCTGCCCTGCCCTCTAGTCTCTTGGTTCTACCCTTTGAGTGATGTGCGTTACTTTATTTTTTTGGTGAAAAGAAAGGACTCTTTACAGATGATTGGTTTTCTCAGTCTTCTTCCCACTAACAGATTTTTGAGTGTTCATTCTTCCCATCTCTGTCCCCTTTAGCTTCAGCTTGGAATGTTTGTGTATATGTATTTCTTAAAAAAAAACAAACAAAAAAACCCCAAACCTCTGAATCTTCAGTCAGTTTTGTTTGTTTCCACTTCCTTGGTCAAAAGCCACACCACCCACAGATCTCTGAAATAAGCTGTTTTGTACCTTGGACTTCTGGTGACACAGTGCTCTTATTTAGACTCAGTTGGGTGACTGAGTAAATTTGTGAGGCACATCCTTCATTTCTTGATCCATAGTGCCTTTTGTCTGAGTGAACTGTGTTTTTGATTTTGCTGAGTCTCTGAAGTGACTTAGCAGCAGCAGCAAGAGTTTACAGTCACACCCTTGATTTTATCTTTAGACTGTGTCTCCCTGGCAATGCTCTGGATTTGCTCTTTGTTCACAAGTCATTTTTTAATCTTAGCATTTGTTACATCTGGGGAGACTGAGAATTTTTAAAACCATCAAGTCCCGGCTCCTTTTTGTTTCCTAGTCTTCATCTCTTCTCTCACATTATAAACCAGGTGTCAGCACTGGATGGAAAGCTTAGTTAACATCTCCCTGTTGAGTGGATACATTTTCTTGAGTCCCAGTAACCGTCAGCAACAGTGTTGCTAAGCCTTGCCTCTACATAAAAAGGATGCGGGGTCTGTCAGTTAGTTTCCAGTAACACTTCCTCACTTTCTCCATATCCTTACCTGCCTCCTTGTGAGATTGAGGCTTCAAATAAGAGCTTTGTCAGGCACTTGAGGTTTTGTTTACCCTGTCAAAGCCCACCTCCTGACTCCAGAGCCTTTCTTGGTTTTGTTATGGCAGCACAGGGACCAAAGTCTGTGTTAGTTATTTACTGCTACATCACTGATTACACCAGTACGTAGGAGGCTAAAATGACAAGGCTTTATTATTTTGCACAGTTTCTGAGAGAGGAGTCGAGGGAGGAGCTGCGTAGCTGGGAGAGCTGGCCCTGGGTCTCCCACCGGGTTGCAGGCAAGTTGTCAGCTGGGCGTGCAGTCATCTCAGAGCTGGGCTGGGCTGGACAGTATGCTTCCAGGTTCATTCATGTGGTCTTTTGAGACCCCAGTTAACAGGGTGTGAGCACCAGGAGAAGGGATCGTTGGGGGCCTCTTTCACCTCCTGCGCTAGTTAACGATAACCCCCATCTACACGTTCACCCCCACCAGGGACCTGGGAGCCATCCTAGGCGCCTCCTGCTCACTCACTCTTCCCACCTCTCAGTCAGCCTTTGAGCCTTGCAGATTCTACCTTCCACATTTCTCACATTCTTCCTTCTCCCTCACACTCACTGCTGCTGCTTTAATGAATTCCTCACTGTCTCACTTGTTTGCAGTAGATTCTCTGCTTCAGTTCGTCTGCCACCCTGCCACTATTTTTTTTTTTTTTGGCTGCACAATGCAGCACGTGGGATCTTAGTTCCCTGACCAGGGATTGAACCTATGTCCCCTGCATTGGGATCACAGTCTTAACTACTGGGGCTGCCAGGGAAGTCCTCTGCCACCATTCTTTAAAGCAGGGGTCCCCAACCTCTGGGATCTAATGCCTGATTTTTCTGAGGTGGCGTTGATATAATAAAAACAGAAATAAAATACATGGTACATGTAATGTGCTTGAATCATCCTCCTAGGTCTGTGGAAAAATTGTCTTACACAAAACCGGTCCCTGGTGCCAAAAAGGTTGGGAACCACTGCTCTAAAGTGCAGATCTGATCATGCTGTTGCCCAGCTGGAAGTCCTGGAGTGTAACTCCCCGTCGCCTCAGGCAAGACGGAGGGCGAATCCCTTGGCATCAGGAGCTGACTTCTCTCTACTTCTTCCATCACATCTCCTCCTGACATGAGCCTCATGCAGCATTCATATGGAACATGCCAGATTTCTCATGCTGTTGTCTCACTCCCCATGGTCCCTGCCTAATGGACTCCTTTCTGTGAAGTTTTTACTGACCCTCAGTTGATGACTTCCTTTGTGCCAACTCTGTACCTTGCACTCAACATATCTGTTTGTTTACTGAAGTAGGGAGTAGTTATGGCAGGAATTGTGTTTTATTTATCTTTGTAGCCCTGGCACCTAGTACAGTGCCAACTCATAGAAGATGCGCAGTAAATGTTAACTTGAATTGAACTTCAATGTCAGGATCAGAAATCTTAAGACCAGATTAACACTGGTTAACACTAGAATATACTGATAATGATGGTTTGTGTTCCATTCTTTGTAACATGAAAACCCTGACAATGCTGTGTATCAGGTAGCAAAGCAAAGTAAGATATAATTTAAAAGTAAGGAAGAGAACTATTAATTATTGCAGACCTACTGTGTTTCAGGACATGAGGTGAAGCCCTTTATCTGCATGAACTCATTTAACTCTTTCCAACAGTTGCATGCATGGCTGTACTACTTTAGGAAGCATAGGAATCAGAAAGTTTCCATGAGGTGCCAAGCTCTCAGGACTAATGGAACAGTCAGAAATTGAACTCGGATTGAGCTGGCTCCAAAGCCAGGCCACCTCAGAGAGTTTGAAATGATAGCGTTTATATGACATGATTCCATTGTGTTGGATCTGTGATTTGGACCCACTTTATATTAGATCCCTGCTCGCATGTTGTTTTTCTTCCAAGTAAATGTAAGCTCCCCATGCTTACCATCAGGTAATCTGATTCTATAGCTGATATTAGTTAGGTGAATCAGCCCTTTATTTAATAGTTTGGTTTTTCTTTCTTTAAAAATTATTTTTGTTCAAGCTTTTTTTTTTGTTTTTAAATGGTGATATCTGATGTCTGATATCTAGTATGTTCAGTGTAAGACAATTAAAAAGATGCAGTATTTATGTGCTATTTGCATTTGTACTGAACAGATTAAAATTTGTAATCTCTTTTTTCCCCTAGCTGACGAAGAATTTGATGAACTGTGTTTTGAATTTGGACTGGAACTTGATGAAATTGTATGTATTAGATATTTCTTTAATATTCTGTGTCTAAGTTCATTACATTTTATCTTTGTTACCTTACGGTTAGGCTAAGAGGAAACATTTGTGGGCCCTGATTGTTTCTGTGTTCTCTGCATTATGAGACTAAGCTCTGATTCTAAGGTGTTGCTTTATGTAAAATCTCCGAAGGGGTTCATGCCTTTATTCGGTTGCAGTCCCCTCGAGTCATCAGGAAGGGGTCTGGGGGCAACGGAAGCTGAGCTTCAGCCAGAGCTGCTGTCTCCTTGGCCTCTGGCCCCTCCTCCTCCCTTTCCTCTGAGCCCCATCCCACCTTCCTCCCGAGCCTGTTCCAGTGTTAATTCATTCTTCATTTATTACTCTATACATTGATCTTGTAAAATGATCTCCTGCCTTTTGAAGAATTGCTTGTAAAAATGATTTTGAAACATTTTCCTGGTCTTTTGATTGTACAGTGATTGAAATGTTTGAAAACTAGCTTTATTTACCAAATAGACAACTAATATTGATTATGTATTAGAGACATTGTGCTTGTAACTAAAAAGACAACTTAATATTTCTTGATAATTAGTGTTATTTTCTCCCCCAAGCCTTCTTAATCTGTTCAGTGTATAATAATACTATAAGGTTAAAAAGCCTTCAGACTGAGTAAAACCTATGTTGTCTTGTCTTATTTTTCCTGCTGCTTCTTTACTAATGTTACAAAAAAGAATTTTTTAATGTTAATGAGCATCTGTATGCTTGAGAAGTCAGCTGAGATTTCTATAGTATATATTAATTTTATTAGAACTCAAAATTATGTTTGAGGTTTTGTAATATCTGAGCATTGGACTGAAGGTCAGAAAAATGAAGTAATAGTTTGAGCTCCCACATTTACTAGCTGTGGAACCATGGACATTACATTGCCTCTCTGGGCNCCTAGCTGACGAAGAATTTGATGAACTGTGTTTTGAATTTGGACTGGAACTTGATGAAATTGTATGTATTAGATATTTCTTTAATATTCTGTGTCTAAGTTCATTACATTTTATCTTTGTTACCTTACGGTTAGGCTAAGAGGAAACATTTGTGGGCCCTGATTGTTTCTGTGTTCTCTGCATTATGAGACTAAGCTCTGATTCTAAGGTGTTGCTTTATGTAAAATCTCCGAAGGGGTTCATGCCTTTATTCGGTTGCAGTCCCCTCGAGTCATCAGGAAGGGGTCTGGGGGCAACGGAAGCTGAGCTTCAGCCAGAGCTGCTGTCTCCTTGGCCTCTGGCCCCTCCTCCTCCCTTTCCTCTGAGCCCCATCCCACCTTCCTCCCGAGCCTGTTCCAGTGTTAATTCATTCTTCATTTATTACTCTATACATTGATCTTGTAAAATGATCTCCTGCCTTTTGAAGAATTGCTTGTAAAAATGATTTTGAAACATTTTCCTGGTCTTTTGATTGTACAGTGATTGAAATGTTTGAAAACTAGCTTTATTTACCAAATAGACAACTAATATTGATTATGTATTAGAGACATTGTGCTTGTAACTAAAAAGACAACTTAATATTTCTTGATAATTAGTGTTATTTTCTCCCCCAAGCCTTCTTAATCTGTTCAGTGTATAATAATACTATAAGGTTAAAAAGCCTTCAGACTGAGTAAAACCTATGTTGTCTTGTCTTATTTTTCCTGCTGCTTCTTTACTAATGTTACAAAAAAGAATTTTTTAATGTTAATGAGCATCTGTATGCTTGAGAAGTCAGCTGAGATTTCTATAGTATATATTAATTTTATTAGAACTCAAAATTATGTTTGAGGTTTTGTAATATCTGAGCATTGGACTGAAGGTCAGAAAAATGAAGTAATAGTTTGAGCTCCCACATTTACTAGCTGTGGAACCATGGACATTACATTGCCTCTCTGGGCCTATTTTTCATCTGTAAAATAAGGAGTTTACATGTATGATCCTTTCAGGGATCCCTATAGATCCCACTGGGCTTCCCTGGTGGCTCAGATAGTAAAGAGTCTGCCTGCAGTGCAGGAGGCCCAGGTTCGATCCCTGGGTCAGGATGATCCCCTGACCTGGAGAAGAAATGGCAGCCCATTCCAGTATTCTTGCCTGGAGAATCCCATGGACAGAGGAGCCTGGCAGGCTACAGTCCATGGGGCTGCAAAGAGGTGGACACATCTGAGGGACTAACACTTTAACTTTCGCTTATCATAGATCCCTCTGGCTCTGAAGTTTCTGTGATTATTGATTTACATAACATTTTTTTTAGCATTGATAAACCTGCATTGATCACAGTCATCACCTGTAATCTTTGTATGAACTGAGATACTGAAAATGGGAGCAGGCTTAGACAGCTGTGTCTTTTTTGCAATGGATCTCTAGTTACATTTTCTCCCCTTCTTTATATAGGGTCTTGCCTGAAATCCAGCACCCCTATGAAGTGACTCATCTTCCTTCACTAAAACATTACCAATTTTGTTGACCCTTTTGATGGAACTCAGTTGAAATTTTAATTTTTCCTGCCTCTTCTCATATCCTCCTCCGTCTCTCCCCCATTTCTTTTCTCCTCTTCCTCTCCTGCCCCCTTCTCTTCCCCTTGTTCTTTATCCTCTTCTTTTTTTGATTTTTTTTGTTTCTTTAAAAAAAACACAACAACTTATTTTCCAGTTTAGTTCCGTTGCTCAGTCGTATCTGACTCTTTGCAACCCTGTGAACCACAGCACGCCAGGCCTCCCTGTCCATCACCAACTCCCGGAGTTTACCCAAACTCAGTCCATTGAGTCAGTGATGCCATCCAACCATCTCATCCTCTGTCTTCCCCTTCTCCTCCTGCCCTCAATCTTCCCAGCATTAAGGTCTTTTCAAATGAGTCAGCGCTTTGCATCAGGTGGCCAAAATATTGGAGTTTCAGCTTCAACATCAGTCTTTCCAATGAACACCCAGGACTGGTCTCCCTTAGGATGGACTGGTTGGATCTCCCTGAAGTCCAAGGGACTCTAAAGAGTCTTCTCCAAGCCTCAATTTTTCTGCACTCAGCTTTCTTTGTAGTCCGACTTTCACATCCATACATGGCTACTGGAAAAACCATAGTCTTGACTAGATGGACCTTTGTTGGCAAAGTAATGTCTCTGCTTTTTAACATGGTGTCTAGGTTGGTCATAACTTTCTTTCCAAGGCGTTAGCGTCTTTTAATTTCATGGCTGCAGTCACCATCTGCAGTGATTTTGGAGCCCAGAAAAATAAAGTCAGCCACTGTTTCCCCATCTATTTCCCATGAAGTGATGGGACCAGATGCTATGATTTTAGCTTTCTGAATGTTGAGCTATAAGCCAACCTTTTCACTCTTCTCTTTCACTTTCATCAAGAGGCTTTTTAGTTCTTCTTCACTTTCTGCCATAAGCGTGGTATCATCTGCATATCTGAGGTTATTGATATGTCTTCCAGCATTCTTGATTCCAGCTTGTGCTTCCTCCAGCCCAGTGTTTCTCATGATGTACTCTGGATATAAGTTAAGTAAGCAAGGATAATTGTTTCATAATATTGTGTTGATTTCTGCCGTACATCAACATTCTTTTTTTATTTTTAAATTTTCCCTAATTTTCAGAGTATGCCTCCTGAGTTTGAGATGGCCAGTGAAGGTGTTCCTTGGAGCCCACAGTCAAAAAGCACTATGAGCCCTGGGTGGTTCCAACCTCCTGTGGACTCTGTGATTGCTCAGGTGTAACTCAGGTGCATAGTGCTCATTGAGGAAAGTGAATTCTTCAGCATGCTATACAGGTGTAGGTTATACTTCTTTGGGAAGTAATTTGAACTGCTCATCTTGTAGCAGTGGGAGAGCCCCAGGTAAAACAAAATGCATCACATATTTTGATAGGAGTCTATCAGTTATTTTATCAGATGATTTGCGATAGAAATAGCAGGAGTTCCAGTTAAGTGAAGATAGCTAGTGGGTAAATATATAGACAGTTTCCTGCCATGGTAAATGGAGAGAACAGAATTTAACTTCTTGGCAGTGATTGTTTTTAAGAAAGTCTCTACAGTGTGGTGATTGAGATATTCTAAGCTTTTTTGTTCTGCACTGAATTTATTCTAGTGGTATTTCTTCTCCTTTTTCCCTCATTTGTTTTTGCTCTTGCTGCTTTGTACCCTTTACTGTCCTTAGACCTCTTCCCATTGTACCTGTGAGTGAGTGAGTGAGTGAAAGTCACTCAGTGGTGTCCAGTTCTTTGCAACCCCATGGACTATACACCTATAATCCCTTCTGATTTACACCACAGCTTCTGATGGTCTCTTCAAATGTTTTTGTTTGCTTTTATAGTATTATTCTCATTTTCATGTTGCTTCTAGTCTTGGGTGTACATAGGATTTAGCTTTTAGAGTCATTATCTTATAAAAAGTTGCATATCTTTTCTTTTTTTTTTTCTTTTTTCTTTCTCTCTCTTTTTTGTTTCTTGGCTTGTGGGGTCTTAGTTCCCTGACCAGGGTTTGAACCCAGGCCCTCAGCAGTGAAAGTGTGGCGACCTAACCTCTGGACCACCAGGGAATTCCTGACATAGCTTTTATTTGGTGAATTTCCTTTACTTTGTCTCATTGTCACTTTCGTTTGGTAAGCAAAGTTTAGCCCACGCTTTGCTTTAGACAGCTTTCTGCTGCTCTGGAAAGGGCATGAATAGTGTAGTTACTTCTTTATAGGACTGATAATGACTTTTTCGAAAAAAATTTAGATTTATTTAGTTTTATTTTAATTTTTGGGTTTGTTTTAGACATCTGAAAAGGAAATTATAAGTAAGGAACAAGGTAATGAAAAAGCCCATGGGGCCTCTGATGTTGTTCTCTACAAAATTGACGTCCCTGCCAATAGATATGACCTGCTGTGTCTGGAAGGATTGGTTCGAGGACTTCAAGTCTTCAAAGAAAGGTAAGGGAGTATATTCATTAAACCCATGGCTAAGTGGGATTTCTTTTTTCTTTGCCTGTCATTATCAACAACCGTGTTTAAGTTTCTGGAAAAAAGCTTGTTGGACAGATCCACAGCTTTGGGTCTACATGGAGAGCTGACTGGAGCCTGTAGATGTAGTCATTTGGAAATTGGAAAAAAGAGTCATAGTCTTTCATCTGGGGAGCATATTTTAAAACTGGAGTGGTTAATGATTTTATGGCTTCTTTAACAACTCTTTAGTGGGTTCACGTGAGTTCCTTCCATAATCCAGTTGGAATAGATAATTCATGGGGTTGGTTAAAGGTTGGAAGAAAAGCAGAAGGCTGCAACTTTATATGCTGTTTTCTTAAGAATTTTGAGGAAGCTCAGAGATGGAGCTGCCTGATTGGAAAACTAAAGATCTCATGACGGCTGTGGGCAAATTTATTGACTTCTCTAGTTTCAGACTTGTAATTTATAATGAAAAATATTTTCAAGTCCCCTTCCGACTCTTCATGTAATATGTATAGAAAATAATGAATACATAAAGTGAAAAAGAGGTGAAACAGTAAAGCTATCAAAAATAATTATAAAGAACAGACCATTGGACTCTGTGGGAAAAGGCGAGGGTGGGATGATTTGAGAGAATGGCATCGAAACATGTATATTATCATATATGAAATAGATCGCCAGTCCAGATTTGATGCATGAGGCAGGGTGCTCAGGGCTGGTGCACTGGGATGACCTTGAGGAATGGGATGGGGAGGGAGGTGGAAGGGAGGGTCAGGATGGGGAACACAGGTACACCCATAGCTGATTCATGTGAAAGTATGTCAAAAACCACCACAGTATTGTAAAGTAATTAGCCTCCAATTAAATAAATAATGGACGTGGAAAAAATAATTATTTTTTGATTACTTACCCATTATCTTGTCAGATGCAAAAGAATATGAGCCTCAGGCTGATAGGCTAGACTTTGAAACTATGAGGCTGTCAGACGAGAGACAGGTGTTGGTGAAAGGGTGATAATAAGGCATTTGTTTAATAAGATGGTTAAAATTTGAGGGTTGACCCAGTTGCGTCTATGCATGACAATCAGGTGTTTACTTTATTTTTTATTTGGTTGCTTTGGGTCTTCGTTGCTGTTCACAGGCTTTCCTCTAAATATGGAGACTGGGGACTACTCTCTAGCTGTGGTATGTGGGCTGCTCATTGTGGTGGCTTTTCATGAGATGTGTGTTTGATCTTTGGGTTGAGAAGATATCCTGGAGAAGGAAATGGCAACCCATTCAGATATTTTTATCTAGGAAATCCCATGGACAGAGGATCCTGGAGGCCTGGCGTACTGCGATTCATGGGGTTGCAAGAGTCAGACAGGACTTGCCAATTAAACCACCACCATCTCTTATAGAGCATAGGCATAGGGCTTCAGTAGTTGTAGCACACGTCCTCAGTAGTTGTAGCCCATGGGCTGAATTGCACCAAGCGATGTGGAATCTTCCCAGATCAGGGATTGAACCTATGTCCCCTTGCATTGGCAGGCAGATTCTTATCCACTATACCACCAGGGAAGTCCAGATGTTTATATTTTAGGGTCAGGGATAGTCTCCTTACATTGTGTTTCCCAAACCTGCCTGATAGGAATTTAACAGGCACCTCATATGATTTTTATGATGAGAGAAAATTAGGAAAATGACTTAAAACCTTTGCTACCCAAAGTGTGGACCAAGGACCAGCATCTACAACACCTGGGAGCCTGTTAGAACTGCAGAATCTGCTTCTACCCGAGACCTCTTGAATCAGAATATAGTTCAGTTCAGTTCAGTCGCTCAGTCATGTCCGACTCTTTGCGACCCCATGAATCGCAGTATGCCAGGCCTCCTTGTTCATCACCATCTCCCGAAGTTCACTCAGACTCACGTCTAGGGAGTCTGTGATGCCATCCTGCCATCTCATCCTCGGTCGTCCCCTTCTCCTCCTGCCCCCAATCCCTCCCAGCATCAGAGTCCTTTCCAATGAGTCAACTCTTCGCATGAGGTGGCCAAAGTACTGGAGTTTCAGCTTTAGCATCATTCCTTCCAAAGAAATCCCAGGGCTGATCTCCTTCAGAATGGACTGGATGGATCTCCTTGCAGTCCAAGGGACTCTTAAGAGTCTTCTCCAATACCACAGTTCAAAAGCATCAATTCTTCAGTGCTCAGCCTTCTTCACAGTCCAACTCTCACATCCATACATGACCACAGGAAAAACCATAGCTTTGACTAGACAGACCTCAGCCGGCAAAGTAATGTCTCTGCTTTTGAATATGCTATCTAGGTTGGTCATAACTTTNAGTCTTCTCTAACACCACAGTTCAAAAGCATCAATTCTTCGGCGCTCAGCCTTCTTCACAGTCCAACACTCACATCCATACTAAATGTTGGTAATTATTTCTGCCTTTGCTCTCCTCTACGCTCAGCCAGGATTAATCAGCTTGAAGCCGGTCGGAGCCCCTTTGCCCCCCAGCACGTCCACCCCCTTAACTGCCCTGGGTGTGCCCAAGGGTCGGGGAGGAGCTGGTGACCACAGGGCCTTCCTCTTCTCCCACGCCCAGCCACACACAGACCCCAAATCCAGGGCAGAAGTTTCCCATCCCCTCTCTGATGTGGGGAGACGTCAATCTTACGTTCAAGGTCCAAATCAAAAGACGCAGGATCAATTTTTCAAAGACTCACAGCTACGTTCATAAGACATATGGTAAGGGGAACATCCCAAACTGGCACTGGTGGGTGGAGTTAGTCTGAGAACTAACTGTCCTTACGTTACTGACCTCCGAGTTAGTTGTATTCTGGTTGGGGAACATGATTCTTATATTATTTCAGTATTGAGGAATGTTTTGGGACTTCCTTAACTGACCCAGTATGCGGTCCATTTTTGTAAATAACCCGCCTTCTGATCCACCTTAAGTTTGTTAGGGGCAGTATTCGCTATAGTATAACCATTAGGACAAGTGAGCTAATCATGTTATCCAACTCTGTACTTGGATTTACTAAACATGTTTAGCAAGAGAATGACTAAATGTCAGTATTTCTATCAAGTAGCAACAAATAAAATGAAATTAAAAGAAAAATACCATTTAAGATAGCATCAAAAAATCAAGTCCCTGGACATATTTCTAATAAAACATATGCAAAACCGCTATACAAAATTATTTTAGTATTATTAAGAAAAGCTTCTAAAAATCTAACTAAATGATTGCCAACATTTGCTGGATCATCGAAAAAGCAAGAGAGTTCCAGAAAAATATCTATTTCTGCTTTATTGACTGTCCCGAAGCCTTTGACTGTGTGGGTCACAATAAACTGTAAAATTCTGAAAGAGATGGGNTACATTGTCTTTTTTGCTGTAATTATATTGCCAACATAATTGTTCCTATATATCATTTGTTAGTTTAACATTTTTGTTGAACACCTATTCCGTGCAAGATATAGGGTTAGATGCTAAAGATATAAAGATAATATGACAAAGACTGATTCCTTATTTCAAAGTGAGCAACACTAGCTTAAAAGGACTGAGGTGTGACAGTGTTGTACATGGGAGGATCTTATACAAGAAAATTTATAGGTTCCTAACAAATTGAAATTAAATGAGGATTTAATTAAATGTCACTGATTTCTCCTATATCTGCTTACCTGTTTGTTTGTTTATTTGTGAGTGGTAATCTAAGGCCAAGGCATTCTTTCAATGTGTTGAATAATCAAAAATAAATTTGTTTGAGACAGATTAAAGGTAAGTCTTAAAACTTGTTCTCAGGGTTTGGAAGCATTCTTCAAAAACATTTATAATTTCATTTGTAAGATAGACATTTGCATTTAGAAAGACAGATTCTTTGTAAGTTAATATTTCTTTTATTATTTATATATAAAANAATTTGTTTGAGACAGATTAAAGGTAAGTCTTAAAACTTGTTCTCAGGGTTTGGAAGCATTCTTCAAAAACATTTATAATTTCATTTGTAAGATAGACATTTGCATTTAGAAAGACAGATTCTTTGTAAGTTAATATTTCTTTTATTATTTATATATAAAACAAAATAGTAAATAAAAATAATCAAATACCTTTTAAAAGGAATGTTGTTAGATAGCTGAAGTAATATGCTTGGGGATAAAAAAAGAAAATCTACACTATTTAGAGCAGTAGATTTCTTTACTGAATTCTGATCCCAATTCTGTCACTGTCACTTTTAGTCATTTTAGGCAAATTTGTAAGGCATTTAAAATGTCCACATTGTAAATGAGGGCATTTGATTGCCTTCTTTGTCTCGTTCCAATGATAAAACTCTGAGATTCAGAATACCTTACCTTGGGGCATCTTAGGTTATTTAGTGCAGTATAAATTTGAGACTCANGAAATATATCACATTCATTGAATAGAACTCAGTATTGTAAAGATAGTCATTTTTCTCTGACTGATTTTTTAAATCAATCCCAATCCCAACAACTATTTCAAAGAAATATATGTGTGCACATGCGTGTGTGTTTAACGTGTACAAATCACATAAAAACTACTTTTAAAAAAATGAGCACACACTTTAAAAGAGGAAATCCAAATGGCTTATAAATGCATAAAAACGTGTTAAATACAAACTTTAAACAAAATGAGATATCTTACATTCACATTGCCAAAAATTAAAATTTCTGACAATTTCAAGTGAGCCACTGGAATTCTCTCACTTGTGTGCAGGGTGGATTATAAACTGGGAAAACTACTTTGGAAAATAATTCAATTATTATTCAAGTTTTAGGAGTGTTGAACCAGCAATTCTCCTAAAGAAATGTATTCACATTCACATGGAGACATTTACAAGTATGTTGGAGGTGGCTTTACTTGTGAACCACAAAGATCAACAACAGCAGAATGGGAATCCATTCAGTGGAATACTGCTGCTGCTGCTAAGTCGCTTCAGTCGTGTCCGACTCCGTGCGACCCCACAGGTGGCAGCCCACCAGGCTCCTTCGTCCATGGGATTTCCAGGCAAGAGTACTGGAGTGGGTTGCCATCGCCTTCTCCGACTACATAGCAACAAAGATGGGCAGATTGTTGCTGCATTCACGACATGCATGAAACTCCGCAATGTAAGTTGAGCAAAAGAAGCCAAATTCAAAAGACTACATTTCACATTATTTCATTTACATAAATCTCAGAATCAGCCTAAAGAAAGCTGGAAGCTCTCCCCAAATCACAAGAGCTGTTACCTGCGGGGACAGGAGAGGCAGGGCTGGGCCTGGGGGGTCACGTGCTGTAGAGGCAGCTTCCTGAGCCCGGCCGGTTCAGCCTGCGTCCCTTGGGTGCATGCTGTATAACTGTACCATTATCCTCATATCTGTGGGTTCTATGTCACGGGGGAAAAAAGCAAATGAAGGAATGTCAAGCGATCCAACAGATGAACACAACTCCAAATACTCGACAGGCTGATTTAATTATAATTTCACAGTTGATTTGAAAAGCCCTTGAAGAGCCTTCTCATGCAAGAACAGCGGACAGACACACCTTCTAAGGACAGAGGAGGGGGGTGAAAATGCTCCCACTGCCCGGGTCCAGCTCAGTGGCCAGCCGGCGGTCACGTCCTCTCCAGGCCCTCCGGTGACCTCCGTGATGCTGGGGGCACAGCTGGACTGCTCCGTGGCCGCTGCAGCCGCGACCACGGAGGGCGCGGAGCAGACCTCAGCAAGGAGCGGGCGGAGGGCGTGCGGGCGGCTCTGCGGGCGCGCCCGGCAGGGCGGCCGAAGGGTGAGAGCAGGGCGTGTGCTCCGAGCGGCCGCCAGGCGGCGCTGTGCAGGGGCCCCTGAAAGTCTTCAGTTCTCTTGGTTTTGATCAGAAGTTTCTGGTTGGACAAAACGGGGGCGCGGGGGGGAGGCGGCGACAAGCTTGCCACGCACTTGCTGCATCATCGAGGGTACAGATGAAGGAACTTGGTGTCTTTTAAGCGCGTGAATATCTAGGCTCGTCCTTAAAGACGCCAGCCCTGAGCCACAGCCATCTGCAGCACCGAGTGGCCTCCTGGCGAGCTGAGCACGCCCGGCTGGGAGCGCCAGGTCCCTGGGAAAGGACCTGGGGAACCACAGATCAGACGCGCCGAACAAGGGGAAATGGTGCCAGACGGCGTCAGGACACGGTCGCTGACGATGAATCAGATTCCAGCCCGGCCCCTGCCCGCGTCAGCGCCCAGTCGTGTGCGGAAAGAGCGTCAGCCCGCGAGTCGCGGGGTGCGCCCGTTTCTTCCAACCCGAGGTCCCGGAAGCTCCTCCTCGTCGCCCGCTCCCCTCAGGGGCACGTGTGGGCGCCACCGAAACTGCTTCGGCCGAGAGGTCCTGGCTGGCTCATCCTGTAAGAGTAAGGCGGCTGACCGTCCTCTAAGGATTTCCTGGTGACGGAATTATTCCTCCTGCTCACACAGCCTGAAAGGGGAAGTGGGTTCCTCTTAGACTTGTCTCCACTTTCAAATAAGTCGGCCATCCAGAAACCCCACAAACATCTTGATTTTCTTTTCCTCTTCAAAAGCAATTTTGCATTCACCTGGTTTCTGATTCAGTGCAAGAAACTAAGTAAGAATCGTTATACCCTTGATCAGCCTGAAGCCTGGGGTGTTAGAGATCTCACAGTGGTGTTTTGTGACTGTGCAGACTGGGATCTCTATGAGCACAGCATCTCCATTTAGACTGCTCTCTAGACAATAAGCTATTTTATTTTAGATAATTATTCTCTAAATAAAAACAAAATTTACAGTAGTCCATGACATGCAAACATTTTAAACTTAATTTTTAAACCAAGTACAAAACTGTTTCAGTTCAGTTCAGTCGCTCAGTCGTGTCCGATTCTTTGCGACCCCATGAATCGCAGCACGCCAGGCCTCCCTGTGCATCACCATCTCTCGGAGTTCACTCAGACTCACGTCCATCGAGTCTGTGATGCCATCCAGCCATCTCATCCTCGGTCATCCCCTTCTCCTCCTGCCCTCAATCCCTCCCAGCATCAGAGTCTTTTCCAATGAGTCAACTCTTCGCATGAGGTGGCCAAAGTACCTGAGTTTCACCTTTAGCATCATTACTACAGTTAAAAGAGAAATGTGAAACTAACTTGATACGTATTTAAATAATTGCTTAATATGTTTGTGTAATAATTTATTTTTAACCTGTTAAAACAACAAGAAAATGAGTCAAAATCACTTTATAAATACTAATGTTTTCTTGTAAATAGTCGAAGAATTTTAGGTGAGACACAGTAATTTCACAACGATGAATAATTTTGGAGACTGAGATATGGTTGCAGACCCTCCCAGGAAATTCTTAATCGGTTACATTCTCATGCTCAAGTTTCTTGAGAAACTTAAGTGACTAAGGCCACAGGAACAGATAAAATAACCTCTAAAGAGTTTCTATTCTATTTCCCCTTTTCTGTTAGATGATGACCCAAAGCAAATCTAGTGGTAAACTCTCAGCTTTGTCCTTCAGGGGGCGGAATTTCATCACAACACACCCACCGCTGACCACTGAGATGTTGAAACACCCGGAACACGCGAGAGTTAATAGCCTTTCTGCTTCAGTCAAGCTCAGTTCCCATTACTAGGGTAGCTGCAGTATCCATATGGAGAAGGCAATGGCAAGCCACTCCAATATTCTTGCCTGGAAAATCTCGTGGACAGAGAAGCCTGGTGGGCTGCAGTCCATGGGGTCGCTAAGAGTCGGACACGACTGAGCGACTTCACTTTCACTTTTCACTTTCACGCATTGGAGAAGGAAATGACAACCCACTCCAGTGTTCTTGCCTGGAGAATCCCAGGGACGGGGGAGCCTAGTGGGCTGCTGTTTATGGGATGGGGTTGCACAGAGTCAGACATGACTGAAGTGACTTAGCAGCAGCAGCAATATTCATAAAATTAACTGTGCCTGTGAAATAGCCCAGTCAAGGTTTTCCTCTGATCTCACCTCCTTCTCGTCTCGTAGACCTTCCTTCTGGGACTCAGGTTAGAAGCCTCTTTCTCCAGGGTCTTCGTCCTGCTCCAACCTCTTCCTGGAGTGACAATGACTTTTAATTTTGGTCTCTTCTCACCACCTCTTCCCCGAGGCAGGAGACCTGGGTTCAATCCCTGGATTGGGAAGATCCCCTGGAGAAGGAAATGGCAACCCACTCCAGTATTCTTGCCTGGGAAACAGAGGAGTCTGGAGGGCTACAGTCCATGGAGTCGCAAAGAGTCAGAGACGATTCAGTAACTAAACAACACAATAAGGGAAAATAGTATGAGTGTGGATCACAATCAACTGTGGAAAATTCTGAAAGAGATGGGCATACCAGACCACCTGACCTGCCTCTTGAGAAATCTGTATGCAGGTCAGGAAGCAGCAGTTAGAACTGGACATGGAACAACAGACTGGTTCCAAAGAGGAAAAGGAGTACGTCAAGGCTGTATATTGTCACCCTGCTTATTTAACTTCTATGCAGAGTACATCATGAGAAATGCTGGGCTGGAAGAAGCACAAGCTGGAATCCNAGGTCAGGAAGCAACAGTGAGAACTGGACATGGAACAACAGACTGGTTCCAAATAGGAAAAGGAGTACGTCAAGGCTGTATATTGTCACCCTGCTTATTTAACTTCTATGCAGAGTACATCATGAGAAATGCTGGGCTGGAAGAAGCACAAGCTGGAATCAAGATTGCTGGGAGAAATATCAATAACCTCAGATGGCAGAAAGTGAAGAGGAGCTAAAAAGCCTCTTGATGAAAGTGAAAGAGAAGAGTGAAAAAGTTGGCTTAAAGCTCAACATTCAGAAAACTAAGATCATGGCACCCGGTCCCATCATTGCATGGCAAATAGTTGGAGAAACAGTAGAAACAGTGGCAGACTTTATTTTGGGGGGCTCCAAAATCATTGCAAATGGTAACTGGAGCTGTGAAATTAAAAGCTCCTTGGAAGCTCCTTGTTACTCCTTGGAAGAAAAGTTATGACTAACCTAAACAAAATATTAAAAAGCAGAGACATTACTTTGCCAACAAAGCTCCATCTAGTCATGGCTATTGTTATTCCAGTATTCATGTATGGGTGTTAGAGTTGGACTATAAAGAAAGCTGAGCACGGAAGAATTCATGCTTTTGAATTGTGGTGTTGGAGAAGACTCTTGAGAGCCCCTTGGACTGCAAGGAAATCCAACCAGTCCATCCTAAAGGAAATCAGTTCTGAATATTCATTGGAGGGACTGATGCCAAAGCTGAAACTCCAATACTTTGGCCACCTGATGTGAAGAACTGACTCATTGCAAAAGACCCTGATGCTGGGAAAGATTGAAGGAAGGAGGAGAAGGGGACAACAGAGGAGGAGATGGTTGGATGGCATCACCGACTTGATGGACATGAGTCTGAGTAATCTCCGGGAGTTGGTGATGGACAGGGAGGCCTGGAGTGCTGCAGTTCATGGGGTCACAAAGAGTTGGATACACTTGAGCGACTGGACTGAACTGAACTGAACTGAATCTCATAAGGAACTTTGGAAGGTTTCAAGCAAGAATATGACATATTCTTAAGTTACTAAAAAATTCTTCTAGATACTGTTAGGAGATTTGATTGTCAAATACAAGCACAGAAAGATGGAGAAGAGTTTGGAAGCTGCCCTGGTGTCTAGGCGAGAGTTGGCAGTCTGTGTGTGGTAGTGGGGAACAGACAAGGAAGTTGCAGGGGTGGCAGCATGTGACCAGAGGCAAGGGACGGAGTCTCCAGCATTTGCTTCTGTGTGAATGCAGGGTACGAGAGGGACAGAGCTCAGCATGACTCCCAGATCTGGGCCCCAGCATTTTGGTGAATAATGACGGTGCCATTTACTGAAAAGGAAGCTGAGGGGGAGGGTTTGTTTCAAGTGTGAAATGAAACGGTCTGCTTCGGACATGTTGGCTTTGCTGCTTCTTAGTCATCCACAGGAAGGTGCTGAGGTGGCTGCTGTGTCTACAAAGCTGAAGCTCTAGAGAGAAAATGGAGTGGCCAATTTATAGATGACATTTCAAGTCCTGCGATTGGACAAGACTATTTGGGAATTAAACATATTAGAGATGAGAAGAGGTATAAGGACCGACCCTTAGACATTCCCCGATGTGTACAGGAAATAAAGAGCAGGCAAACCCAGCAAGTCGTCAGCTCCCTCCCCTTAAAGATCTGCTGAAAGTGCCACAACAACTTACAGTTTCCTCTCATCCGGGGTCATACTCAGCTGAGCCTGTTGCTACTCTGAAGAATCAGGAAGGCAGAGGGGGAGAATGCCTCCATCCCCAGCAAGACTCTGCACATCCCCGTCCCCACCCTTTTCTCATCTATTGCTTGCCCAGGCAGAGGTGCCATGCAGTAGGAGGCAAGGGAAGAAAACAGTCCAAGAAAATTATCCAATGCTCCCCAGAGACAAGACAATGACAGACTATATCCAGTGACTGGCACACCATGGACCTCAGTGAACAGCTAGGGAAGTACAGAAAGAAGAAAGAGAGGCGGCGTGAGGGGGAGGCAGGGGAGAGGATCCAGGTAATCAGGTAATTTTCATAGATTTTCTGAGCAAAAGAACATAGGACCAGAAATCAGGAGGCTGGAATGTACATACCAGCCACAGGCAGTCGTCTGGTCAACCTGAGTCTCCATTACCAGAATGAAATATTTCTCAGAAGTTTCTGCAGTAAAACAAGGACTCTGACACATTGCCAGTGACATTTTGAATCCAACTAGGAAAGCAGTACATCGATGAATCAAGAGTCCACCAAAATATGAATATTTTAAACCATTTCTGAGTTTCTATTCTAAGAAAATAATTCCAAATATTCTCAAAAGCATCTGTTCAAATATTAAAATAGCCTGGGTCCTTGATGACAGATACTGTGGGAAAATAAAGCATTAATTGTTTAATCGTTGTGGTCTGGTCACTATAACTAGAAGCTGGATACAGTTCCTACTTGAATCCCAGGCTGGAGAGTCTGGCTGATTTGGGCTAATCTGGATGTCAGATTGTGGTGACACAGGAAAATAGGAAAATAGCATGTAATAAGTAATACAATTAGTCCTGCTGATCTTTTAGTGGAAAGTGAATAAGCAGTTCTAATTTTAGTTTCCAGCATGTAAATGATACAGAGAGCCATGTAGTGTGGGGATATTGGGAAATGAATATCTTCCTTGGAACTGGGTACTTTTAAATGCTGCAAGAGCCACTGCTAAGGACTGTGTGGGGTGAAACTTGACTGCAAAAGGCAAGTCTTTGTGTATAATATTCATTCTGATTATAACTATGCAGAGATATGTGATTTTTAAACTTTGGAGATATTATCATGTTTTCTCTTAAATTATAATTTACACAAAGAAAAACTCATGTTTAGTGAACAGCTCTGAGTTTTTTGACAAGTGCATACAGTCATGTGACCATTACCACAATGAAAATATGGCACTGTTCCCTCCCTCTGAAGATTTCCATCATACACTATTGTAGTCAATTCTTTTCCCCAACCCCACAGACAAAGACTGACCTGTTTTCTAACTCTGTAACTTCGCTTTGTCCAGAACTTCATACAAATGGAATCATAAAATATATAGACTTTTGAGCCTGGCTTTTCTCACTTAGTATAAGGCTCACTCATGTTATCTGTCAGTTCAGTTCAGTCGCTCAGTCGTGTCCGACTCTTCGCGACCCCATGAATTGCAGCACGCCAGGCCTCCCTGTCCATCACCAACTCCCGGAGTTCACTCAGACTCGCGTCCATCAAGTCAGTGATGCCATCCAGCCATTATGTTTATTCTTTTTATTTCTGTGTTCACTGAATGGATGGACTACAGTTTATTCATTCATTTATCAGTTAAGATATTTTCATTGTTTCTAGTTTGGGCAGCAAATAAGGAATAAACATTTGTGTACAGGTTTTGTATTTGATAAGAGTATGTTTAACTTTGAAGAAACTGCCAAGTGATTTTTCAGAGTGGCTGCACCATTTTGCATTCTCACCAGCAACTGATGAGAGTTTCAGCTGCTCCACAGTGTCACCAACACTTGCTATTCCGTTCTTGTTTTTGTTGTCATTGTTGTTTTAGCCGTTCTAAAAACTGGGGGTGGGATCTCATTCAGTTTCAATTTGCATTTCCTTAATAACTAATGATGCTGAGTATTTTTCATGTGCTTATTTGTCATCTGCATATCTTCTGGGGTGCACTGTCTTCTCCCTGTTCCTTCCTTTCTTATTATTGAATTTTGAGGGTTCTCTATATATTCTATGTCCTATGACTTTATCAGGCATGGAATTTTAAAACATTTTATCTAACTCTGTGGTTTGTCTATGTATATTTAAAAATCAGAGAAGGAAAATTCACACTATAAACCCCAGTCCTGGTCCCAGCTCTTCAGAATGAGCCTTCAGCTATAAATACTTTTGCCACCCTCCTACTCGAGGGGATCCAGGATACTGTCATCTTCCTCTCTTATCAGTGGCACTTGAAAGTAATCTCGGCTCTCTTACACCCCACTCTTCAACAACAAATTTTTGCGAAGTTTCTGAGGCTCTGAATGTCTGTAAGGATTATAGATGCTTCCTGCCTGGGTGTCCTGGGCTCCCAGGAGGTGCTTGATCTCCTCGTCAACTCCCAGTCACAGGGCAAACCCTAGGAGTCTGTACCCTGTGCTCGAGTTAGTGAAACATCATCCTGAAGTTTCCTTAATCATTCCCTTGTTATTATTATTTTTTGAATTATATATATGTATGTGATTCATATACATATGTACATGGACCCCTATAAATACACTGTGCTACTTTTGCACTGCTTATGTCTGGAATCACACTGTAACATTCTTTGTGATCTGCTCCTTCCACTCAAAATTATGTTTTCAGGACTCATCCACAAGGACACAGTAACAATCTTTTATTATTATTATTATTATTACTTTTCCAACTCTGTAATGGTTCTTTTGGTAAAATAGCACAATTTGGTTATCCATTCNTGGGGCTGAAGCACGGGCCCCACGCCCCGCCCCGGCACACGTCCTCCCAGAACCCTGGGGTGTTCCCCAGCCCAGAGACGCTCCAAATCTATCACTGAGGGTTGTTGTTTTTTCCCTTAAATCAAGAGACGATTGACTCAATCACCAGCTACATGACTGAACTCACTCTCCAGCCACTTCGCTCCCCAGAGGTGGGCGGGGGGCCTGAAAGTCCCAGCCTTTGCAGCCTCTCCCCTGAAACTATCTGGCATCGCTCTGTTGGTGTAAGCTCACATGTGCTTGAGAGAGCCGCCTTGCGAATGATCGAAGCACTCCTATCGCTCTGGGAATGCCGCAGGCTTCGGAAGCTCTGTGTCAGGAACAGGGGGCAAGGAACAAATGTGTTCACGACATCGAAGCTACACCTGCTGCCTTCCCAGCCCTTCCAGGCTCAGACCGTCCCGGTCAGACAGGCGCTCCTGACGGGAGGGACTGAGAACGCAGCGCGGCATCGCGTGACGCAGACTCGGACCCGCAGAGGTCCTTCCGCCCACGTCCCCCGTGTCCTGGACGGCAGACACCCGCCGAGCGGAGGAGTTCAGAGACCGCGGCCGGAAGCTGCCGCCTGCCGAGAGAGCACAGTGCGCCGCAAGGCGGGCTGCTCCGTGCGTGGGCCGGGCTTCCCCAGCCCTGCCGCCTGTCGTCGCTGCACAGGCCACCTTTTCGCGGGAGGTCCCCTCCATCTCGAGGCAGCGACCCGTCTAGTCCCCGGGTGAAACCTCCGTGAGGTGCTTCCCAGGAGCCTGCCTTAGCGGGGCGGGGCGGGGGGCACTCCCCTCGCCCTCCCCCACCCCCCTGTCCACAGGGTCCTGGGAGCCCTCGTACCTCCCCAAAGAGGCTCCTCCAGACCTGGGAGGTGCACGCGAGACTCTCTGTGGACTGGCTTGGGGTGACGCGGGGGAGTGGGGAGGAACCCCAAAGGGTAGTGTCGAAAAACAAGGGTGCTTTCAGAGGCGGCGGCCTGGGGACGACTCTGCAGGTGCTGGGGGAGTGGGCGTGTGTCAAGGGGGTGGACTGTCCTGCCTAACAGCAGGAACTCGGGGTCGGAAGGGAACCCCGCCTGCCTCCACCACAGAGTATAGCAGGGAGGAGACAGGAGGCTGGCCCCTCGCTGGAGAAGAGACGGAAAAAAAAAGCACTTTCACTGGAAAGGGGGTAGGATGCGGCTCTGGGTGTTGGGGGTGTCCTCCACCCTGCCTGCAGCCCCCGCCCCACGCCCCTGGCCAGTTTCTGCGGGGCAGCAGTTGCAAACCTGCCTCCTGCCGTCAGGCTGTGTCTGTTTTCCCGCAGATGGAGCCACCCAGCTGACCCAGAGGGTCCTCCTNAGCTTTAAGCCAACTTTTTCACTCCCCATTTTCACTTTCATCAAGAGGCTTTTTAGTTCCTCTTCACTTTCTGCCATAAGGGTGGTGTCATCTGCATATCTCAGGTTATTGCTATTTCTCCCGGCAATCTTGATTCCAGCTTGTGCTTCTTCCAGCCCAGAGTTTCTCACGATGTACCCTGCATATAAGTTAAATAAGCAGGGTGATAACATACAGCCTTGACGTACTCCTTTTTGTATTTGGAACCAGTCTGTTGTTCCATGTCCAGTTCTAACTGTTGCTTTCTGACCTGCATAAAGCTTTCTCAAGAGGCAGGTCAGGTGGTCTGGTATTCCCATCTCTTTCAGAATTTTCCAGTTTATTGTGAGCCACACAGTTGAACGGTTCTATGAAGACCTACAAGACCTTTTAGAACTAACACTCAAAAAATATGTCCTTTTCATTACAAGAGACTGGAATTCAAAGATAGGAAGTCAAGAAACACCTGGAGTTACAGGAAAATTTGCCCTTGGGATATGGAATGAAGCAGGACAAAGACTAATAGAGTTTTGCCAAGAGAACGCACTGGTCATAGCAAACACCCTCTTCCAACAACACAAGAGAAGACTCTACACATGGACATCACCAGATGGTCAACACCAAAATCAGACTGATTCTATTCTATGCAGCCAAAGATGGAGAAGCTCTATACAGTCAGCAAAAACAAGACCGGGAGCTGACTGTGGCTCAGATCATGAGCTCCTAATTGCCAAATTCAGACTTAAATTGAAGAAAGTAGGGAAAACTACTAGACCATTCAGGTATGACCTAAATCAAATCCCTTATGATTATACAGTGGAAGTGAGAAACAGATTTAAGGGACTAGATCTGATAGAGTGCCGGATGAACTATGGATGGAGGTTCATGACCTTGTACAGGAGACAGGGAGCAGGACCATCCCCATGAAAAGCAGGCTCTCACCAGATAATTAAATCAGTAAGAACCTTGATCTTGGACTTCTCAGCCTGCAAAACTATGAGAAATAGATTTCTATTGTTTATAGGCCATTCAGTTTAAGGTATTTTGTTATAGCAGTCCAAGCTAAGACAGACCCCAAAGAACATATACATGACTCTGTCAACATTTACCACATTATAAATAATAGTAAATTTTAAAATATTTAGTAATTCACTTTCAAATAACAGTAAACCCATTAAAATTTGGTACTTTCATGAAGATTATTTTTCAGAACCAAAAAATTACAATTTTTGAAAACCTCAAAGTCTGCTTAATGAAAATTGTTGTATTCTCACAGCTGCTTCTGCATTCAGTATGCAGTAGGTTGTTCTGGGTAAAGTATACGAATAAAAACTGACCACATAGAGATAATGTAATTAGAGAAGGGAGGAGCACTTTAACAGCTTTTTCATATAACTGAGGATTTATTTATATTTACAAAAGCTCTGTGAAAAGTCATTTCTTAGAAATTACTTACAAAATGGAATATCATATTAACAAATTTTTGTATTCCGTTCTTTGGTCTATCATGCACCTTGAATTTGAATGAGATTTTCAAACATGAATGATTTCAAAGATACACTGATTTGAAAATATTGATTCAGTTATACAAAACTTTCATACATAGCACATTAACCAACATCAAGTTAAATTAATATCACCATCAACTTTATTAGAAAACCCAAATACGGGGAAGGCATAAAGCTTGCATTGACAGACCATATATTTTCCAACTTTCCAATTTTGGCTTTAAAACTTAAATTTTATCATTGACAAACACCATCAGGTGTTTTCCTTAAAGTGTCAAGCTCACTTTACTCATTATCAGGTGTGCAAAATAACCAAACCTGAATGATCACAGTTTGTTCTTGAAGTAAAAATGGAATCATACAATGACTGTATGCCACACAATTAAAACTAAACAGCAATATAAAAGAGCAAAGTATTGGTACACACCACAACATAGATAGATCTCAAAAATAATTACCCTGAGTGAAAGAAACCTGAGACAATATACACTGTATTTCATTGTTTACATAAAATTTCTAGAATATGTAAACTATAGTGACAGAAAGTTGATCAGTGTTGAGGGGGGCAGAAGAAACTTCTGGGGGTGTCTGATTTATTATCTTGATCATTTCATGGTCACACACATTCTGTCAAGTGTCAAACTACACACTTTACATGCAAGTTTGTTGTACCTGAATTATACTTCAGCAAAGCTATCAAACACACATATCCTACAAACACACAACCTAAGAAGAGTAAAATTATGGCATCTCCATTATTTTCATTACTACTAAAAAGTAGCAAGTTCAATCTATTTTTATTGGCTGGAACAGGTCTTAGGAATACTGTTAAGCTGGGGGGCGGGGCTCAGAGTAACTTACAAAAAACAAAAATAATATCCTAAACATGTACAGGAATGTGTCTCTCTGCAAACAATAAAGGGAAGAAAGATAAATTAGGAGATGGGACTGGCAAAATGGGGTGAGACTCAGCAAAGCTCAATCTTTTCAAAAGAGCAACGTCACACTCCGATTTGGTATCTTTTGACCTCCGCAGAAAAAAGCGCCTCAGCAATAGTATCAGCGATTCCTGAACCAAACCTGGAGGGTACACCTTCTCTAAAAATAGCATTTTTCAGGTCAAGGACACCGGCGCCCAAGCAGAGGCCGAGTAGCGAACACCTTTAGGAGGCCGGGAGGTCACAGAGCTGAGGGGATCCCGACCCGGATGGAGGGCTGTGGGCCGGCGCCCCGCTCCTCTGGAGCCAAAACCACAACAGTCAAGGAACAGAGGGGTAAGGGGGCTGCAGAGGCGTCACCTTCAAAAACAATACCGCCTACCGCGAGCTGATCATTTTGCAGACAGCGACTTAAGACTTACGAAGCCCTCAGGCGGGGTCCGTTTCTTCCTGACGCAGGCCAGTTTCTTCCCGGTGTTCTAGCCACAGCGCAAGATGGCGGTAAACTTGAAGCCGGTTCTCGCCCCTCGTGCGCCGCGGGGCACAGGCGCAGGGCGTGGCGGCCGCGGGAGGGCGCCGCGGGAGGCTCGCAGGTGCTAGCTGTTCCTCCAGCCTGAGAACGCCAGCCACCGCGGTCCTGGGAAGCTCGCTGCTCAATTTGAGTTACCTACTCCCTGTGGGTACCCTCAGCCTGGTCTTTTAGGGCCTAACACCTGGGTAGAGCCTTGCGGGAGCCCTCTGGGGAAGGGGGCGGGGCTAGGGTGCTGTAAAGGATGTTGCTTGCCTGGTGGATGTGGCACATGGGATGCAATCATCCCTCGTATCTGGTTGTATGAAGACTGCAGAGCACGCAGACAATCCCCGTTGTGACTGCCCAGGAAACAAACCCGGGTGCCCCCAGTCTGTAGACTTAACAGACCAGTGAAAATAACAGTCACCTATTGAGCCCCAATGAATCAGGTATTTCTGTACGTCACTGCGTTTTCTTCTGTTTCTCTGAGTTGCAGAACTTGAATTGGATCCCTGCAACAGATAGTGGTCATCTCTAAAATGTTAGTAAAGATCTCATTGCTACCAGTGTCTTTATGTTAAAAAGCCATTGACCTGTACGCTTGAGTATGCTTTACATTATACCTCAATGAAAAAAAGAAAAGCACAAACTGAAAAAGGAATGTAGGAATTAACAATATTTGTCTTGAGTTTATCTGTTAAGTGAGTCACATCTAAGAAAAAGAATAACACATATGATTTGGCAATTTTTGATAAGGCCTTTTTATGGAACTTCCCAGACATTAAGAATGATAATTCAAGTCAAGTGGTCTCTAATTTTAGCACTAAAAAAAAGAGAGAAAAAAGTGAAGATTGAAGAATTTAGTCAATTCCTCAATCATTCAGTCATTAGAGATACAGGTGTATTAACAGCATGATAGCAAACAGGTTTAGGAACCACTGAACTATTTTATTTTCTCACAGCAAGCTGTACTTGTCCCCTTAATAATTATAGTGTGTAAATACATAGTTCAGTTCAGTTCAGTCACTCAGTTGTGTCCAACTCTTTGTAAACCCATGAACCGCAGCACACCTGGCTTCTGTGTCCATCACCAACTCCGGGAATCTACCCAAACCCATATCCATTGAGTCAGTGATGCCATCCAGCCATCTCATCCTCCGTTGTCCCCTTCTCCTCCTGCCCCAAATCCCTCCCAGCATCAGGATCTTTTCCAATGAGTCAGCTCTTCACATAAGGTGGCCAAAGTATTGGAGTTTCAGCTTCAGCCTCAGTCCTTCCAATGAACACCCACCCAGGCCTGATCTCCTTTAGGATGAACTGGTTGAATCTCCTTGCAGTCCAAGGGACTCTCAAGAGTCTTCTCCAACACCACAGTTCAAAAGCATCAATTCTTCAGTGCTCAGCTTTCTTTATAGTCCAACTCTCACATCCATACATGACTATTGGAAAAACCATAGCCTTGACTAGGTGGACCTTTGTTGACAAAGTAATGTCTCTGATTTTTTAATATGCTGTCTAGGTTGGTCATAACTTTCTTTCCAAGGAGTGTCTTTTAATTTCATGGCTGCAGTCACCATCTGCAGTGATTTTGGAGCCCAAAATATAAAGTCAGCCACTGTTTCCCCATCTATTTCCCATGAGGTGATAGGACCAGATGCCATGATCTTAGTTTTCTGAATGCTGAGCTTTAAGCCAACTTTTTCACTCTCCTCTTTCACTTTCATCAAGAAGCTCTTTAGTTCTTCTTCACTTTCTGCCATAAGGGTGGTGTCATCTGCATAATTATATGATTATTAGTGTCTATATTAGTGTCTGTTTCTCCTGCAACATTAAGTCTTATAGAAATAATTCTGAACATATTATTTTTCCTCAGTGAATCTTTAAGTGAAAAATTGAATGAACAAACACATTACTGTCTAGGTGGTATCTGCAGTCTGGGAGTTAGATGAGATTATCTGGAACATGTGGGCAAAGCAGAGGATAGAACCCTTGAAAAGAGCAGTGTATTAACAATTCCGATTAGGACCACAACTGTGTCATTTGTTTTTGCACCTCTTTTCCTTTCCTCTTTTGTCCTGAATAAGGAGCATAGTGTCTTGCATGCAGGAAACATACAAGAATAAAAATAACCCTGCTACACCAAACCAGTCTAAAATCCGAAATACCCAGTTGCTATTATGCTTGCATGCTAAGTTGTGTCCAACTCTATCCAACCCTATGAATTGCAGCCTGTCAGACTCCTTTGTCCATGGGATTCTCTGGGCAAGAATACTTGAGTGGGTTGCCATGCCCTCCTCCAAGGGATCTTCCTGACCCAGGGATCGAACCCATGTCTGTTACATCCCATGTGTTGGCAGGCAGGTTCATTACCACTAGGGAAGCCAGGGTGTTCTTTTCAGTGAAACGCTTAACTCCAGAAGACTATACACTGGGCACGTCTCTTAAATTTTTCTGCCTCATGGCCTTTACCATCTTGTAGGAAAACAGATATAAAATAAAGTCGTTTCTATCACCCCTTTTCATGGAAGCTGCACATGATCCATCCTCAGAACATGCCATTTATTTTTTTTAATCATTCAGTTTAATCATTTATGAGTATAGCATGCCATGTGTGATACTTGTGGGTAAGAATATTTTTCCTCTAGTTCCCATATCCTCCAATATCCTAAAGTTAGCTCCATTTTTTTTCTATACTTCTAATGCCTGTTTTCTAGAACTTTAGCATTAAATACCTTGATGACTTGGGATAGTCTCCTTCCTGGTTAACTGCATTTTCTGTCCTGTTGGTTTCTTAGATGCCACCAGGAGGCAGCACAAACTTGGTTTGTGATCTCACTCTGCTGCTGCTAAGTCACGTCAGTCGTGTCCGACTCTGTGCAACTCCATAGATGGCAGCCCACCAGGCTCCCCCATCCCTGGGATTCTCCAGGCAAGAACACTGGAGTGGGTTGCCGTTTCCTTCTCCAATGCATGAAACTGAAAAGTGAAAGTGAAGTCGCTCAGTCGTGTCCAACCCTCAGCGACCCCATGGACTGCAGCCTTCCAGGCTCCTCCGTCCATGGGATTTTCCAGACGAGAGTACTGGAGTAGGGGATCTCACTCTATCTCACCCTTGATGCCTATACATCTGCAGTCATTCTGTCACTTCCTTAAGGTGAGAAGTCTTCTACTTAAGATGCAATTAAAACTGACCACTTTTTTCCCCAAAATATACAGTGTTAATGAGGATGTGGTGTAATAAGTACCATCATATACTTGTGGTAGAAGTGTTAATTGAAGCAATTTGAAAACTATCCATCCAAAGCCTTCAAAGGGTGTATACCATTTACCTTGGCACTCCTCCTTCCCAAAACCACTTTCCCACCCCTGGTCATTTCTCTTAAAGAAATTATTGTGACTCTGAGCAAAAATACAGCTAGAGACAATGCATATGACTTTGCTTATAATAATGTGAACTAGAAGGAAAGTAAGGATTCAGCAATAAGAAATTCAGGAATGTGCAGCTGTTAAAAAACAATAGTGTTGAAATGTTTTCCCAAAATGGTATATGTATCACAAGCTCTGTTACACTAGACAATTTTAATTACTACCTAGAAGAGCACCATTTGCTTCCATTTCCCTAAATCTGTTCCCAAATCCCAGAAACACGACCTAAGACTTCCCACATAAGTCTTCCTTTTCTCCATCCTCGTTGGGAGCTCCCTGTCCTATACCTTCTCCAATGCCCAGGCTTCATCCTGTCATCACGGCCCCAGCACCCTTTCCTTTCAACCCAGCCCTTTGTCATTTGTCAACACAGCTTTCCTTCATTCTGACCTCCAGCTCCATCCTCATAGCTTTCAAGTCCCTTTTCATAGTATTTCCTGAAGCCTCCAATTCTGTTTCTCCTTGACTGCAAGGAGATCCAACCAGTCCATTCTGAAGGAAATCAACCCTGGGATTTCTTTGGAAGGAATGATGCTAAAGCTGAAACTCCAGTACTTTGGCCATCTCATGAGAAGAGTTGACTCTTTGGAAAAGACTCTGATGTTGGGAGGGGTTGGGGGCAGGAGGAGAAGGGGACGACTGAGGATGAGATGGCTGGATGGCATCACGAACTCGATGGACATGAGTCTGAGTGAACTCCGGGAGATGGTGATGAACAGGGAGGCCCGGCGTGCTGCAATTCATGGGATCGCAAAGAGTTGGACACAACTGAGCGACTGAACTGAACTGAACTGACGCTAATTAAGCCTTTAAGGATGAGGAGGATTCGGCAAGGCAAAGACCAAGGACATAGTGGCTTGTCAGAATAATATAGACCAATGCAGAGAGGAGAAAAATAGCATGAAATGGACAGAGCCTAAACTCAGGGTGATGATACATGGGGATAAATTAAGAAGCTTGTTCAGAGACATAGCCTAAGAGTAGCAGAAACCCGACTACAGAGGACAGAGCAAGATACTTTATAGACAGTGAACCTCATCCTAGAATTGATGGATGAGCCAATTAAGTTTAAGATGTGATGAAATCAAATCACAGAGTGTTATGGAAAAATTAATTTATAGGGAGAGGGTTTTTTTTTCAGTAACAAATATGAGACATGATAAGGACTTGAGCCAGAGCAGAAGTAGGAAACAGAGAGACGATGGATCAGATTCAAAATTACTTAGAATGTCAAATTAACAGGACCTTGTGACTATGGACTCTAGACCTAAGGTGAGTTAGATAAGGACCAGAATCACATCTATCTTACTCACTGCTAATATCTCTTACACCTAGTACAGTGTATTGAACACAGATACTCAGTACTGTTTCTAATGAAGGATTAATGTGTGAGTGAGCTAAACTGGCATTACTGTATATGTAGCAAACCCCCTTCTAAGAAGCCATCAATTTTAAGGCACACCATTGATTTCATAGTAGTCTTTTCTGAGGGTGGGTAGGTACCAGAAAGGTTAAAATGCAGTGACTCTGCAGATCTTACAAACGAATGGATGGGTTTATTTTCCTTCCCTTGATGGGCTGGCTTTGTGGTTTGATTTGCCAGAGTTTGTGATCAGAAGAGTTAAAATGAAAAGGAAATCTCTTCTAATTAAGCAATTAGCAAAAATTTAAATAATTGCTGATGCTACATCTGTGAAGTAATTGAAGATTCCTCAAAATAAAAGTGGAAACCGTTAAATTTAATGATTATATAGAATTAAAACTGTTAGTGATGTAAACATAACTTAAAAGAAGAGGGGCATAGGTAAAAATAAAGTTGATATCTACTAAAAGAATTATTGCTTTTTCCATTTAAAAAAAATTTTATCCATTTTTAAAGATTTCTTCCCATTTACTAATATTACATAATATTAGACATATTCCCCATGCTGTACATCATTGAGCCTATCTTACACCCAATAGTTTGTGCCTCCCACTCTCTCATTCCTGTATTAATCCCCCTCCAACTGATAACCACTAGTTTGTTCTGTACATCAGTAAGTCTGCTCCTTTTTTGTGATATTCACTAGTTTGTTACATTTTTTAGAATCCACATATAAGTGATATCATTCAGAATTTTTCTTTTTGTCTAACATTTCATTTAGCATAATGACCTCTGAGTCCATCCATGTTACTGCAAATGGCAGAATTTTATTCTTTTTTTATGACCAAGTTGTACTCCATTTTACAGATATGTATCTTTTTTAATCCAATAATCTGTTGGTAGACACTTGGGTTGCTTCCATACCTTGGAAGTTTAAAATAGTACTGCTATGAACAAGAGAAGACTCTACACATGGACATCACCAGATGGTCAACACTGAAATCAGATTGCAGCCAAAGATGGAGAAGCTCTATACGCCAGCAAAACAAGACTGGGAGCTGACTGTGGCTCAGATCATGAACTCCTTATTGTCAAATCAGACTTAAGTTGAAGAAAGTAGGGAAAACCACTAGACCATTCAGGACCTAAATCAAATCCCTTATGATTATACAGTGGAAGTGAGAAATAGATTTCAGGGACTAGATCTGATAGAGTGCCTGATGAACTATGGACAGAGGTTCGTGACATTGTACAGGAGACGGATCAAGACCATCCCCATGGAAAAGAAATGCAAAAAGCAAAATGGCTGTCTGAGGAGGCATTACACATAGCTGTGAAAAGAAGAGAAGCAAAAACCAAAGGAGAAAAGGAAAGATGTAAGCATCTGAATGCAGAGTTTCAAAAAATAGCAAGGAGAGATAAGAAAGCCTTCCTTAGTGATCAATGCAAGGAAATAGAGGAAAACAATAGAATAGGAAAGAATAGAGATCTCTTCAATAAAATTAGAGCTACCAAGGGAACATTTCATGCAAAGATGGGCTCGATAAAGGACAGAAATGATATGGACCTAATAGAAGTACAAGACATTAAGAAGAGGTGGCAAGAATACACAGAAGAACTGTACAAAAAAGATCTTCATGACCCAGATAATCATGATGGTGTCATCANTGAAAGAACTTGGTGAAATTATCAGAACTTTTGATTCTCGGTTGTTAAGCCATTTTATTAATACTTTTCCACATCGCGCCTCCTCTGTTCTGTGAATCCTTCCTCAACAACTGCGATAAGCCTTTCAGTCCTATTCTCAACAGCAGTTCAGATTCAACCCGAAGGCTTATTGTGTCGCTGGTCACTGCCTCATATAGCACCGTCCTTTCCTCAAATTCCCCCTTCTAATTCATTTTTTTCATTTGACTGATGTATTTTTTGAGTAAGATCTTTTTCAGAAGTAGCTTAGGAAGAACACCACTCTCCTTGTTCCCTCCCATAGGAAGGAGAATCCTGGCACTACCCCAAAAGGTCCCAAGTCCAGCTACTCCTCACTCAAATAACCAGTACTCAAGTGAGGCAAATGTAGGCAGAAAGGAAAGTTGCTTTTAGTCAGAAAGATGGTAATCCTGGGAAATGGTGGACTTTGCTGCTGCTGCCGCTAAGTCACTTCAGTCGTGTCCAACTCTGTGCGACCCCAGAGACGGCAGCCCACCAGGCTCCCCCATCCNTGAAGTGATGGGACCAGATGCCATGATCTTCGTTTTCTGAATGTTGAGCTTTAAGCCAACTTTTTCACTCTCCTCTTTCACTTTCATCAAGAGGCTTTTTAGCTCCTCTTCTTTCTGCCATAAGGGTGGTGTCATCTGCATATCTGAGGTGATTGATATTTCTCCCGGCAATCTTGATTCCAGCTTGTGTTTCTTCCAGTCTAGCGTTTCTCATGATGTACTCTGCATAGAAGTTAAATAAGCAGGGTGACAATATACAGCCTTGACGTACTCCTTTTCCTATTTGGAACCAGTCTGTTGTTCCATGTCCAGTTCTAACTGTTGCTTCCTGACCTGCTCACCAGTTGATTGTAGGCACCTTGAGGTTTGAAAAGCACTGTTAAAACAATGGTTCCCACTTTCGCCTGATATAACAATCACCTGAACTATGCCTTCAGAATGTACCATTTACCAGGCCTTTCTCTTGAATATCCTGATTCATTAGGTCCAGGTAGGGCCAGATCATCTGTGTTTGTGAGAAGGTCTGTTTTTCTGAGAAGTTCAAACTCTCATGGTTGGAATAAAAGTTAAAGGTTATTTACTCCAGCCCCTCAGCTGATGTTTAAATGCCTCCATACGGTTTGCTTAATTAAAGGTTTTCTCGTCTCCAGTAATGGTAATCCAGTGATGATAATATGCATTACCACGAGGCATCGAAGCCCATTTTTAAACAACTAGAAATGTTAGACTATTTATTAGGATTTTAATTTTAAAAACTCAGTGAAAATTTGATTTGCTGTAACTTTAACCCATTGTCCTACTTCTGTGCATTTTGTATACTTTCTATACACAGAATAAATTAGTTTCAAATGTTTTGATTAGTAATGAACACATTTATTTTAATATTTTAGGATAAAGACTCCGATGTATAAACGGGTAATGCCTAAAGGAGAAATCCAGAAGTTGATCATCACAGAAGAGGTAATAAGGATCAATTCTTATTTTTCGTTTAAAAACATCCCTTGTGTGTATATATCTCTAAGGTGGGACAGAGCTGACCCTTCTGCCAAGTGTAGTTTTCTTTGATAGTTGTATATTTAGCCTCTAGATTGAAAAACTGTCATTTTGTTTTTAGCAAAAAGTGAAATGGGACAGCATCTATTTTCTGTGAATAATTTTGGAAAATAACATCCAAATGTTTGCTTAAAATACTTTTGAGATAATTATTTAAATTGTGGTATGTTAATAACATTTAGAAAGAAAATCTCTTGGGGAAAGGCTGTTTAGGTAGAAATACTATGAGCAAACTACTTGAAAGGTTAACTTTTAAAATCAATAATTCAGTAAATTTTCAGAGATCTTGCCAAAATGTAAATTCCATGAGGACAGTGACTTCCTCTCCTATCACCACTGTATTTTACTGTTGATTGAATGAAAATTTGTGACAGCTGACTCTCTATTACAAGATATTGTTACAAAGAAAAGCCTTCATATTTACCATCTCTACTGATAAAATGAATTTCAGACAGGTAAAATACGCCCATATGCTGTTGCAGCGGTTCTCCGAAACATAAAGTTTACAAAAGACAGATATGACAGCTTCATTGAACTTCAGGAGAAATTACATCAGAACATTTGCAGGTTTGTGAATGTATCTCTTTCTTGGTTGCTTCTCCCTCTTTCTCCTCCTTCCCTCCCCTTCTCTCTTCCTCTTTTCCTCCCTCTTTCCTTTCTTGCCCCCACCCCTGCAGACTTAAAAAATTTTTTTTCTAAAATAAGAATATGTGAGAATAACAAGAAAGTATACTGAAATTTAAATTTAAGTAAGTTTAAATTTGGGGGCTTCTGTGTGGCTCAGATGGTAAAGGATCTACCTGCAATGTGAGAGCCCTCAGTTTGATCTCTGAGTTGAGAGGATTCCCTGGAGAAGGGAATGACAATCCACACCATCTCCCAGAGCTGGTGATGCCATCCAACCATCTCATCCTCTTTCTTCCCCTTCTCCTGCCTTCTTTCTTTCCCAGCATCACGGTCTTTTCTAATGAGTCAGCTCTTCTCATCATGTGGCCAAAGTATTGGATCTTCAGCCTCAGCATCAATCCTTCCAATGAATATTCAGAGTTGATTTCCTTTGGAAATGATTGGTTGCATCTCCTTGCAGTCCAGAGGACTCTCAAGAGTCTTCTCCAACATCACAGTTCAAAAGCATCAATTCTTTGGTGTTCAGCTTCTTTATAGTCCAACTCTCATATCAATGGACTTCCGATGTGGCTCAGCAGGTATAGAATCCACCTGCAATGTAGGATACCTGTGTTCGATCCCTCGGTTGGGAAGAACCTCTGGAGAAGGGAAAGGCTACCCACTCCAGTATTCTGGCCTGGAGACAGTCCATGGGGTCTCAAAGAGTCGGACCCAACTGAACGACTTTCACTTTTACTTTCTCATACCCATACATGACTACTGGAAAAACCATAGCTTTGACTATATGGACTTTTGGTGGCAAAGCTTTTTAATATGCTGTCTAGGTTTGTTATAACTTATCTTCCAAAGAGCAGGTACCTTTTAGATTTTTTAACTGTGTTTTCTTTTTTGAGATTTTTAAATAACTGAATTTTCTTATTCTATCTTTGACATTGCTATACATCATTTCCCATACAGCTCCCTTTAGTGTGATGATCTTCAGATCAGTTTAATTCCTCAACTCCTAAAGGTCAAAGAAGGTAACAGTGGGAGTCCTTGAACTAATGTCAGTTTTTCAAAAATCCTAATAAAAGTTACTGATAGGAAACATCAGTCTTTAACTAACAGACCAAGTTTTTATGTGTGGTCCTAAAATATAGCAACATAAGTTACCTCATGCAAATCAAAGGTATGATTAATAGTTACATATGTCTTGAGTATAAAAGGAAAAAAATAGTTCTTATTTTTTAGTAATTGCAGTGATGCAATTTGGTAAACTGTGGAAACTAAAAGAGGCTTGTGTGCAAGGGATGGGCTGGACACAGGGTTGGGAGGAGACCTTGGGTGTTTTCTGCTGGTGTGAAAAGTATTTTAAAAATAAAATACCTGTGGTTAAGTTCACACAGTTTCTTTTCTTGAAATATTTTTGAGTACATGGTAGAAGAAGCTTTTTCTAAGATTCTGAATAATATTTATTCCAAGTTGTTTTATAAAAACAATCTGTTGTCTTGCAAATATGTCACTTTTAAGCAAAACAATAAGAGTTTAAATATAGTTTCACCATATAGGACAAGATAGAGGATTTCTGCTAGGCATTGATATAGCTAGTAAGTACTTGAGCCCTGTTATCTGGTCTGGTCATTTGAAGAATCTAATTTTTTATCTAAATTATAAGGTATTTTCTTACTTAATTCAGCTTTAAGTTGTATTTTATGCAATATTTCTGGAAATCATGAGCTTTTTCTAAGGGGAGGTATAAATTATATCCTAGTACTCTGATTTGCCAGTCAGTAAATCCTAATTTGTGTTTTTCAAGACATACAATCATTTCACTTAAATTATAACTGATTTATAGTAAACTTTTATTGGCATAAAAGTTGTTGATCTTCCCTTATTCTTTAATAGCTACAGTATCTGTATCCATATCGCCTCTTTTATGCCTGTGCCTTGTCTTTCCCCTTTGATCAGTGTAGCTAGAAGTTTTATCAGTTGCTTTAGTGGGTATCTTTGTATGTCAGTTTTCACAGAGCTAGCTTTTGGTTTCGTTGATTTTTCTCTGTGTGTGTGTGTGTGTGTGTGTTTCTGTTTTTGTGGATCGTATAGGGTTGTGTCTAGGGCTAGTTAGTCCTTACTACTCAGCCGAGACCGTGTTCCTACTTTATCCATGACCCTGTGAAAGACGGGGTTTTCGGTCTGTGTGAGCACTGTTGCGGCTCCCCTGCCTTGGGTGGTTTCCTCCTATGCTCCCCCTGACTGACACTCAGCAAGTTCTTGAGGGGCCCCTCTGCCGATCGCAGAGCTCTCTGTGTAGCTCTGTCATCTCTAGCACTCTGTGTGGGGACCTCGGGCCGCCATCTTGGTCTCGCGGGCTCTCAGCTGTGTCTCCTCAACTTAGGCAGTTCACTAGGCTCCTGCCTGACCCCCTTTCCTGCCTTGTGACTTGAAGTCCCTCCAGGCAGTCAGCTGGGCAGTCATAGGGCTTACCTTACCTGTTTCCTGTGTCTCATCTCCCTTATCTCTTTCCTGTCCTTCATCACCTGAAGTCCAGTGCTGGCCTTGTCTTCCCTCTTTTGTGATTGTGTCAGGAAAGAGAGTCAGTCTAGTCTCTGTAACTCCTGGAAGTATCCAGCAAACTTTTTACTTCAATTATTTTATTGTTTATCTCTCTAGAATCTTTGGTTCCCTTTTAACCAAGTTTCTCTTTTCTTCGCTTGGTTCTTTCAGTCGCTGCTTTTTCACAGCAAGACTTTACCAAAATTTTTGCCACTATAAGTAGAATCTTGATTTCTCTTTTTAGTTTTCATATCTTTTTATTTGGGGGATATTAATCCTTTTTCTTTATCTGTGTAGTAGACCTTTTCTCTCAGTGTCTTTTGACTTGTGGGGTCTTTTGATCGTATAAAGTTTATAATTTAGTTATAGTCAATATTTATCAGTCTTCCTGTATGACTTTTGTGTTTTGTGTCTTAAGGGATGTCCTGCTCCACAGTTTTATTAATTAAGCATTGCTCATCTATGTTTTCTCTGAATAATGTTTATGGTTCCTTGTTTGTGTATATGTATGTGTGTATGTACTTATGTTTGCTCTTTGTTTTTCAAAATGTGTAGCTCTCTGATCCATCAAGAATTTTTTTGTGATTGGCTTGAAGTTGAAATTTAGCAACACTTTTGAGATACTGTTTTCGGATTAAAAAACCAACATTAATGTCCAAGAAAACATGGATTTTCTTACTCATGGGTTTATCAGTTATTGATTTATCTAAACTTACTGGACCATTGTGGTAGCTTTTTTTGTAGTGGTAGTAGTATTTTAAAAATCTGTGTGGTGATTTGAAAATCTAGGTCATCTTAGCACTGATTTTTATGGGTTGGTTTGTTGGGAGTATGTTGTGTTCCCCTGTTTTCATATGCACTGCTTTCTGATTGTGTACAGAATATCTTATTATGGTAGAGGCTTCTGATTTTGTTCTTTTTCTCTGAGGAGTGGTTTCTGTGGCAGGCCATGGGTATATTTCTACCTGTGCTGACTTCTCAGGTGGTGCGGTGGTAAGGAATCCACCTGCTAATGCAGGAGATGCAGGTTCAGTCACTGGGTTGGAAAGATCCCCTGGAGAAGGGAATGGCTACCCATTCCAGTATTCTTGACTGGGTTATCCCATGGACAGAGGAGCGTGGCAGGCTACAGTCCATGGGGTTGCAAACAGTCGGACTCAACTGAACGTGCACACATCTGCTGCTAGCATATAAACATGTAACTCACTGAGTACAGTAACACTCCCTCTAGGCTTGTCAACAGCTCTGTTCAAGTCACCCATTAAAATCCTAGTCACCTGTCTTAGAGATTGAACAAAAAAAATTTATTCAGTTAAGTTGATATATAATGCTGTGTTAATTTGAGGTAGAACAAAATTTGTTTCAACAAAATTTCAAAGCTATTTCATAGTTCATGTAATGTGGACTCAACACATTCCTTGATAACTAATGATTTTATCCATTTGATATTTAGTTTAGACCTACATAGTCTAAAACACATTTGAAGCCTTCTTAAGAATATCATAAATTCTGATTTGAGTTTCTCTTTTTGGATTATCTATTGGAAAGCTTAGAGCCAAATTTGTAATCTTCTGTGATAAGACTGTAGGCCTTGAGATTCTGATTTAGTATTGGCATTGTTCCTGGCTCCATTTTATATCCCTACTTCTGTTTCTTTCTTGCCTACTTTATATCTTTAAGTTCCTAAAATTACCTTAAATCCTTAGAACAAATGAAATTAATAGCTCTTGAAATTTCCTTATTCAGTTTTAAATGTAATTCTCAGTTCTTAAAATTAATTTCCATTAATAAAGCAATATAGCTATGTGACAGGAAATTTAGGAAAATATAGGAAAGCCAAAAAACAGAAGAGTTTTGGGGTGGTTTATTCTAACTTAATAAAACATTTACGTTTACTTGAGGACATTAGAGGAAATAGGATAAAGGGAAATATGATAAAAAAGATAAAGGGTATGTTAATGTCCTATTAGTAATAACAGTACTTGGGAAAACTAGTAGAAGGAATTTCAGCTACTAAAATAATATGTTTTCAGTAGCTTTATAATTTCTTGTATTTTTAATGGTTGTAAAGGTGTCATATAGTAACAGACTATTTTAAGGAATTGTCTACAAATAATTTTTAAAAACCTGTAGTCTTAAGTTTTGAGATCTTCAAATCTCTTTTCTTTTTCTCTCTCTTTCTCCCCCCCTCCACATTTAGGAAAAGAGCCTTGGTTGCTGTTGGTACCCATGATTTGGACACTTTGTCAGGTCCATTTACTTACACTGCAAAGAAACCTTCTGATATCAAATTCAAGCCTCTAAATAAGAGTAAAGAGTATACAGCCTGTGAACTGATGAACATATACAAGGTAAAGGTTGTTTTCTATTGATGTAATAGCTCTGCATAAATCATGAAATTCCTCCAAAATCAAGTTATAATTAGGGTGATGTCATGAGTGGTTTTGAAAAAATAACAGTGTCTGGGCTCCAACCCAAAGATACTGGTTCATTTGATCTAGAGTGAGCTCTAGTTTTATTATTACTTTTTTTTATCCTCTCAGATATTTGTAATGTATACCTAGGATTGAGAACCACTTACATAGGTCTTACTGCACTGTAATATTCAGATTTAGGTATAACTAAAACTCATGCAAATATAAGGCACAATAAGATTTAGCTAGATTTTATGTGTGTGTGTGTGTGTGTAGCATGCATTGTTGCGAAGTGCCTGCCTACCATGATTAGCACTTTAGAGTCCAGCAGTGAAAATGAATTCAGTTGTCACTTGAAACTGCATTTAACAAATAGTAGGAGGTAGGTATCATTTCGGAAAAGCAGCTGTTATTATTGGCCTGATTTGCCTGATTTTCTTCTTGTTTATCTAAATAGTTTTGTATGGTTTGTCTTTTGCTTAAGGTGATTCAGGCTTACTCTGCAAATCTGTTTTGAGTCTTGAAAAATAATCGTGGTCTCATCTTTCCTCAGTGGTAAAGAATCCGCCTGCTAGTGCAGGAGACATAGGTTTGATCCCTGGGTTGGGAAGATCTCCTGGAGAAGGGAATGGCAACCCATTCCAGTATGCTTGCCTGAGAAATCCCATGGACAGAGGAGCCTGGTGGACCCAGAGTCCATGAGGTCAACAAAAGAGTCAGATATGACTTAACGACTAAACAACAACTCATCTTTCCTCATAGGAGATGAGGCTGTATGAAGATTCTGAGACATTACTTAATATTAGAAAATATCATACATTTAAAACTTTGGGGGCTGTTTTATTTTTCTGATCCCCCCCCTTCTTTTTATGCTAGGCATGTATGTAAACTAATTATACTGATAGAAATAAGTTAATTTTGTTTAATTTTTTTTCAGACTGACAACCAGCTTAAACATTATTTACATATAATTGAAAATAAACCACTGTACCCAGTTATCTATGATAGCAATGGTGTCGTCCTTTCCATGCCTCCAATCATCAATGGTGAGTTATTTCTTAAGTACCATAGGTGTTTTGCTATTTCCTTCTTAATCTTTAGCATTTCTGTGGAATTCTCAATTGTCTTGGCCGAATCAGTCAGAAGACTCAGTCTGAGAATCTCAGGTCTTTTGTGGATTTTATTGTAATAGTTCTTTTCATTTTTTCAACGTTTTACTGGTGATTTTTATATAATTGATAAATGTATACCTACTTATAGGGCTTCCCTGATAGCTCAGTTGGTAAAGAATCCTCCTTCAATGCAGGAGACCCAGGTTCGATTCCTGGGTCGGGAAGATCTGCTGGAGAAGTATTAGGCTACCCGCTCCAGTATTCTTGGACTTCCTTGGTGACTCAGCTGGTAAAGAATCTACCTGCAAAGCAGGGGACCCCGATTTGATCCAGAGGTTGGGAGGATCACCTGGAGAAGTGAAAAACTAAGTTTATAAATATGTTCTGGTGCTAGCTCTCTAGATTCTGTTCTTCCAAAAGGTGTTGATATTTTTGTTTTAGCCTGTAATTCATTTTGTTAAACTTAAAGTGGAATTCTTCTTGGCCTGCTGTTTTACAAATTAAAATTTCAAAACTGAAATTTACCCTCTTAATTTCTTTCTGAAGCTTTTGTTGAGAAGCAACTTAAATGTATTTACAAAATTTAGTGATGTCAAAGCCATAGATGTTTGCCTTTCTGGAGGTGAGAAGGGGGTTCAGTTGCTTCACAATGGGAAGGAGAAACTTCCTCCTCCATATCTTGGACTCTAGTACTCATCGTGGACTTTGGAGTGAGCCAGATCCAGGCCCAAATCTTAGCCTTGTTTTTTTTTTTTGCTTTTAAGCTGATTGACAGGAAGGTTAGTTAGTTAAGTCGCTCAGTCGTGTACAACTCTTTGCGACCCCATGGACTATAGCCCACCAGGCTCCTCCATCCATGGGATTCTCCAGGCAAGAATACTAGAGTGGGTTGCCATTTCCTTCTCCAAAATCTTAGCCTTGTTGTTTAATAGCTTGTGATCCTGGGGAGTGAGCTTAATCTTTGAATCTTACTTGTCCTGCCTGCAGCCCTGTCTTAGTGTTATGATGAAAATGAGATGAGATGGCTTCTGTTAAGCAGCATACTGTGTAATGCACTCTGTAAAGCCATTTTATAACCTTGTTTTTTATTTTATCTTTATTCTCCAGCTTATAATGGGAGATGAGAATAAAAGTTGTGTATCCTTACCTCTGAGGTGTCAGCTTGTATTTGTAGAGTTCTTTAGTGCACCTTTATTTCTAAAACTGATTGCTTTGTTGTTACTGTTTTGTGTTTGTTGCAGGAAACCATTCCAAAATAACAGTAAATACAAAAAACGTATTTATCGAGTGCACAGGAACTGACTTCACTAAGGTAAATAAAACTTTTGTTTTTGTTCTGTCAAGATAGATTTTTACCTCTGAGCCGAGTCCATGTGACTAAACTTTAAAATCTGTTTATTTTTTGGATTGGGCTGTATTTTAGAAATTTAGAAAATGAGAAAGGTGTTTGTGTTCTGTACTTTGGTTGTAGTGTGTGCTAAGTCACTTCAGTCGTGTCCTACTCTTTGCAACCCCATGGACTCCAGCCCACCAGGCTCCCCCATCCCTGGGACTCTCCAGGCAAGAACACTGGAGTGGGTTGCTGTGCCCTCCTCCAGGGGATCTTGCCAACATAAGAATCAAACCAGCGTCTCTTACATCTCCTGCATTGGCATCTCCTGCATTCATCCACTAGCGCCACCTGGGAAGCCCCTTGGTTATGGTGCTTTCATTCAATTGACAAATGTTTAGTGAGCACCTACTCTCTTTCTCCAATGCCATGAATTTAACAATGAGTTACTTGTTCTTGATTTCAAGGAACTCATCATCTTTGTGAGAGAATTAGCCACATACATTAAAATAGTAAAATTGAGAATGGGATCCACATCGTAATGCCATCTTTATAAGGAGTTCACCTTAGTTGGCTTAATTTGAATCCTAATTTTGTACTTTTGTGTACTTGGTAAAAAAAAAAATTAGGACCAGCTGGCTATAAAGTCTTATTTAGCAAACTGATAAAGAGTTTACACACACACAAATATATCTAGAAAATATAGAATACTAATTGTTCAGCCACTTTTCGTCACCACATATTAGATTGGAACATCATGACAGCTATTTTTATAGCATAAGGTTTCTTTCCACGTGTTAAATAAGGCGTAGAGTTAGGTGGTAGTGAAGCAGATTAAGAAAGGTAGCCTTGAATGGTTATAACTTTTATATATCAAATGTCGCTGGAGGAGTACATGGCAACCCACTCCAGTATTCTTGCCCAGAGAGTCCCATGGACAGAGGAGCCTGGAAGACTACAGTCCATAGGGTCACACAGGGATGGACATGACTTAAATGACTTAGCATGGTATGGCATACCAAATGTACATTCAGAAATAGTGTCAGGTAATATATAATACTTGTTCCTGTTAAAAACTTTTTAAAATTTATACATTAGCAGACCTTGGTTATCTTTCCTGAAGTTTGTATATAAGTGTGAAATATATAAAAACGCAAAGCATGTATCCCAGTAAGATTACTGTATTTTTTCCTAAGCATTTCTTTTAATTTAAAAATGAACAAATCAATAGGGCCATCACTATGTGCCAAGCATTGTTCTATGTATTTTACACACACACACACACACACACACTCTCTCTCTCTCTCTCTCTCTCTCTCTCTCTCTCTCTCTCTCTCTCNACAATGGGAAGGAGAAACTTCCTCCTCCATATCTTGGACTCTAGTACTCATCGTGGACTTTGGAGTGAGCCAGATCCAGGCCCAAATCTTAGCCTTGTTTTTTTTTTTTGCTTTTAAGCTGATTGACAGGAAGGTTAGTTAGTTAAGTCGCTCAGTCGTGTACAACTCTTTGCGACCCCATGGACTATAGCCCACCAGGCTCCTCCATCCATGGGATTCTCCAGGCAAGAATACTAGAGTGGGTTGCCATTTCCTTCTCCAAAATCTTAGCCTTGTTGTTTAATAGCTTGTGATCCTGGGGAGTGAGCTTAATCTTTGAATCTTACTTGTCCTGCCTGCAGCCCTGTCTTAGTGTTATGATGAAAATGAGATGAGATGGCTTCTGTTAAGCAGCATACTGTGTAATGCACTCTGTAAAGCCATTTTATAACCTTGTTTTTTATTTTATCTTTATTCTCCAGCTTATAATGGGAGATGAGAATAAAAGTTGTGTATCCTTACCTCTGAGGTGTCAGCTTGTATTTGTAGAGTTCTTTAGTGCACCTTTATTTCTAAAACTGATTGCTTTGTTGTTACTGTTTTGTGTTTGTTGCAGGAAACCATTCCAAAATAACAGTAAATACAAAAAACGTATTTATCGAGTGCACAGGAACTGACTTCACTAAGGTAAATAAAACTTTTGTTTTTGTTCTGTCAAGATAGATTTTTACCTCTGAGCCGAGTCCATGTGACTAAACTTTAAAATCTGTTTATTTTTTGGATTGGGCTGTATTTTAGAAATTTAGAAAATGAGAAAGGTGTTTGTGTTCTGTACTTTGGTTGTAGTGTGTGCTAAGTCACTTCAGTCGTGTCCTACTCTTTGCAACCCCATGGACTCCAGCCCACCAGGCTCCCCCATCCCTGGGACTCTCCAGGCAAGAACACTGGAGTGGGTTGCTGTGCCCTCCTCCAGGGGATCTTGCCAACATAAGAATCAAACCAGCGTCTCTTACATCTCCTGCATTGGCATCTCCTGCATTCATCCACTAGCGCCACCTGGGAAGCCCCTTGGTTATGGTGCTTTCATTCAATTGACAAATGTTTAGTGAGCACCTACTCTCTTTCTCCAATGCCATGAATTTAACAATGAGTTACTTGTTCTTGATTTCAAGGAACTCATCATCTTTGTGAGAGAATTAGCCACATACATTAAAATAGTAAAATTGAGAATGGGATCCACATCGTAATGCCATCTTTATAAGGAGTTCACCTTAGTTGGCTTAATTTGAATCCTAATTTTGTACTTTTGTGTACTTGGTAAAAAAAAAAATTAGGACCAGCTGGCTATAAAGTCTTATTTAGCAAACTGATAAAGAGTTTACACACACACAAATATATCTAGAAAATATAGAATACTAATTGTTCAGCCACTTTTCGTCACCACATATTAGATTGGAACATCATGACAGCTATTTTTATAGCATAAGGTTTCTTTCCACGTGTTAAATAAGGCGTAGAGTTAGGTGGTAGTGAAGCAGATTAAGAAAGGTAGCCTTGAATGGTTATAACTTTTATATATCAAATGTCGCTGGAGGAGTACATGGCAACCCACTCCAGTATTCTTGCCCAGAGAGTCCCATGGACAGAGGAGCCTGGAAGACTACAGTCCATAGGGTCACACAGGGATGGACATGACTTAAATGACTTAGCATGGTATGGCATACCAAATGTACATTCAGAAATAGTGTCAGGTAATATATAATACTTGTTCCTGTTAAAAACTTTTTAAAATTTATACATTAGCAGACCTTGGTTATCTTTCCTGAAGTTTGTATATAAGTGTGAAATATATAAAAACGCAAAGCATGTATCCCAGTAAGATTACTGTATTTTTTCCTAAGCATTTCTTTTAATTTAAAAATGAACAAATCAATAGGGCCATCACTATGTGCCAAGCATTGTTCTATGTATTTTACACACACACACACACACACACACTCTCTCTCTCTCTCTCTCTCTCTCTCTCTCTCTCTCTCTCTCTCTCTCTCACTCACTCTCACTCACTCACTCACACTCTTAATCTTCATGTTAACCAAATGAGGTAGGAACTTTTTATTATGTCTACTTAACAGACAAACTAAGGTACAATGACAGTAAGTAACTTGTCCCAAATCAGACTGATGTAAGTGATTGGGCCAGGGATCTGGTGTCTGGCTGCAGAGGCTTATGGGACTGATAAGGTTTAGTGCTGTCGTTAGCCATCTGTCTTCTTGAAATCTGGTGAACCCAGGGGAGGAGGAGTGGGGGAAATAAATGATTTGTCTCGGTCATGGATTGTAACTCTCAGAGAACTTCATAAATTCAGAACACCTGACAATAAGGTCAGGCCCATTCAAGCTCAGTTTTTATTCCATTTCTTTCTTTAAAATTTGTGTATGCAGATCTGTTTTTATATATTTGGAGACTATATTAAATATTAATTCATTTCCATTTGAAGGAAGAGAGGATTTTCATGTGTTACTATAATATTTGATTTTTTTCCTTTGCAGGCAAAAATAGTTCTTGATGTCATTGTTACCATGTTCAGCGAATATTGTGAGAATCAGTTTACGTAAGTTCATTTGGTATTTTTATCAATCATGGCCTGTTGTTCTGAAGTCAAAGCACTAGGATCTTGTGCTAAATATAAAGATAAAAAATTCAGTTCCTATAATTGGAATACATAATGTCTTTGGGGAGCTAAGACATGAATTAATAATGTAAAAGGTGATAAGTACTTTAAAAGTTTCAGTGATGTTCTGGCTGTTTGTAAGGGCATATTACTGCTAGCTGAGCAGACCTCTTAGGGGCAGTGACAGGCTTTTTGTAAGGACCACTGGATTTGAGAATATAAACATGGAGGAATAGCACAAAAGATTATATCAAAACATTATATCTTATATATACCAATAAGACTATGGTATTTGTTCCAACGCTAAGTTTTTATATAAAAAATTACTTCCCAAACTTATGTGGCCCTTACTGTATGCTAACATCTTTTTTTAAAGTTGATTTGCGTTTTAGTGGTTGTGGCAGTCAGCTTTCCTTGTATAACAACATGACTCTGGTAAAGCCTGGAACGTGTGTATCAGTATCAGCAAGGAGTTCATTGAGGATGTGTGCTTGGCAGGACTGGGAGATAAACTGATCAAGGAGAGACACAAGAGCCACAGGAAATAGAACAATAATGTTGTGTCTTGGGAGGATTAACCTAGACAGCAGTGTGGGGCACGAATAAACTGTGTTGATTCTGCAGTTGTAGGCCAACTGAACATTGTGTTAACCTCACGCATTTCTAGAATATATGGCTCTTTTTTTCGCCCTTAGGTTTTCGTTTTTATTTTTTAAATTCTATTTTTGTCTTTATTTTTGTTTTCAGAGTTGAAGCAGCTGAGGTCGTTTTTCCTAATGGAAAATTACATACCTTTCCAGTAAGTATAGAAGTGACTTGATGGTGATGACTTTGACAACAGTAACAGCAATAATAATAGCTGTAGAGTGCTTGTGGTCTTTCTATGCGTCCATCTACCCACCTACATGCCACGCATGATGCCATGTGCATCCCGTGGACTTAATCTTCACATTAACCCTATAAGGTTGGGTGCCACTATTAGGCCCTTGACCTTGATATGTTAAATAGCTTGCCTATTACTATTGGTGGAGCTAGTGGCTTGCCTGCCTTATTACTAGTGGTAGAGCTAAGATTTAAGCTTGACAGTCCCAACACTATTTTATAGCACACTTCACTCCTGACACACTCCATTATACCACAGGAATTATATACTGTAATTCCTGTGGTTTATACCCTTATCAACTAGGTAACTGGGTAATTTATAGTTTCACCCCTTTTAAAGTTGTACCGACTTGATAGACATGAGCTTGAACAAGCTCCGGGAGTTGATGATGGACAGGGAAGCCTGGTGTGTTACAGTCTATGGGGTTGCAAAGAGTTGGACGCAGCCGAGCAGCTGAACTGAACTGAAGGTTACTCAGCCTTTCAAACTTAGTATATTCACATTTGATTTACCAGTTGTGAAAGGCCATCACTGTAACTAATAAAAATGCATCTGGATGTGTTAATAAAACTAATTTACTAGTAAGCACAATTACTGTGAAGATACGGGATCTTGATAAAAAATTCAAACTAGCATTCTTAAACAACTGAGGTTTTTTCCCCCCAAGATGGCTTCGCATACACAGGGTGGCCACTCTAACACATTCTTTCAGTGTCACTATCTGTCTGGTTCTGATGCAATGAGGCCATTCTTTGATGAGCTCTTTATCTTTGGATTTTTCACAATTCCTCTGTTACTTATGAAGTGAGTCAGAGCCCAGAATAATTTCTGCTATTCAAATGGTTTTTAGAGTAGATAAAACCTGCCAAGATCAAAACCTTTCCCTTCCTGAAGACATTAGTATTTGGCATCATATATTATTCTAGAGTATTTATTATAATTCAAAACAAATGTATAACCATAGAAAGAAAATGTTAGTCGCTCAGTCATGTCTGACTCTTTGCGATCGTATGGACTGTAGCCCACTGGGCTCCTCTGTCCATTGGCTTCTGCAGGCAATACCAGAGTGCGTTGCCATTCTCCAGGGGAATCTTCCTGACCCAGGGATTGAACCTGGGTCTCCTGCATTGGCAGGCAGATTCTTTACTGTCTGAGCCACTAGGGAAGCATAACTGAAATTTGGGGCTGTAGCTGCTTTTTGTTTTTTTTTAATTGATTTTAGTTACTGTTATCAGCCTTTTTTATGTAACTACCCCAAGATTTACTGACTTAAAACAACAATCATTTGTTTGTATCATGGTTCTGTGGTCAGCTGGGTAGTTTCCTAGGCTCCTCCCTGCCAAGCTCCTTCAGCTGGTCGGTAGGCTTGGCAGCTGGATGACCTGGGTCGGCCTCTCTTTCATGTTGCTTCTTGGCAGTGGGATGAACAGGTCAAGTGTCTCGTCACCCAGCAGCCTAGCTTGGATTTCTTTACCTGGTGGTGGTTGCACTCGGGTGGTGATGATGCTTCTGCTCTGAGAATTGCATTTTTTAGAAAATTTTGTATTGGGGTATAGCCAGTTAGCAAGCAATGTTGTGGTAGTTTCAGGTGAACAGCAAAGGGACTCAGCCACACATATACATGTATCCATTCTCCCCCAAACTCCCCTCCCATCCAGGCTGCCCCATAACAGCAGAGTTCTGTGTGCTATACTGTAGGTCCTTGTTGGCTATCCATTTTAAATACAGCAGTGTGTACACATCCGTCCCAAACACCATAACTATCCCTTCCCTTCAGCCTCCCCCCTGGCAACCATAATCTGAGAACGTCGTTTTGATTAGCAGGACTCTGGCCCATTGTCCTTACCTGAGTCCAAACAGGTGTTAAATTTATGGCCCTTTTGCTAGTGGCAGTTAAACTTCTGAGAATAATTCAGTGAGAAATACTCATAGATAAAGCCTATGTGTATTGCTGTGTGTTGCTATCTCACAAGGTAGAGCTGTGTACCGTTTGAAGGAGAGTGAGGACTAGTTCATCAGATGCTCCCAGTCCGGCTGGCTCCTAGAGCACGTTGATAGCTCAGACTGGAGCCTGGTTCCATTTCCCCTCCTTAAAAAAGAAGAGGAATGACTTCATAATACTCTTGGATTTAGTGTGCTGGATAGTACAGTGCAATACATGAATTATTCTTTTTTGGTCATAAACACCTACTTGCATGAGATGAAATTGAAAGTCTTCAGCAGGATTTGTAAGCAGTGTAGAAACGATGTAGTGCACCAGTATTTTGTTGAGGAAAATGGTGATTGGCCATGTAAAAGCAAAACACGTTTGGCATTTTGTAACATTTCCAAGCTTCCCGTTGTCTACAAATACCAATAGAATGTTCATTTATGAATATAATGTAGCAAATCATGTTCTGAAATACCTAGTTTACTTTTGATGTCTGGCTCTAATGACAGTTGCTTGGGGGATTAATGAAACTGCAACAACAACAAATTGAATTAGAAAGAAGCTAAGGCTGTATCTGGCAGAAGTGATTTAAGCTTCTCCAACTCTTTCTCCCTCTTAGGAACTGGCTTATCGAAAGGAGATGGTGAGAGCTGACCTAATTAACAAAAAAGTTGGGATCAGGTACACTCTACATGCTTCATTTATTTATTTACTGTTGAATTCAAGAATGAAGTGCACACATGACTGCTTAATTTTTCCTGAATGAATGCTTAGAGAGGTTTGTCTGTCCCTTCAGAGAATGTTAAGTGATGACAGAACCTCAGTTAGGATGTCGGGGGTCTTTTGGAATTCCCAAAGACAGATTACTGTTTCAGGTAGTAGCATATTTTAAACCCAAATATAAACACGTTTTAAATAATCCAATGATGTTTATGGGTTTGTACATTCCTGTTTCAGAGAAACTCCAGAAAATCTTGCCAAGCTTCTGACCAGGATGTGTTTAAAGTCAGAAGTCATAGGCGATGGGAATCAGATCGAGGTTGAAATCCCTCCGACCAGAGCTGACATTATCCACGCCTGTGATATCATAGAAGACGCAGCTATTGCTTACGGATATAACAACATTCAGATGACTCTCCCGAAAACGTACACCATAGCTAATCAAGTAAGATTGCACCCTTAAATAAACACTCCTTATTGTTAGAAACTGATTATTGAATGCCAGGAAGGCTTGGAGAGAAACAGAGCCTAGGAATTAAGCAGTCTTGGACATGCTTTGCTCTGAGAGGCATTTGCTGTGGAGAGGATACAAAACAGATGCCCCATTGATTAGAGTACGTTAAAAACCTGTGATGACTGGCTCTTTGAAGAAAGACAGGTTTTGAGTTTGGAGCCCTCCTTGCATCTCTAAGTAGGAGGTTCATTTTCTGATCCTGGGCCTGAAGGCAGAATGGTGTGTGGGGGAGAGAGAGGGAGGATTTTTGCCTCTAAGGAGGGGTGTTGGGGTGGTAGGGAGGGGATGGTGAGGTAGCACAGTAATGATGGGACTGGAACGTATTAGGGTGGAAGGGCAGTTTCCTTTAAATGACAAGGTTTATAATTTTTTTTTAAGTGGGAAATTTTGTTGAAATGAAATGATTTCTTTCCCCCAGTTTCCCCTAAATAAACTCACAGAACTCCTGAGACAGGACATGGCAGCTGCCGGATTCACTGAAGCACTTACCTTTGCTCTGGTATGTTGTACATGTGTTTTCTGTCCTGCTAATGGTTTTCTTTAAATCTCCAGATTCCTTGTTCTGTGATACTTTACATGAATTTATTAAGACTTACAAAATTTCCAAGCTCTAGAAGAATAACTTTTGTTACTTAGAGATTGTATAATTTCTGATACAGAAACGAAGATTTCTTTACTTAGTCACAGAGAAGCGTGAAGGACTAAAATAGTATCTGAGATGACAGACAACCGTGTATTTTAGAGTTTCATGTCATTGTTGAGGGCTCACGGTGAATTTCGTAACCAGAGTTATTACATTAAAATTTTTAGTCTTGATTCAGTTGTGGTGTGCCCGCTAGATGCCGCCCTGGTTGAGGGCTTGTGGACTGTTCCACATTAAACTTGTTTCTTTGTCTTTGAACATGTTCACAAACATTTGCTTTGAGTTGAAAAGCTGACATAAAAGGCCTGAATCAGGAAATGAATTTTATTACAAAATCAGACGGAAATCTCCTTGCCCCAGCAGATTGACCATTTGAACGAAGGGAAATGTGTGTGCAATTTGTAGTTTCTTTTTCTCTTTTGCTGAGCTGTTCTGTGGTGCCCACAGTGTAGTTCTCGAGAATTCAAGTCCGTTTCAGCTTAGCGACGTAGGGTAAAAACCAAAACAACCAGGAAAGCTCCCCCCGACTCAATTCCAGCCCTAAAATCCTCAGACTTTGATTTGCAGAAGAAAAGTAGTAGGAGTCACGACCAGTACCTGGAGGGTTGGTGCGGCGATGCGGCCTGTCTCACGTTATTTTAATGATCATTTGTAATTCGTAGGATGTTCATGTTGGAAGGAACCTTCCAGACCTAGTCAGCTTAGTTGTTTCTCTGGTTTAGCAAGTTGTTCACTGAATGATATTTATGGAACATCTGTTATATGCCAGGCGCTGCACTGGTGAGGGAGCCTGGGGCTGAGAGAATAAGCACCCAGCAAAGCATACACAGAGAGCAGGAGAATTGTGACCAAAATCTGGCCTTTTCACTTCTAGAGGAGTGCTTTTTCCTTAGGTCGGACTGTGAAGGAACATTAGATTTGAATACAGTGTTCATATATATGGACCATATATACATATGCTGTCAGGAACAGCAATGATTTCATGTAAAATGATACACACAAAAAATCGCATAAGGAAATGTATTATTTTTTGGAAGTGTGTTCTGTTTTTTTAAATTACAGTAAGTGGCAAGGGAAGTGACTTTGTAAGTACGTAGCCCCACGCATCTCAGGGAAGACCATGCTCTGCCTGCTGACCAGTACCTACACTGCAAAGAGAATGGGTCTGGTGTGAAGGGCTTTATGTCCAAGATTCTGTCTCTCAGGGCAGCCCTGTGAAGTAGGTGTTTCTGTCTCTCACAGCAAATTGAGGTAACTTGTTCCACTCCACGCAGCCAGTTGGCTGTGCACCAGGGGTTCCACACCAGGTCTGTCTGCACCCTAGGCCTGTGACTGATAGACTCCCACTAGGAGTCCATTCAGCTGTCCAAGGTCATGTCAATACATTGTCACAGTTCAGGGTGGGAGAAGTTAGGTGCTAGAGAGTTTCAGATTTGTAGTAATAGTTTTCCTATAGGAATGTCAACATTACAGATGTTTATGGTTGCATACTTTATGAGCAGACCTAAACATCACTGAGCCTTATATATATCTAGTTTTGCTTGAGAATAACAGCCCTTCTTTTCGTAAAACTCCCCTTGATTTCCCAAGCGTAAGTCCTCACAGAGCATCATGATTTTTGCTATATTTTCCATACCAAAATATTTTCTTTTATGTTAGCTCACTTTTAAAACTAAAAACGTACTTTAACCTTATTATAAGAATAGTATTCATAAAAATTATGGGCTTCATTTACTCGATACATTTTTTTCTAGTACTTTAAAACACATAAATATTAACATTGATAAACATTTCATCCTGTATACCCCATTACTACCCCTTCAGGATACCTGATTTAAATTTCTTCTTATCTCTGTCCTTTGTCATCCATCATCACAATAAAGTGGAAGTCACTCAGATACCTAGCTGGGTAGCTGTGTGTCTGTGGGGCCATTTTCATTTATACAGACAGTACTGGTTCTGTCTGAGAGTAGATTGCATCGTATAAATTGCGTTTCCTAGTTGATTGGTCACATTATATCTAAATCTTGTTTTAAAAATTCCTCCATGTTATGGAGGAAAAAATGCTTATTCCGAGTGCCTGCCGCTGGCCCCACCGCAGCTCTGGTGGGTCGGGAGCTCTTCTGCTGTGCCTGAATGCGTCTTCAGAGTCTTTTCCAAAGAGCGGGGCAGAAGTCTTTAGAACTGAAGCTGGCATAAAGTCCATCTAAACCCGTTCGTTTTTTCTAAGTAACATACAGACCACTAGTCCTTGAGGACAATTTTGTAGAACAGTGCAAGGAGTGTCACCCAATGTTGGAAAACAGAAAAGAGTAATCTGATGATACATCAGTTTTCATGTTAATTTTTAAACTGAGAATGTTAGCATTAAAATATGTGATAATTGTTTATTCTTAATAGTGAATTATTACCATCATTAATGGGCTTCCCTCGTAGTTCCAATGGTAAAGAACCCGCCTGCAGTGCAAGAGACCTGAGTTTGATTACTGGGTCGGGAAGATCCCCTGGAGAAGGAAATGGCAACCCACTTCAGTATTCTTGCCTAGAGAATCCCCGTGGACAGAGGAGCCTGGTGGGCTACAGTCCATGGGGTCTCAAGAGTCAAACATGACTTAGTGACTAAACCACCACCACCAGTCATCATTAATATTTTTTGATCACATCTCATTACATTTATTTGACTTGCTGTATCTCCTAGTCATTGAGTTTTATTTTCATATTTCTGCCTACCATCCTGGTTTTTACGAGTGTGTGGTGAGTGAGTAGGTTTTGGTAACTGAGTGCTTAGGAGTTTGTTTATGACCTGGAGCTTCATCAAGCACATATGCACAGAAGTTAAATGACATAACTCAGGCCACTTGAATTCTTTTCTCAGTTCCACCCACTGTTCTGCCACAAGTCAGTGTGGATTTTACAGAGGTTACAATAGTAGTCAAAACAGAAAGCTGTGTGAACACCAAGGAGGGAGAGAATTTCTTCCTGGAGTCACTAGGGATATTTTTATGGAAGAGATGTCTTTTAAGTAGAATCTTGGCGGGAGGTGGTAGCCACAAGTTGGGCGGGAAGGCATTTCAGGTAAAGGTATGGAAAAGTAAATAGTTCAGGGAATGAGAAGGGAATTGTCGGAGATTGGACTGCTAAGGTCAGTGTAGGAGGGCCCAAGTACAGGGTGTACCACCAACTCCATGTGAAAAAATGTGCTTTAGCTCTGCTCCATGGTTAGAACTCTGGTAAGAGAACTATTAATGTTGAATTGCACCTGCTGTGGACCTGAATGTAATTGATATATTCTTATTCTTAGTTTACTGATTTATATCATCTACATCGCCATGAGACCATTACAAGTTGTTACAGCATTAAATACTTTAAGATTTAGTCATTGTGTTTTCATATTGATCTATTTTCATGTATTCCTTAGTGTTCCCAAGAAGATATTGCTGACAAACTGGGTATGGATATCTCTGCAACCAAAGCTGTCCACATAAGTAATCCTAAAACGGCCGAATTCCAGGTAAGGGTTTTAAGTAGATAAGAAAATGGGTAAAAACTGAGAGGCAGTACATGAGTTATGAAGTCTTGTCAGTTGTTTTATCTCAGGGGGCAGAATTTTAGAGCTTCTTTAGAATCTCTTCTTAGATAAGTTTATGTTGGGTTCTTATATACTTTGCTTACAAAACTTCTTAGGACATTTTATAATATTTTCTTGATTAGCTGTATAGGTGGTTCTTAACTTGCTTAGTGCTAACTAGCCCACCCTTTTTTATCTCAACTTTCCATTTCACAATTGATTTTTAAAAAAATATTTTTAGGTTTCACCTCTTTTCTACCTGTGCATGAGTGAATCAGCACCTGTTCCCAGAGCTTCCGTTAAGTCTTTCACTTTGAAATGAGTCGTTATGCCAGTTCTAGACTCTGCTGACTGTGCCTTTCATTGTGATTGTCTAGTGTTCTGGCAGTTTCATGTCAAAGTTATGATACATATTTAAATGAGAGTGATACTCCCTTAGAAGTAAATGTTAAGTGATATACATTATAGATTAGTGCATAAACTATAAAAAGAGAGCATTTCAAAGTTATAATGTCTTATTAATAAGTTTGAATTGTCTTATCTTTCATACTTTAATAAGCTCACTCTTTTTTCTTATGTATGCATATCTGTGATTTGTTTGGGCTTCCCCCACTGCTCAGCAGTAAAGAATCCACCTGCCAATGCAGGAGATGTGAGTTCGACCCCTGGGTTGGGAAGATCCCCTGGAGGAGGGCACAGCAACCCACTCCAGTTTTCTTGCCTGGAGAATCCCGTGGACAGAGGAGCCTGGCAGGCTACAGTCCATGCAGTTGCAAAAAGTCAGTTACAACTGAAGCAATTGAGCACGCATGCATGATTTGTCTAACTGAGGCTTTAGAGAAGATCGTGTCTATTAGATTCATTCTGGCATCAAAGGGAATGTTAGAATTGGAAGGAAATGCTCTTAAGAAAGTTAATTTCATCTGAATTCTGTGATTTGTGAGTTTCTTTGGATCTTGATTTTCACTTTTAAAAGTAGTAGCTGAATTAGTTCTTGACATTCTAAAGTTCTAAAAATGTTAAAATTTAGTGTTTTTTTTTTTTTAAGTTAGATTTAATCAGTAGAACTGCTTACAATTAGAACAGGGAAGCCTAATGCACCGCAGTCCATGCAGTCACAGAGAGTCTGACACGACTGAGCGAGTGAAGAACAACCAAAATTGGCAGATTAGAGCTAAACTAAGTAACTAATTGGTAATAATGTGCATCAAGGACTTGAGTTCGGTCTCTGTATTCTGTGTCAGAACTTTGAAAAATCCTTATGCTAGTTTAGAAGGATTAGTAATGAGTTTTTATATTTTGTCTTCTGAGGCCCACTGGCTTTTTTAAGATGTCATAGGTGTTCTTTTTAATAAGAGGTACTCAAATTCATTTGGATAGAATGGAACAGGTGTTGATTTCACTCATTATAAATGGGTGGAAATTTTTCAGTAAATCTTAATGGATTTTTGAGTATTTTTCCAAGTGTTTCTTTTTTTTTTTTTTTCCTTCTAGGTTCACTTATCAAGCTTGATAGATATCTTACAGTGTGATAATGTTAGGTTCTTTAGGGTTTATATCCTGCCTATTTTATATAAGTGGAAAGAAAATAAATCAGAAGCACATTAAACGTCACTGTAAATAGCTGAACTTTAGCACGCATAAGAATCAATATTTCTGCATTAAATACATGAGAGATGAGAGTCTGTGTTTTAGATTTAGCAGATTCTCTATTTTACCCTCACTTTACGAATAGCTATGTCCTACCATTACTAATGTGGCTAACAAGTTTATATTTATTTATGGTTAAAATAAATGTACATTGTTCATGGTCTTCTACCAGTTTATTGTCTAAGCTTATTCTTTCTTTGGCTCAATTCTTTGGGCTATTTTTTGGTAGTAGATATGTTAGAAAATGGATGAAATAAGAGAAGTGTTATTCATTGAAGTATGTGAAATTTAACTATAATTGTAAAGACAATTTCTTTAAATTTTTTTATTTTTTAATTAAAAGATAATTGCTTTACAGAATTTTATTGTTTTCTGTCAAACCTCCACATGAGTCAGCCATAGGTATACATATGTCCCCTCGCTCTCGATTTGGGATTCAAATGAAGTTCATACTTCAATGTGATGTTGATTGATGTGCTTCAGTTCTTCGACACTCAGCTTTCTTCACAGTCCAGCTCTCACATCCATACATGACTACTGGAAAAACCATAGCCTTGACTAGACGGACCTTTGTTGGCAAAGTAATGTCTCTGCTTTTCAATATGCTATCTAGGTTGGTCATAACTTTTCTTCCAAGGAGTAAGCGTCTTTTAATTTCATGGCTGCAGTCACCATCTGCAGTGACTTTGGAGCCCCCCAAAATAAAGTCTGATACTGTTTCCACTGTTTCCCCATCTATTTGCCATGAAATGATGGGACCAGATGCCATGATCTTCATTTTCTCAATGTTGAGCTTTAGGCCAACTTTTTCACTCTCCTCTTTGACTTTCATCAAGAGGTTCTTTAGTTCTTCTTCACTTTCTGCCATAAGGGTGGTGTCATCTGCATATCTGAGGTTATTGATATTTCTCCCAGCAATCTTGATTCCAACTTGTGCTTCTTCCAGCCCAGCGTTTCTCATGATGTACTCTGCAGATAAGTTAAATGAGCAGGGTGACAATATACAGCCTTAACGTACTCCTTTTCCTATTTGGAACCAGTCTGTTGTTCCATGTCCAGTTCTAACTGTTGCTTCCTGACCTGCATACAGATTTCTCAAGAGGCAGGTTAGGTGGTCTGGTATTCCCATCTCTTTCAGAATTTTCCACAGTTTATTGTGATCCACACAGTCAAAGGCTTTGGCATAGTCAATAAAGCAGAATGGTTTCAGTAAATTAGAATTAGATCTAGAAGCTTGATCTGATTCCAGTTTAATTTTTTGTATTGCTATGAGTTTTAAAGTAAATAAATCTTATCTATAGAATAAAGTGAATAAAAAATTTCTAAGAGAAGTTATCTGCAAAAGTAGCTTGTTTCAATTCCAATCAGTTAAACTTGTTTTTAACATTGTGGTTTTTTTCTGTGAACAGTTTGGGCACTTTTCTCTCTGGTTGGGAAAGTGCCCCATATTTTAGGAAGCATGAAGTTGAAGGTTGATAGCAGCTTGCTGGTGGAAGGACCATGGTAGGAAGGGTGTTCTCTTCTTTGCTCAGCACAGTCTAGCAGGTCCTTTTAAGGGCTTACTGTTACTTGTGTGGGATCTAGGAGGGGCTGCTGTTTTAGCCAGAATGGGCAGGGCAAGCCCGTGTAGAACCATGTAGACCTTTGAGCAGAGATCTGAAGGAAATAAGATAGCTACATACAATCTATAGGAAGAACGTGTGAGTCAGAGGAAAGAGCCAGTGTGGAGGTTGGGATGAGGTGTGGAGCAAGTGTGCAGTAAGCCAGGGACAGCTGCGGGTATTGGGGTTGGAGAGGGAGCTGGGGCCAGGTTCACATAAAGCCCCTGTTCGAGGTTTTTGAGCAGGACAGTTCCATGATCTGATTCAGGTCTTAAAAGGATCGCTCTGTGGGGAGAATAATAGATCATAATAAAATGGTAAGTAGAAGCAGAGAAATTAGCTTCAGAAGCTCAGGCAGAGCTTAGACAGAAGGTAATGGTGTTGGAGGCTGACTGCAGATGTAACACCACCACTCATAAAACCCTTCTGGTAACATGATGTGTTGGAAACTAACATCTCATACAGCTTAGAAGGAGAAATTTATTTCACAGACAAAAGCAAGAAAGTTTTTCTTGAAAAAAAAAAAAGAATTAGGATGTATGTTTGTATTTCTTCATTAAGAATGAAATAACTATGCACGTTTTCCTGTTTGTTTTGGCTGCGAAGCTGAAAGCTGGTCATATAGCAGCTCATGGCACCTCATGACTTTTTGTAGTGCCTCCGTATTTGTGTCCTGTTTTCCTCATTGTCCAGGTATTTTTTATTGCATTTACATTTTCCCTGGTCCTAGTTTTTAAACATGTGGTTTAATTTATGTTTAATCTATATAAAATATTTGTATTTCTTGTTATCTGCTTCAATTACTTTGTGAAATAAAGCAGAACATGAAGTCCTGAAATTAAAAATTAAAAATGACTGGGATATTTAGGCATTGTATTTTCCAAGTCTTCCTGTGAGACCACAAAGTCTTGAACTAAACTTTTAATTCCTATTTGGTCAGTGTAATTTCACGTCTTCTCCTGCAGGTGGCACGCACAACCCTTCTTCCTGGCCTCCTCAAGACCCTAGCTGCCAATCGGAAGATGCCACTTCCTCTGAAGCTGTTTGAAATCTCTGACATTGTAATAAAAGATTCTAGCAGAGGTAAGAATGAGTCGCCTTTGATTTGTATATTTAAAGCACTTTTTTATTATGAAAATTTCAACTGTATATAAAAGTAGAGAAAATAATGTAACTACTCCTGTGATTCCAGCACCCAGCTTCAACAGTTATCAACACACACGTGGCCAGGCTTCCTTCATGTCTACTCCAATCCACTGCCCCATATTAGAGTAATGTAAACTCTAGACATCATTTCAGCAACAAACACTTTGTTTCTGTTTCTGAAAGATAAGGAATATCACTGGTTTGGCTTTTTTTTTTTAATAACCCAACACCGTTATTATAATCATTAAATATCTAGCTAGTGTTTGAATTTTTCTAGTTGTTTCATAAATTTAATTTTCATTACTGATTTGGTGAATCAATCCAAGCAAGGGCCAGCTACTCGACTGTAGTATCTCTTATTTTTAATAGAAAACAAATTTTAACGGAGTTTAATAATATTAATGAAGAGCCCTATTAAAACCTCAACCTGAAAAGCACTGCAGAGTACTTTTTTCCTTGTGTTGTGATTTATATGTGTATCATTTTGACATACTTTATATCTTACCATTCTGGTTTAGCAGTGATTGTTCCTATCAGTGGTGTCCAGTGATTATCAGTTTTTGCTTCTTTTGAGTATGGTCTGAACTTGTTAGTACAGCAGGTTGCTTCATCTAGTATTTGGAATATAGTGGTTATTTAATAAACATATTAAGTATGTAGTAAGTACTTAAACCTGATTGCCCAGAAAGCCAGTCTCATTCAGCCTTCTCCGTATCTTCAACTTTATATAAGTTTGACTTTACTGTTTGGAGCTGCGTGTATGATATCTCTTGGTGAGCAGTGCCCTCAAAGGACTAAATTACTGGCAGTGTTTCTTTTGAGTCCCTGAATTTAACCATTGAAGTCCCAGCAGTATTTATTCAGTCTACTGCAGACTCTGCAAAATTCAGTTTGTTGCTCTGAATCAGTTCACAAAAGAAGAGGCCTTTTCCTCAGTTTCTCCTGAAGAGGACAATATGGCTTCGTTGTGACTACCAGAAAGTAGTCAAGAACCACTGACCATAAACCGGCCTGTGTTAGAGGCCACCTTGACTGTCTGTGGTGGACTGTCCATCGCAAACCTTGCAGCCGAAGGCTGGATTCCGTCTGCTCCCCAGTATGTAGCCTGTCTTCAGTTAACAGTGTCACCGTCCATTTGTACGGTGCTTTTTGCTTTTCAAAAAAATTTTTTTAAGGTACTTTTTCTTTTTTGATTGTTAAAACATCTCGGAGGCAAGTGGGACAAAATATTGTCCCCATTTAATATGCTGGAAAATTAAGACAAAAAACTGGTAATTTGTTCAGAGTCGCTTAGAATGAGGAACTTAGGGCTTGGGCCAGTATTTTGGTCTCAGTGCTCATATCCTTAGAGAATAAAAGTTCATTTTTATATCAGTCCCTGTAGAATGTTCTTTGGATGATAAATCTGCTGTAACAGAAAAGACATCTTCATTGCCAGCTGCCAGTAGTTTTGAGGGTTGTTACTGCCTCTAACCATCCTTTGGTATAGATAACTGAGAATTTGTTATTCCAACGTCAGTTTTTTCTGTTAACTTTGACTTGTTATCTATCGTACTAGTTCTTTGAGTTTTGTGTTTTCATCCTTGATGATCCATTCATATTTCTAAATATAGCTGCTGCTGCTGCTGCTAATAAGTCGCTTCAGTCGTGTCCGACTCTGTGCAGCCCCGTAGATGGCAGCCCACCAGGCTCCCCCATCCCTGGGATTCTCCAGGCAAGAACACTGGAGTGGGTTGCCATTTCTTTTTCCAATGCATGAAAGTGAAAAGTGAAAGTGAAGTTGCTCAGTCGTATCTGACTCTTGGCAACCCCATGGACTGCCGCCTACTAGGCTCCTTCATCCATGGGATTTTCCAGGCAAGAGTACTGGAGTGGGGTGCCATTGCTTTCTAAATATAGGGATAGGTTAATTACTTGAGATTTCGTCAAAAGTTCTGTAATACTATTTCAGCACCAGGCCTCTTCCCTAGTAGCAGAGGCTCCTTGCAGGGCTCCCTGCTCTCAGGCAGGCAACTTGGAGCCTGGAGGGTGTGAGTGAGAGGCAAGCTGCAGTCCCCACAGTTGCCATGGGAAGGCTTTTCCATAAGCGAAGTGGAGCATTTCACTCTACTGCAGTGCTAGGTAGGGGTGCCTTTGCTGGGTTTCTTTTTCTCTATGTTTCTTGGAAAGGCCCCAAGGCCCATGCATGGAGGTTGAAAGAGAGTTATTCTTAAATATGAGTGCCATAGGCCATCATTGAACCAGTCACCCTGGTGACGATTCAGAAACCCCATCCATATACGTACTTTTTAACTTGAAGATTTGTATTTCTGCTGCACTTTTGTTTCCTCGGAAAGACTAGTTCTTCTCTCTGCAGCATTTAGTTGTGATCATTCTGCTTTGTTTTCCACATCAATCCATTCTTTAACTGATACTACTTTGGTCTGCTGTCTTGCACCATTATGTCTTATTCTTTTTCCTCAAAATTTTCTGTCATACCAATGGCATTTGAGGAATAAAGAAGAGGTAAATGTGCTCAGTAAGTCTACCATCTTGAAAACATAGGTTTGCTTTAATTTATGTGGAGTGTGTTTCCTGTTTAGGTAGGCCCGGATTCTGTTTCATAGCAGAAGCGTTTCTGGTGGATTATTCTCACTGTGGACCTGTGGCCTCCCTGCCTGTCGTTTGCTGTGCAGAGAGGACTCTGCAGGAGAGGCAGCCTGCTCCGCAGGTCCACGAGGGACTCTGCAGCCAGAGCGCCCGCATTTGAGCCCTGGTTCTGCCATTTGTTGTTCTATCCCTAAGTCGTATCCGACTCCCTGTAACCCCATGGACTGCAGCACGCCAGGCTTCCCTGTCCTTCACTATTTCCTGGAGCTTGCTCAGACTCATGTCTGTTGAGTCAGTGATGCCATCCAACCCGTCTCATTCTCTGTCGGTCTTAACAGCTGCTTAACTTTAGACAATTTAATTTTTCAGTGCCTCAGTTTCCTTATCTGTACAGTGAGAAAAAAAAATAGAACTTTTTTTGTGAGATTTGTGGTAAAAGTTAAGCCACAGAGAAAGTTGCAGCCACATAATAAACACTGTTTAGTGTGTGCTCTGTCAGGGTATTAGCAGTCCCTAAGGCCAGATACCTAGCATCTTGAGGTCTCTGGAAATTTTGAGAATGAATTAAAAGTTGGCTCATCATTAAAGGCTTAATATCACCTTGCTAAGACAAGTGGGATTCACTTTTATCCAAACTTTTGATTTAATTGGTTTTTCTTCTGTTGTGCACTTTTTTTTTTTTAAGGAAAAGAAAACCCAAACATACTGTGAGAATTTACTTAAAATAAAGGTTGTTTTTTGAGCAGTTTATCACCTACTTCTTTTCAGTGAATTAGGGATGTTTTTACTGTCTCTCGAACCAGGAATCTTCTCTCTTTTGGATTTACGTTAGCCATTTCCTCCTAAATAATGAAACAGTTTTGAAGAAAAAAATCTAGATCATCAAAGGTAAAATTCTAGAGCAGTCTTCCAGTTAACTATAAAAATGTCCCAACTTTTCACTGGTGAGGGCAGTACTCAAACTATTGGTTGAAAAGGGGTGAAGGTGTGTGGGAAGACTGGTCAAGACATTCTCATTCGTTGTACTGCTACAGTGTATTTTTTAAGTTCCTTTTCTTCGGCAGGGACCTCTGGGAATGAGAGAAAGGCTGCCAGCTTTAAGACAGACCAGTGAACAGTTTTTACAGGTGGTGTTGCAAGGGAGTGTGTGAGACACGCTGATCACACAGAGAGGGCAGTGACAACTGCCACTAATGGGTTTTGTGACGTTAGGAAAAACCCAGCACTCTCAGCGTCCCTTCAGTTTTGTGTAGCCAAGCATATCTTCCAAGATGGAAATGGAAAGGGACTCTGTACTGAATTCAGTATGACTCCCACAAATTCTGTCTGACCTGCATTCCTGTAAGAGTGGGTGAAAGTCCCCCAGCCCCTATTTGACCTCTTCAGGCAGTTTCGTATGCCATTGTGGACTTTTTCACCGTCCATGACATGGAGCTGGCAGCCTGCTCAATGAGAGACTTGGGCACCCTCCTCAGGGCACCCTCCTCAGTGAGGGAATTTCCACTCTGAGTCAGACACACTCCTGTTCTTTGAAGCTGAGCTTGTCACTGCATTTGTTGAATCAAAAGATCTGCAGTTGCTGCAACGTTTAAAAAAAAAAATTAGTCCTGACTCAAGGGACTAAGCTGATTTATCCTTTTGATGGGGTAGAGTGATGTGTGTCTCTGAAACGAGAAGTTAGATGTAGATTCTGCTGTGGGGTAAATTATCAGCTTTATTATAACAACGAAGCCCAATAGAGGCTGAACTGAAACCATCAGATCAGACTGCCGTGTGACTAACTGGTCTTTTTCAGTTGTTACATTTGTCTTTTCAGTGTGGAGGAGAAACTGCAAACAAAATAGTAAAAGATTACTTCAGAAATTGCTAACCCTGTGCCCACAAATGCAAATATATTTTGCCAAGTCCCACACTCTTGGTTTTTTATTAAGCGCAGATTGAATTCTGCCTGTCACAGTTTATTCCACAGTGGTCCTTGAAGCTGCCAGGATGCCTCGAAGCTCACAATAATGGCAGGAGAACAAGCATCATAGGGTTGAGTCTAGGTTTAAAAGGAATAATAGAAGGAAGACTTAGTTTGGCTTTGTAGAGCAAGTATAAAGGGTGATTTACATTTAGCATGGTATGGACTTCCCTGGTGGTCCAGTGGCTAAGACTCCATGCCCCCAGTGCAGGGGGCCCAGGTTTGATCCCTAGTCAAGGAACTAGATCCCGTGTGCTGCAACTAAAGAGTTCACATGCTGCAGCTAAGACCTGCCACAGCCAAATCAATCAATACATTAAAATATTTTTTAAAGGAAACATTTTTATTTAAATAAATACATTTAGCATAATGCAATCATCCAGTTGTCCGGTGACATATATCAGTGATGATCATATTGTGCCTTAAAGAATTTTTGCTGTATGCTTAGTCACTGAGTCCTGCCCAAATCTTTGTGACCCCGTGGACTGTAGCCCGCCAGGCTCGTCTGTCCATGGGGATTTTCCAGGCAGGAATACTGGAGTGGATAGTGTTGCCCTCCTCCAGGGGATCTTCCCAACCCAGGTATCGAAGCCAGGTCTCCTGTACTGCAGACAGATTCTTTACTGTCTGAGGCACTAGGGAAGAATTTGGGTTTCTAATATTTGTTCTAGTAGGAGAAATGGGTTAAAGGCCCTTGACCCGAGGAAGGATCCAGTTACCTCACTGGCCTCAGCAAGGACACTTGCTCCAAACCTTCACTTCTTGCTGAGGCCATTCCTGCAGAGCATTCTCCCTGCAGCTTTTCTAAACCAGAGACTGCTCTACTCTTACCCTGCTTAGCTTGGATGTGGAAATCCAGAAATTTTTTTTTAAACTTTGGAAGGTAATTTTTTTTTTTAATCTTTAATATATTTGAGATTCTTGTCTGTTCTGTTCCCTGTACCACCATGGCTCCTGAAACATAGCTGATTCACTGTTCTATGATTTGGTTTGTTCCTTCTGTTTGCTGTTGGTTTGCACCTTTTATGTATCTGTTCTATATTGTAACCTACTAAAATAAAGGGGCCCAATCTTTGTAGTTTTTTTATATAATTCTTTGCTTGATAAAAAGCTCAATGAAAGCATTTTCATTATGAGCTTGTAAAATACTTCACCTCTGAGCAATTGTCCATTAATTCTGCAGCCATTAAATATCAGGAGATTATCTAGCATCCACATGTGGAATGTGGCTGTCTGAAGAGAGCTTATGTCATCAGTCTGGATTAATTTAATTTGACTACTTTATATTTTTGGCATGTAGAATTTCCAATTAATAATTCAAAAAGTATGGTTGTAGGGGACATTGACCTTAACAATAGTTGAAGCAGCATCATTCACACGTGTGATGGCATCTTAACTGGGTAAATAGCATAATTTTTAATATAGAAAGTTACCTTAGTACATTTGGCTCATAGTTAAGATCTCCTAACGTGACTATGATGTGCTCTGTCATGCGTTGAATATTGTATTTTTTTAGTAGATAAAAATCCATTCCAGGTTCATGTTAACAAAATAAAAACCAACCCACAAGGATGTAGCTTTTTCCTTCATGCATTGAGAAGGTCATAGTTTTTTTCCTCACATTTGTTTCCTGGCCTTCAGCATTATTTGAAAATATAAGTCTCTACTTCAGTGCTGTAATATAGAAGTGATTTAAGGGAAATTGTTCTTAAGTTTTATTATGTTTGTTTTTAAAATTGAAAATGTATTTATAATATCTAAGAACTTTCCCAAATACATATTTTTAAGAGTAATTCTATTTTCACATTAAAAAATAAAACCACATATCCACCTTTTCCCAAATCCTCCTTTAATTAGTTGCCAGACATTCTCTGCATATTTAACTGTGTGTTTTACATTTCTGTAGCCGCAGATCCAGGTACATTTCAGTGTTCATACAAATAGAATTATGCTTTTTCTGTCTTATTCTGTACTTTTGCCCTATGAATGCATTCTGTCTACCTCATTGTTTGTTGTTGTTGTGTATGTGTGTGTGTGTGTGTGTTCTTTACTTCTTGGCTTCGACATGTGGGATCTTAATTCCCTGACCAGCGATTGAACTTGTGACCTCCCTGCATTAGAAGGTGGAGTCTTAAACACTGGATCAACAGGGAAGGCCCCCTCCACCTCATTCTTTTTAATGGCCGCTTAGCATTCCATTGTGTGGATATACTGTAATTTATTTGCTCAGACTGTTATGATGACTTTAGATGGTTACCAGGGTTTTGCTAAAATACATCTATTGTAATGAGCATCCTAGTACTCTTATACAAATATGTATTTTTTGAAGTTGGTCAGTCCATAGGTTTGAGCATTAAATGTTTGCTACCTTTGTCAAATTCTCTACTAAAAAGGATTTCTTTTTTTTTAACACAAATTTGCAGTCCTATCAAAAGTGCTTAAAAGTTCCTGTTCTTCCACATTAGATATAATTTTTAACGGTGTATGTCTTAACGAGATTCTTGTAGCTTTTGTGAATCATTAGGCCTACTCTGAATTTCTTCTGAAGGTAAGTAAAATTTGCAGTATAAGCTATCGTCTCATGGATACCACCAATATTAAAGAAATTTGTTGGATGGAATAAACTAAAGATCAGGATGATTTGTTCTGTTCTGAGCTTGGCCAGACAATTATTCTCAGGCTCAGTGTCAGCCACCAGTTGACCTGGGAGCTTTGTTGGTTTCCCAGCAGGCTTTCTCCTAGTATCTTCATTTGGGCTTCTCCGTGAATGTGAGAAGAGAGGTGGAAAGATTGATCTGGAGACTCTGTACTTTTCCATTCTGTGCCACTTGTGATAACTTAACACCCCTAATTTGTTTTTAATCATTCGTCCTTTGGTGAAAGAGAGTCTACACTAAGCAGAAGCCTGTTCTAAAAATTTGAATTGTATGCAATAGTCATTTACTAAGGGACTTTAGTGTATCACTTTTTCCCTTTTTTTCTTCCTTTGTAAAATCATTTGGCATGTTCTTGCAGCTTCCAGATTTGTAGCAGCTACCCCTCCTCTTGGTGGTTTAGATCAGCCTCTCCAGGCATTACTTTGAAGTCTGTGAAAGACACTGGTAATTTAGGCTGACATACTTGGCAGGCCCATTTAAAAGACAGAATTGTGTGATGGCATGACACAAGAGGTCTGTTAACTGAGTTATAAAGAACTGAGCATTTCCAACAAACCCTAGTTTTGGCATGAAATTTAAATAGTTCTTATTTTGTGGCATGCAGTCAGTAAACTGTCTGTGATGTAATATTGTCCCTCAGTGCAAAATCCTAGGAAGTGGAAATTTTACTAAACCTAGCAGTTTCTCCAAGACATTTCTGGGTGGAAGTGAGGTATGTGGTTATTTTCTCTTTCAATTCAATTCAGCTAATTCAGAGGAAATATTTTAGCAAGATGTGATGAAGCAGGTCTAGAGGGACTGGTAAGCCCTGAAATCAATGGCCTTTCTTAAATATACTGTGACATTGAATTAAAAAATAAACAGCTTATTACTATATATGTGTTTGCTGCAAACATCCTGAAACCTTTCTTGAGTGGAGTATAATTTTTTTTAAGTCCTGTATTTTTAACCAGATGTTGTTCCTCTTATCAGAAAGGCAAGTTTTTCATAATGTGGAGATCAGGACAGAAGTATTCCAAGGCAAAGGTTACCAAAATAGAGCTTCCAGTTTGTGTTACTAAGCTCTCTGAATGGTGGCATTACCATGGGGCTCTTCTCTCACAGCAAGAATGGGGCTGCAACGTAGTTTCAATACATATCTGTGTGTTAAAGTGGAAGCATGTGACACCAACAAATGGGTACCACATGGTAGAGATACCCAGGAGCAAGTCCGTAATATGAAAGGGATAAATTAGTTCTGTTTCATTGCATTTTTGCTCTTCAAGGGGAAATGGGAGGGGGGGTGGGCGGGGTGAGGAGAGAGGGAGGGAAGAGAGAGAGGGAGAAGAGGAGAGGTGGAGAGGAGAGAGGAGTGTGTGTGTCTGTGTTCCTACAGAGCAATCAGTTCCCTCATTTTAATTAATGCATGTGGTTGATTAGTGAGATTTGATGCCTGCCTGGGTGTAATGTTAATTTTTATTCTGACGCCTTCGATTATAGGTTTTAGATAGCAAATATCTTTATCCGTACACGTGGAAGTGATAGAGAATGATGCTGGCACAGTACTGACTCTCCAACATCAGCTGCCTCTTGGGCAGGCTTAGAATGTGGCCACTGTCTGGTCCTGGCCTTGTTTAATTCTGTATATGCTTTGCTTTCTTTCCAGGCTTTATTGATTTATTCAGAAAATAATCATTGAGCATTTAGTCTGTGCAGGCCCTATGCTGGCTCTGACCTCTACCCTCTAGAGATACCTAGTGTAGAGTGCTTTAAACATAGTGGGTGCTAAGAAATGTTACATGACAGGGACAGTTATTTCTCTATGTATGTTCAGTCCAAAGTTTAACTTAGAATATAATTTATATGAGTTACAACACTGATGATGGCTAGAAACTTTAGTTAACTCACTTTCAAAAATAATCTATTTCAATTGCTTAACTAAAAGTCTTAAACATGAAAACTTTTGAAAGTAAAAGCATGTGTTTAACATATCAAAAACATTTCAAGAATGCACATCTCTGACTATGCAAGTATATTCATACATAAGTTTGTACTTATACTTTATCTTCATCTAAATCCTCTAGAGATTTCTTCTAAATCCTCTAGGGATGAGGAGCTTTCTGCCGTATAGTGGAGAGGGCGTGGGTTTTAAAGTTAGGCAGTCCTGGCCCAGTCCTGGTTTTGTAACTTATTAGCTGTGTAAGTAATTACAGTCAGCTCCAGGCAGTTAGCTTGGCTTTGGGCAAAACCTTTCTGAGCTTTTGTTTCTCCGTCTTAGTTTCCCTGTCCGTTTTCACGATACAGTAAAAACCTAGCTAACACAATTGTCTTGAGAATTAAGATGACAAATAGGCTGATAGCTGCTAAGTCCTGGCACATAGTAGATAATTCGTTCATGTTAGTTTTCCTTTCCTTTTACCATTTATGGACTCATTTTTATATTACTTTAATAATAAAACACAATTCATTAAAATACTCATTTGTTTACTCGGATGTCTGGAAGGCAAAAGATATTGTATATTTTGTGCGAATTATAGCTATGAGAATAAGTCTGTGGAAGAACTTTTGCTCAATACATGCTAATATGAAGCAGCTTTTTATTTGTTTGTTCCCCCAGATAGACATTAATTTGTTCTTTTTCTAATTTGAAAGGTACAATGAAGCCAACGTTTGTTGTTTATGTAGAGCAACAGTTTCCTCCAGAATTTATTAAAGGGCCACAAGTGTGTTTCTCTGTTAGAAAGTTAAATGATCTCCAATGAATATGCTATGCATTTCTTTATTAATAAATTAGTTTAAAATTTTTCTAATGATCACTACAGATACAAAACAGTCCTACCACGCCCCTAGACCCACAGGTTGTCCCACTGTAGTCACATTTCTCCCCCATCTGACCCTGGTGACTGTCCTATTCTCTGTAGCCTTGAGTGCGTGCATGCTAAGTCACTTCACTCGTGTCCAACTCTTTGTGACCCTATGAATTGTGGCCCTCCAGGCTCCTCTGTCCATGGGATTCTCCAGGCATGAATACGGGAGTGGGTTGCCATGCCCTCCTCTAAGGGATCTTCCTGACCCAGGGATCGAACCTGCATCTCTTAAATCTTCTGCATTGGCAGGCAGGTTCTTTCCTGCTCATGCCACCTGGGAAGCCCTCTCTGTTGCCTTAGTTTTCCCTTTTCCAACATGTCACATGAATGGACTTACATTGTCCACTTAACGTTGCTGTATAAAACTGGCTTCTTTTCATTCATCTTAGTACCCTTGAGATACATCTAAGTTATCAAGACTACCTTATTGGTGAGTAGTATTCCATTGTATGGGTGAACCAGTTTGTTATCTAGTCATTTGCATTTTTGCGATCCTTTTAAAAAATATTACATTTGTGGGACTTCCCTTGTGGTCTAGTGGCTAAGACTCCACACCAGTGCAAGGGGCCCAGGTTCAATCCATCCTTGGTTAGTGAACTAGATGTCACATGCTGTAACTAAGACCTGGTAAAACCAAATAAATAACTTTTAAAAATATCATGTTTGTTCTGATTTTCAAAGTAGGAAAAAAAATTAATCAAGGAAGGTCGGAAAATAAATAAACTTTAAAAAATTAATCCTACCCAGACATTACCTCTGTTAACATTCAGGTACATTTCTTTACATACTTCTTCCTGTGAATGGAATTTTTTGGTTTGTGGTTACATTCACGTAGTTGTATCCTTCTTAAATTGCTGGGTTTTTTTTTTTCATACTTTAATTGTGATATGTAAATATGACATAGATAATTTAAAAAGATTATAAAGCAGACTCTACTTTACCATCCAAGTTAAGAAATGGAATGTTGCCAGTGTCCTAAGCTGCTCGTAAGACCCATCTCTATCTATCGTATTGCCTTCCTTTACCTGGACAGTCACTGTCCTGACTTTGATGACAGTCACTTCCGCGATAGCTCAGTCAGTAAAGAATCTGCCTGCAGCACAAGAGACCAGGTTCTGATCCCTGGGTCGCACAGATCCCCTGGAGAAGGAAATGGCAACCCACTCCAGTATCCTTGCCTGGAAAATCCCATGAACAGAGGAGTCTGGTGGGCTGTAGTCCATGGGGTCACAAAGAGTCAGGCAGGTCTGAGCAGCTAACACTTTCACTCCCTTATTTGTTTCATAGTTTTCCAACCCGCCTGCACTCTTTAGACAGTGTGATTTGGCTTTGTTTCTTTTTGAACTTCATGGTCTCCTTTTTTTGTTTTGTTTACCATTATAAGTATTTGCTCTAGCTCTACTATAATGAATCTTCATAAAGATGCTTTTTGGAGAAGGAAATGGCAACCCACTCCAGTATTCTTGTCTGGAAAATCCCATGACAGAGGAGCGTGGTGGGCTGCAGTCTATGGGCTCCCAAAGAGTTGGACACAACTGAGTGACTAACACTTTCACTTTCAAAGATGCCTTTTAGCTGCATAATATTCTGATAAGTGATTGTGTTGTAACTCCATGTAGCCATTTCCTAATTTGGGTTGTTTCTAATTTTCACTGTTGGAACTAATGCTTTATGTAGAAGTAATAGCTTTCTGTATGAATCCTTTTTTTGTGTTTAAGATTATTTCTTTCAGATAGTTTTCTGCCTTAAAGAGTATGAAGTTTTAAGGCTCTGAAAAATGTTGCTAAATCCTAAACCAGTTTATACCACAATGAAGCCTACTGTTCGTGGGCCAGCCTTGAGGGTTTTCGATACCTCCCCTGAGTAAAAACACTTCAGGGAACTTGATGGTTGAAAAATCATCTTGTCTTTCTGAGGTTGATTGTTTCTCCATATGCTTACTAATCGGTGTCCTTTTTTGTTGATTTTGCCTGAGTTTGTGTTGGGGTAAATCAGCTTCTTAGGTGACGATTAGCATATCCTTCTGACCATTTCTTTTATTTTTTTATTTTTTCAGATGTGGGTGCAAGAAACTACAGGCATCTCTGTGCTGTTTATTACAACAAGAATCCTGGGTTTGAGATAATCCATGGGCTTCTGGATAGAATTATGCAGCTGCTTGACGTGCCTCCTGGTGAAAAGAAGGGAGGATATGCGATCAAAGCATCAGAAGGTGAGACAGATCCATTGAGTCTAGAGTCAGCAATGCCGTAATGAGGAGCCCAAGCCCTGTTTGTGATAAAACTTTTTGGCTTGATGGAGGAGAGGGGGGACAACAGGGAAGTAGGAGATAGAGCTTCATATCAATTTGGTCCAGTTCAGTCGCTCAGTTGTGTCCGACCCTTTGCGACCCCGTGGACTACAACACGCCAGGCTTCCCTGTCCATCACCAAACCCATGTCCATTGAGTCGGTAATGCCATCCAACCATCTCATCCTCTGTTGTCTCCTTCTCCTCTTGCCTTCAATCTTTCCCAGCATCAGGGTCTTTGCTAAGCTCTTCGCATCAGGTGGCCAAAGTATTGGAGCTTTGGCATCAGTCCTTCCAAAGAATATTCAGGACTGATTTCCTTTAGGATTCAATGTTTGGATTTCCTTGCAGTCCGAGGGACTCTTAGGAGTCTTCTCCAGCTCCACAGTTCAAAAGCATCAATGCTTTGGTACTCAGCTTTCTTTATGGTCCAACTCTCACATCCATACATGACCACTGGAAAAACCATAGCTTTGACTGGACAGACTTTTGTTGGCAAAGTAATGTCTCTGCTTTTTAATATGCTGTTTAAGTTGATCATAGCTTTTCTTCCAAGGAGCAAGCATCTTTTATTTCCATGGCCACAACTGCCATCTGCCGTGATTTTGGAGCCCAGGAAAATAAGTCTGTCCCTGCTTCCATTGTTTCTCCATCTACTTGCCATGAAGTGATAGGGCTGGATGCCATGATCTTCATTTTTTGGATGTTGAGTTTTAAGCCTACTTTTTACTCTCCTCTTTGACTTGCATCAAAAGGTTCTTTAGTTCCTTAAATCAACTAATTGTCCATATTTTCTAGAAAAACCTTTTTTTCCTCCAACATTTTGAGAAAATGCTTTTCAGAGCTTTTCCAGCACCACACAGTATGCTTTTGTTCTGGCTGAGTGCCAGTAACCTCTAGTTACTGGCACCGTCAAGCCATGGCCAACCCACAGTCCTAACTGGCAACTGAGAGAACCTCAACTCATGACTTAACGCTTACAGCCACCTATGTGGAGCCTTTAAGAAAAGAGAGAGAGAGCTGAAGTGAGGCTAGCTTAATGGTAAATAGACTCCTAACACGCTAGTTTCTTGTCTGAGGAATTCTGAAATTTTTGCTTCTCATATCCCTATATCTTGAATCAGTATATTTTGTGAGACAAGAGATCCAGAAAAGCTTGCAAGAAACGTTTTACCACTTTATTTCCACTGTTTACCTGACAATTTTATAACTCTGGGATCTTAAATTTCTGTTGGAAAATTCACTTTTTCTTGAAGTGTTATTTAGCAGTACTTGTAGTGGCCTGAAATTTGGGGAGATAGATTTTTGTTTTCCCTTTAGATTTATTTTTCTTCGTCCTCAAAGATAATTTTTTACTGTTGTTTATTTATTTATGTTTAATTTGGAAGCTTATTTGAAAATGCAATAGCCCTAAATATATGAGCTTTTTTAAGTTGAAGATTTGTGGATTTACATAAATTTTTTAAATAAAATTGAAAGATTACATATTGCAGGGAGTTTCAGCTTTCTGTCACACCTCTCATTAACAGTCATCCAGGGAAGATATGTATTACACTTACAGAATTTTAAAGTGTTGGAACTGGGTCTTGGAGTTCATCAGGTCCAACTCCTTAGTTGGACAAGTGCGGGAGCCGAGGACAGGCAGGTGAAGTGAGTTGTGCTGGGTCACAACCCAGGGCTCCTGCCTCCCAGTGTTCTGTCCACAGGGCCAGGGTGCCTGCCTTTATAGTGGGTCTCCGTACTCATTCACCAACTGGCACTTCTAGAATTCTGCTCTAAGGTCTGGTCTTCATGTTAACAGCAATCTGAGAGCTGATGTGACACACTTTTTTTTTAAACCTTCTATACAGTCTCTTCTCAGAAATTTTATATTTCATATAGAGATTAGCTGGATAAAAATCTGTTCACTGAAACGTTGTGCCATTACGAGATTAACTTTTTTTCTTGCTTGAAAGGTTGCAAAGATCTGACATGAAAAATAGGAGCTTAATTTGTTGTGGCTATGACTTTTTTATATGTAACATTTATACTAATGACGTTTCTATAAGCCATAAACCAGTGTCTTAATAATGACTCTTCTGCCTCAGTCAGTTCCTTAGAGGTATTTCTCAGAAGAATCTGAGCTCCCAGTCGTGAGATAGGCTACATGAAGACCGAGTAAGTAGGATACAGGTCATTCTGTCAAGGGACCTACAGGGGGATTGACCGTTGCACACCAACTCTCACACCTTGCTGCTAAGGCCAGGGCCTTGAACGTTTCCAGAGAGGGAGATGGTGTAGCTTCTTCAGGGTGTCTGGGAAGACACTAGTGAGTTTCTGGGAGGTCACATGAGCCTTTGAACGAATAGGTGAGAGACTGGAAGCAAGGCAGACCACTGGAGCAAAGCCAGAAATGATGGGAAACAAGGCCTAGTGCAGTTCTATTTGACTATAGGGTAAGGAAGAAGCTTGGGACCACAGTGTCCTGAGTGCTAGGATAAGGAATTTCAGCTCATTAACTGGAAATTATTGAAGTTGCTGCTACTTCCCTTCCCCACCCTTAAGTGAGTGATATGATTAGATCTCTACTTTGAAAGGATTAATCTGACAGCAATATGTAAGTTGGATGGCATAGAGAGTAGAGGGGAAGAGAATGGTGGAAATGTTACAGTGTCTTTTAAAGCAGTGAGAATAAGAATTGAACTTGAATGTTGGCCATGGCTATACCAAGGAGAAGACTGATTTAAGAAGCTGTATGAAGGTAGAAGCTAAAGTTCTATTTTTAATATTCTAAACCTGTGAAATTATAATTTTAATCCTTTTATCTGTTAGCCTCAAGACAATACTTAATTTTTTTAATATATAGATATCTGTTTTGGTTTGGAGAGAGTATGTATGTTTGTGTCAGAAGTTGCGTTCATAAACTGTAACCACTTATGATGCGGTTGTAGATCTTTATGTTCAGTTTTTTAGCTGACTTGTTATTGCTGTTTGATACAGAGGACATATCATATGTGTTTTCTTCTGAATTTACTTTGGCTCTCAGAATATTATAATGTTTTATTACATTTTGATTAATGACAAGCATGACTATCTTTTTTTGTTTTTTTAATCTTTTTTTCTGATTGTCATTTTTTTTAACGGTGAAAGAAACTGACCTAAAGAAGTGCCATTGTTAGGTTAAGTCAGCAGTAAAGTTGGTATAAGTTCTTCATCTAAAATTTCATATATATTTATCTCCTGAGTAAGTTTCTACACAGGAGTTTGGTTGCTGAGGCATGTTTTGCTATATTGTTTCCTCAGGTTTATTGTTAATAGTTTTTTCTGCTTCAAGAAAAGGTCTTCCAAGTATGAAAATGTCAAGTAGAAACAGTTGAAGAGCTACCGTTTCCTGCCATTCTTGATCACTGTGCTGTCTTCCGTTACTCTGGCATATGGTTTACCTTTTAATAATTAAAAAGTCCCTGGTGGCCCTGCCATTATAATTGAGCAAAGTCTGGTCACCAGAAAGCCATGCTAATGTCAGTTCACTGGCAGGTGTACCCAGGCTCACTCTGTGCATTCTAGCAAACACCACTGACTGGCTTTCATGCCGCTTTGTTTGGTGGCAGAGGGGGAACAAACTTGATTCCCCTTTAAGAAACTTGGCCCTATCCATTGTGAGAGAAATCTGGAGACTCATTTCATTGATCATCACATTGATCCCAGGGAGTTCCGGTGATATTTGCATGTAACCTTGCTTGATGCAGGCAGCAGACCTCTGCCTCCCCAGAGATTCTGAGAAGCACTCTTGAGGCCTGGGACTGCAGCCACAGTTAGAAGCCATAGGTGCTTAGTCTCACGTAGTTTTTATTTGCTGAGCATCATGGCAATTAAGAACACAAAAGGAACTAGGATGTCAAACTGCCAGTAAAATAAAGGCAACCATTGAGTGGAAAAAAAGAAAGCAAACCTTCAACCTTTTGAATCTGCCTGCCAATGCATGAGATGTGGGTTCGATCCCTGGGTGGGGAAGATCCCCTGTAGAAGGAAATGGAAACCCGCTCCTGTATTCTTGGCTGGAAAAGTCCCATGGACAGGAGCCTGGTGGGCTACAGTCCATTGGGTCACAAAGAGTCAGACACGAGCAGTCAGACTGAACAATAGAGCATTGTGAGTGCTTCAGACATCTCATAGTGTTTCACTGGCATCAGATCAGGTCATTACAACATATGAATATGCTTTTTTCTCAGACTTCTTCCCCTCTGTTTTTGTGGTTTGTTGCAAACTAAATTATGTATGTTAAAATGCATTTGTCCTTTTCAAAAACCACTTCTGGGCAAGGAAAATTCCCAGCATTTTTGTGTTTATAACAGTTATGTGGTTCCTGGGCAAATTATGGTGAAAATCACTTCTTATAGAAGATTGCATTGACTCGAGTGTGTGTGTATGTGTTTTCCCCTTTGTCACTATTTCAGGTTTGTTTATTCACAAATCTATGGAAAGCATCAGTTTAACCTGAGGCAAGATGGAAAAACAGAAGTTTTAGTACTTTAGTTTTGACAGTTCTAATTTTCATGCTGCTCAGAATCCATTTTGTGAAATGAAAAATAACCTTGTGAGTAATAGGCACATTTAATCCTGTACCATATGTACTTATAGAGGGCATTTAAATACCTTCTGTTAGTGTCACCTAATGATCCTTGACTTGACCTGTAGGTCATGACCTTTTCCCTCTTTCAGGACACCTGGGAAAGATTGCAGATGCTAAAAAATATGGGTGAAATTGTGATGTCTCCCCAGTCTTCACACTGGTTTTTAGTATAACATGAGCTTGGAAATACACGAGAGTCATATATATTGAACAGTTTGTTGGAGTAAAAGTGTCCCGTTTATAGTCCCATTTATACAAGACATCTAGACTGGAAGAAGGAGTGATCTTTGTGGCATCTCCAAATTTTTAGTTACTGTCAACAAAGACTGTTAAGGCACCAAGTTTAAAAGAAAAAATGTTTGGAAGTTTGTACGCTTCTGACCTTGTTACTCTGTGTAAAAAAATGTCCTTCATCCTCTGATTCTCTGCTTTTTTGCATCCTCTGATTCTCTGCTTTTTTGGTGTTGGAGGCAGGCTTTCAGATACTGCCATTTTTGTTATTTTCTTTGTGGGCTTTCTTAAGCGCAGTGTTAAATGCATCAGCAGGGATCACCCCACATCCAAGCAGCAGGATGACATGGGACCAAGGTGCCCATAAAAGCCTCAGCTGTGATCATGGTTCACGTAGTCCTGAGTTTCCTTTGTTCGATTTTACTTTTTGCTTATTTATAGAAGTGTTCTTCTTGGCTGCGCTGGGTTTTCGTTGCTGTGAGCGCTTTTCTTTCGCTGTGGCAAACAGGCGCTACTTTCCAGCTGCAGTGCATGTGTTTCTTGCCGCGATGGCTTTTCTTACTTTGGTTGGAGGCTCTAGAATGCAGGCTCAGGAGTTGCTGTACTTGGGCTTGGTTGCTCCGAGGCATGTGGGATCCTCTGGACCAGGGATCGAACTGGATGTCCCTTGCATTGGCAGGCAGATTCGTAACCACTGGACCATGAGGGAGGTTGTGTTCTTGAGCGTGCTTGTTTGTTTGTTTCCTTGCCTCCCTCCCTCTTATACGTATGAGGCAAAGTTCTCTCCACGTGTGCTCAACACCCCGTGCTGTTGGTGAGCCGAGGAACTCACTTGACAACTCAGTGCTCAGTACTGAGGTGGGTGCTGCACTCCATGTCACTTGAATGTTTTGGTGGGCTCACTTTCCCACCTGATGGATCTTATTGAAACACAGTGTGTCTCAAATTCTTTTTATTATCACTCCCTTATCAATAACCTCAGATATGCAGATGACACCAGCCTTATGGCAGAAAGTGAAGAGGAGCTAAAAAGCCTCTTGATGAAAGTGAAAGAGGAAAGTGAAAAAGTTGGCTTAAAGCTCAACATTCAGAAAACGAAGATCATGGCATCCGGTCCCATCATTTCATGGGAAATAGATGGGGAAACAGTGGAAACAGTGTCAGACTTTATATTTTTGGGCTCCAAAATCACTGCAGATGGTGACTGCAGCCATGAAATTAGAAGACGCTTACTCCTTGGAAGAAAAGTTATGACCAACCTGGATAGTATATTCAAAAGCAGAGACATTAGTTTGCCGACTAAGGTCCATCTAGTCAAGGCTATGGTTTTTCCTGTGGTCATGTATGGATGTGAGAGTTGGACTCTGAAGAAAGCTTAGCGCTGAAGAATTGATGCTTTTGAATCGTGGTGCTGGAGAAGACTCTTGCAAGTCCCTTGGACTGCCTGGAGGTCCATCCAGTCCATCTTAAAGGAGATCAGTCCTGGGTGTTCATTGGAAGGACTGATGCTGAAGCTGAAACTCCAAAACTTTGGCTACCTCATGCGAAGAGTTGACTCATTGGAAAAGACCGTGATGCTGGGAGGGATCAGGGGCAGGAGGAGAAGGGGTCGACAGAGGATGAGATGGCTGNTCAAGGCTATGGTTTTTCCTGTGGTCATGTATAGATGGGAGAGTTGGACTGTGAAGAAGGCTGAGCATCGAAGAATTGATGCTTTTGAACTGTGGTGTTGGAGAAGACTCTTGAGAGTCCCTTGGACTGCAAGGAGATCCAACCAGTCCATTCTGAAGGAGATAAGCCCTGGGATTTCTTTGGAAGAAATGATGCTAAAGCTGAAACTTCACTACTTTGGCCACCTCCTGTGAATAGTTGACTCATTGGAAAAGACTCTGATGCTGGGTGGGATTTGGGGCAGGAGGAGAAGGGGGCGACCGAGTATGAGATGGCTGGATGACATCACTGACTTGATGTATATGAGTCTGAGCGTACTCCGAGAGACGGTGACGAACAGGGAGGCCTGGCGTGCTGCAATTCATGGTGTTGCAAAGAGTCAGAGACGACTGAGCGACTGAACTGAACTGAACAATTATAGTGTTGTCACTTAGCTGAGGCAGAACCAATTTTTCAGAATTTCTTCTACTTACCCTCCACTCTCTGCTTTTCCATACTGTACTCTTTGGAATAAATTCTCTGTGCACAGCCCACAGTTAAGAAGATAGAGTATCTACAAAAGTAGTTTTAGATTTTTCTTCATGAAGCATTGGAATATCTCCATCATTCATTGGCGGGGCCCAGCGCCGGTGGATCCAGGGTGATTTGAAGCATGGACAGCATAGGCGAGGAGAATTTATTTATTTATTAATATAGAAATATAAGATTAAATTAGGGAGAAATAGTGTAGTAGGAAAATTAAGTGGAGAAAAGATGCTGATTAACTTGGTTTACGTGGAACCAATTAAGTTCCAGACAAGGAACTTGCACCTTCTACATTGGGCCACAGGTGCCTGATTGAGTATCAGAGGGTGCCCCTCCTTGGACTCCTTCTTTCGTGGGTCTCAGAAGCCTGGGCAAGTAAGTAGACTCAGTGAGCCTCCATGTTCCAAGGGATCAGCCTGAAAAGGAAGAGGGAGGGAGCAAGAGAAAGAATCGAAACTGGGGAGGCCAAGCTTGTGCAAAAACCCCTATAACTTAATTATTTGAAAGGTGTTTCAGTTCAGTTCAGTTCAGTTCAGTTTCTCAGTCATCTCCGACTCTGCGAGCCCATGAATTGCAGCACACCAGGCCTCCCTGTTCATTACCATGTCTCGGAGTTCACTCAGACTCACGTCCATCGAGTCAGTGATGCCATCCAGCCATCTCATCTTCAGTCGTCCCCTTTTCCTCCTGCCCCCAATCCCTCCCAGCATCAGAGTCTTCTCCAATGAGTCAACTCTTCGCATGAGGTGGCCAAAGTACTGGAGGTTCAGCTTTAGCATCATTCCTTCCAAACAAATCCCAGGGTTGATATTCAGAATGGACTGGTTGGATCTCCTTGCAAAAGATGTTTATATAGCCTAAATTTTACATAATGGAAGATACAGAGTCACGCAGGGGCAGCAGTCCTGACCTTTTCTGTATATCTTTTTGTATACAAAAGGTCTCAGGTGGCTTACATTATCTTCTGGCCAAGAGGCTTGGTAACACTTTTTGGCTCTCTTTCTTAATGAATGTTAATCTCGTTTCCCCTGAAGTGTTTTTCTTTAATCTGCATCTCCTTAAAGCACTAAAATTATATCTCTATAGAACAAAGGCACAGTGGCTTATAACAAAGAAGGTATTTAACTCAAAAATCTAATGTTGCATAATTTAATGTTGTTTTTTCTATATACAAACTATATCAACAAATAAAGGATATGAAAATTTGGCAGCAAGTATTGGCTCAACAAATGAAACCTTTAATCAATCCTATTCTAATGATTTTGACTCCTCAGAATTCCCTACATTCCTAAGATGTTTTAGGCTTCCTGTGCCTCCCAAGGTCAGGAGGCCTCAAACAATACATATGCAGCTGTACGAGTCCTGCAGGCAGGCTAGAAAGCCATCAGAGGGGTTTTTAGATTGAAACACTCGTATTATGCCCAGGAGATTCATTATCTAAAAGCTCTAAATTAATTTTTTTCCCAAAAAAACGTGGTGGGGGGACAGCCCCCTGTTAATGGGGAAAGAATAACACAGTAAAGCAGGCAGACTCTGGTCTTGGGGGGTGGATGCTCAGGAAATTCCAGGGGGAACCCCTGAAGCCTGATCACGTCCTTGCTTTTTGTCAGGCTTCCTTCCACATGACCTTGTCACAGGTGGCATTCCTCACGCTGGCCCCCAGCAATTTATATATGTAGTCATTCATTTCTATTGGTACAAGCTCATGACTATTGATAATTTACTTTAGATAATCTAATGACATTATTTTTTTGTTATTGTTGCTCAGAATGTTCCCGCTTAGACCTCTGGGTGCTTTAGTTGTCTCCTGTGTACCTTTGATGTACCTTATTATCATTATTATTATTATTATAGCTTTTTCTTAATTTTTGGCATGTTCCAAAATCATCTTTTATATTTTCTACCTCGGGCCTAGAATAAGCCATTTTTTCCAAGAAGCTGTGGTTCCTATTATGAAGAATGTCATTAGAAACCAAGATCTTGGTTCTAGAAATGCTTGTTTATTGCTATTAAGGTATCATGGTTTTTAGGATATCTCAGCTGACAAAGCAAGATTTCACGTGTGTGCATGTAACCTATGTATATATACATATATGTGTATATGTGAACTAAATGACTAAAAGGTAAAAGAATCCAGCTGCCACACAGAAGATGTAGGAGACTCACATTCAATCTCTGGGTAAAGAAGATCCCCTGGAGGAGGAAATGACAACCCACTACAGTATTCTAGCCCAGAAAAATCCTATGAATGGAGGAGCCTGGTAGGTTACGCTCCATAGGTTTACAAAGAGTCAGACATGACTGGCGGAGTATACACAAAACACACACACACACACACACACATCCAAAAATGTTTCAATATGTAAACATGTGTATGTATATTAACCTATACATGAATTCATACTTATCTTCCACCACAATCTCTCATCACCTGGATTTTTATAACATTCTCCTCTTGCTTTTCTGTAACTTTCCAATTCAACAGTGAGAAATCTAACTCCCACCATCTGTCAATTGTTTATTGAATTCCAGGGTATATATATATAGCAGTATTGGAATTTTTAACAGTACCCTCATGGGAACAAGCTTTATCCAGCAGATTACCAGGCTCTGTACAGTTTTTCTGCCTTTAGTCTTAACAGACTTCAGTAATTTCCAAAACTACTTAGGTCAACAGGGGATCTCATCACCCTTCTGTAAGATCATTTTATAAATATATAAAACAGCTCGATTCTCTCATAGAGTCTATATTCTATCTTATATCCTACATGATTTTTATAAATGTGTATATGTTTAATCTTGCTTTTTGTGTTTTCAAGTTTTATGGCCTTATACAAATGCTTAGTGTCATGGTATCATATATAATAATTTGATCTCTACTTTAAAAACTCATGTTTTAACTCCAAAAAACTGCCTCCAAGTTCCTGGCAACCACAGATGTTTAAGCATTTTTAAAGATTTGTCTTTTTCAAATAGCAGTTTTCAAATTGGATTCTTTCACTTGTTGGTCAGTCACTCAGTCATATCAAACTCTTTGTGACTCCATAGACTACAGGACGCCATACTTCCCTATCCTTCACCATCTCCCCGAGTTTGCTCAAGTTCATGGCCATTGAATCAGTGCTGCATTCACCCATCTCATTCTCTGTCATCCACTTCCCTTGCCTTCAATCATTCCCAGCATCAGGGTCTTTTTTAATGAGTTGGCTCTTTGCATCAGGTGGCCAAAGTATTGGAGCTTCAGCTTCAGCATCAGTCCTTCCAATGGATATTCAAGGTTGATTCCCTTTAGGATTGACTGGTTTGATTTCCTTGCAGTCCAAGGGACTCTCAAGAATCTTCTCCAACACCTCAGTTCAAAAGCATTAATTCTTTGATGTTCATCCTTCTTTATGGTCCAACTCTCACATCCATACATGACTGCTGGAAAAACCATAGCTTTGACTAGATGGACCTTAGTTGGCAAAGTAATGTCTCTGATTTTTAATATGTCATCTACATTTGTCACAGGTTTTCTTCCAAGGAGCAAGTGCCTTAATTTTGTGAATTCAGCCACCATCTTCAGTGATTTTGGAGCCCAAGAAAATAAACTCTGTCACTGTTTCCCCATCTATTGCCATGAAGTGATGGGAACAGATGCCATAATCTTAGTTTTCTGAAAGTTGAGTTTTAAGCCAACTCTCCTCTTTCACCCTCATCAAGGGGCTCTTTATTTCCTCTTTGCTTTCTGCCATAAGGATGGTGTCATTTGCATGTCTCAGGTTACTGATATTCCTCCTGGCACTCTTTATTCCAGCCTGTGCTTCATCCAGCCCGGCATTTTGCATGATGTACTCTGCATAGAATTTCCACGAGCACGGTGATAATATACGGTCTCGATGTACTCCTTTCCCAAATTGAAACCAGTCCATTATTCCAGGTCCAGTTCTAACTATTGTTTCTTAACCTGCATGCAGATTTCTCAGGAGGCATTGTAAGGTGGTCTGATATTCCTATCTCTTTAATAAGTTTCCACAGTTTGCTATGATCAACACAGTCAAAGGCAGTCAGTGAAGCAGAAGTAAATGTATTTCTGGAACTCTCTTGCTTTTTCAATGATCCAATCGTTGTTGGCAATTTGATCTCTGATTACTCTGCCTTTTCTAAATCCAGCTTGAACATCTGGAAGTTCTCAGTTCAAATACTCTTGAAGTCTGTTGTGGAGAATGTTAAGCATTACTTTACTAGCATGTGAGATGAGTGCAATTGTGTGGTAGTTTGAGCGATCTTTGGCATTGCCTTTCATTGGGATTGGAAGGAAAACTGACCTTTTCCAATCCCGTGGCCACTCTGAGTTTCCCAAATTTGCTGGCATATTGAGTTCAGCACTTTCATAGAATCATCATTTAGGATTTGAAATAGTTCAACTGGAATTCCATCGTTCCACTAGCTTTGTTCATAGTGATGGTTTCTAAGGCCTAATTGACTTTACACTCCAAAATGTCTGGCTCTACGTGAGTGATCACACCATTGTAATTATCTGGGTCATTAAGATCCTTTTTGCATACCTCTTCTGTGTATTCTTGCCACTTCTTCTTAATATCTTCTACTTCTTTCACTTAGTGATATGCATTTAGCTTTCTTCACATTTTTCTCTAGCTAAATATATTTCATTTTACAGATGTTCCAGAGTGTAGGGTGTTTTGTTTGTTTCTTTCTTCAGTTAATTTTCATTGGCATAGAGTTGTTTTACATATTGTCTTAATTTCTACGGTATATGGCAGCATGTGTTCAATCCATTCACCTACTGAGGATAAATTAGTTGTTTTTAGTTTAGTTTTTGTTTTGTTTTGTTTTTTACAATATGTTATTGGTTTTGCCATACATCAACATGAATCCATCACAGGTATACACATGTTCCCCATCCTGAACCCCCTTCCCTCCTCCATCCCTGTACCTTCCCTCTGGGTCATCCAAGTGCACCAATCCCAAGCATCCAGTACCATGCATCGAACCTGGACTGGCGATTCATTTCATATATGATATTATACATGTTTCAGTGCCATTTGCCAAAATCATCCCACCCTCTCCCTCTCCCACAGAGTCCAAAGACTATTTTATACATCTGTGTCTCTTTTGCTGTCTCGCATACAGGATTATCGTTATCATCTTTCTAAATTCCATATATATGTGTTAGTATACTGTATTGGTGTTTTTAGTTTTGTCAATTAAAAATAAAGCTACTCTGAACATTTATGTGCAGATTTTTGTGTGAACTTAAAATTTCAGTTTATTTGGGAAAAGGCAAAGAATATAATTGCTGGATTTTATTGTATGACTATGTTTAGCCTTGTAAGAAATTCCCAATCTGTTTTCAAAGTGCCTCTATCACTTTTCATTCCCACCAGCAATGAATGAGAATACCTGTAGCTCCTCATCCTTTCCAGCAACTGACACTGTCATTTTATTTTTAATTTTAGCCATTTAAATGGGTATTTTGTGGTATCTTATTGCTGTTTTAACTTGTAATTACCTGATGACAAATAGTTTTAAGTGTCTGTCATATTGTCACATGCTCACTTCACATTTCTAGATCTTTTTTTTAAAAAGTGTCTGTTCAGATTTCTTTTTTTCATTTTTTATTTGTGTTTGTTTTCTTATTTCTAAAGATTAAGGGTTCTTCGTATTTTGGATACAATTTCATTAGCAGCTATATGCTTTGTAGATATTTTCTCTCAGACTGTGGCTGATCTTTTCACATCTTTAATATCATATTTGCAGAAGATTTTTAACTGTAAAAAATATAATTTTTTTCATGGATATGTTTTCAATTTTGTTTGTAAAAATAAAGAAGACAAAAAGATAACTCTAAAATGGGAGGAAATATTTGTAGATTAAGTAACTGACAAGGGATTAATCTCCAAATATACAAATAGTTCATGTAGCTCAATATCAAACAACAACAGCCCAATCAAAAAATGTGTGGAAGAGCTAAATGTCTTCTTTTCTCCAAAGAAGACATACATGTGGCCAAAAGGTACATGAAAAGATGCTCAACATCATTAATTATTAGAAAAATGCAAACCAAAACTACAATGAGGCACCACTTCATACTTGTCAGAATGGTCATCATTTAAAAAAAAAGAAATTTACAAACCGTAAGTGCTGGGGAGGAATTGGAGATAACAGAACCTTCTTACATTGTTGTGTAATCTAAATTAATACAACCACTATGGAGAACAGTTTGGAGATTCTTTAAAAAACTAAAAATATAAATATTATATGACCTAGCAATCCCACTCCTGGGTATGTACTCAGAGAATACCATAATTCCAAAAGATGCATGCATCCCAACATTCCCTGAAGCACTGTTTACAATAGCCAAGGCATGGAAACAACTAAAATGGACATTAACAGAGGAATGGATATAGAAGATGTGATGCATGTACACAATGGAATGTTACTCAACCACAAAAAGATACGAAATTGTGCCATTTGCAAAGACACGAATGGACCTACACAAAGTATCATACAGAGTGAAGTAAGTCTGAAAGAGTAAAACAAATATCTTATATTAAGGCATATGTGTGCAATCTAGAAAAATGATACAGATGAACCTATTTGCAAAGCAGAAATTGAGACACAAACCTAGAGGACAAATGTATGGACACCAAGGGTGATAGGGTGGTGGTGGGATGGACTGGGAGATTGGGACTGACATATGTACACTATTATGTATAAAGTAGATGACTAATGAGGGCCTACTATAGAGCAGAGTGGAAAAGTAAGACAAACAATCTGTTTGTAGGATATATGTTAAATTAACCTTAAAAATGCATTCCAATATACATTAGATGCAGACATATTCTGTTTTATTCCACTTATATAAGGTACTTAAAATAGTCAAATTCATAGAGTCAGAAAGTATACTGGTAGATACCAGAGGCTGAGGGGTGAGGGTGGGAAGGGGGAATAGGTAGTTAGCATTTAAAGGGGACAGAATTTCAGTTTAGAAAGGTGAAAAACTCAGGAGATGGATGGTGATGAGAGTTTCACAGCAGTGAGAATGTATTTAATGCCATTGAACTATAGAGCTAATTAAATATGGTTAAATAGCATGCTTAATATTATGTGACTTTTACCACAATTGGAAAATATATATCTATAAACATCTTGTGTGCACAGATGTATCAGTGCCATCAGTTTCCTCTTAGAGTCACCATTTGGTCCCCTCCTCTGGAAATTTAGGGATGGATGCAGTGGTTATACTGTTTTTTCTTAGGAGGACAAACCAAGAAGTGTTTAAGATACTAGAAGGAGGTTAGGTTCAGTTCAGTTCAGTTCAGTCACTCAGTTGTGTCCGACTCTTTGAGACCTCATGAATCACAGCACTCCAGGCCTCCCTGTCCATCACCAACTACCAGAGTTTACTCAGACTCACGTCCATCTAGTCAGTGATGCCATCCAGCCATCTCATCCTCTGTCGTCCCCTTTTCCTTCTGCCCCCAATCCCTCACAGCATCAGAGTCTTTTCCAATGAATCAACTCTTCGCATATGGTGGCCAAAGTACTGGAGTTTCAGCTTTAGCATCGTTCCTTCCAAAGAAATACCATGACTGATCTCCTTCAGAATGGACTGGCTGGATCTCCTTGCAGTCCAAGGGACTCTCAAGAGTCTTCTCCAACACCACAGTTCAAAAGCATCAATTCTTCGATGCTCAGCCTTCTTCACAGTCCAACTCTCACATCCATACATGACCACTGGAAAAACCATAGCCTTGACTAGATGAACCTTTGTTGGCAAAGTAATGTCTCTGCTTTTGAATATGCTATCTAGGTTGATCATAACTTTCCTTCCAAGGAGTAAGCATCTTTTAATTCCATGGCTGCAGTCACTATCTGCAGTGATTTTGGAGCCCAGAAAAATAAAGTCTGACACTGTTTCCACGGTTTCCCCATCTATTTCCCATGAAGTGATGGAACCAAAATGCCATGATCTTCGTTTTCTGAATGTTGAGGTTTAAGCCAACTTTTTCTCATCCGAGCACAGGGGCAGCAGCTAGGAAGAGCTGCCCTATGCCTGAGGCCAGGGGCAGTGGCAGGGAGGAGCAACCCCACATCCAAGGAGAAGGAGGTTAGGGCTATTCAAATCAGAGTTCCAGTTACCCAGAATGTTGTATCAAAGGAAAATGTAGAATCCATGTATTTCCATCTGTTGGCCCCATAAACTCCTAGCCATTAGTTAAGAGACAATATCATGACCAGGGAAAGCTATCAGAAACTTGAGGTCCACTGCAGTGGGCCTCACCTGCCAGGATTTTTAAGGACTATGCTGCTTTCCATAAAGGAAACCAAGTAGACCCTTTGAATACATAAATCCTTTATAACTATGTATGATTTTTAGTGAGTGTGAATAGATTTAATTGTAATGCCAATATATTTTCAATGTAGAATACATATGAATTTTATATATGTCAGTGTTTTATAACTTTAGCAATATCAAAATGTATATAAATTCTGTTTTCAGTGTCATGAATTATTATTTTATGACTTCTGTGAGGTTTCAAGTATTCTGCCAATCACTGTGGATATAAAATTGAACAAGACAGAAACAGCTTCATAAACTTGGGGGAAATAGATAGTTAATGTGTAATAATCATTATATTAATAAGAGGTAGACCCATATGAGGCAATGGATGAAAGTTTGACAGTTCAGAGAAATCTTCCAACAGACGGGATTTGAAAGTTGCAATCTATGGAATAAGGAGAAATTAGCCAGACAGATAGAATCTATGAATATTGTAAAATTTGGAGAAAATAAGACAAATTCCAGGAACTAAAGAAATTCATGGTTCTATATAATTTGAGTAAGGAGATAAGTGCCAGACGTAAACCTAGAAAGGTATGTTTGGAGCCTATCATGAACATTTTTGTGTAACCAGATAACAGTGTTGACAGACTTGAGCCTGAAAGAAATAACAAATCATTGGACAATTTTAAAANCTATATAATTTGAGTAAGGAGATAAGTGCCAGACGTAAACCTAGAAAGGTATGTTTGGAGCCTATCATGAACATTTTTGTGTAACCAGATAACAGTGTTGACAGACTTGAGCCTGAAAGAAATAACAAATCATTGGACAATTTTAAAAGAGAGTTACAAGATAAGATTAGATTTGTGTGTTTCTCTTTATAGTTCACTTTATCTTCAATACAGGAAAATGGATAGATTGACACAAGACTGAATATAGGGATTTAGGTGAGAGAGTAAATTGGGACTAGAGTAGTGTTTGTAAAGATAAAGACACATGGAGAGAGGCAAGGGATATATAGAAGGTATCACAGACAAGCCCACCAAATAATTTAGTATAGGCAATGGGAGAAAGAAGGAATCAAAGATGATAAATGTTAAGCATAAGTAAAAGGTGTCTGTTAGTGTCATTCATTGACAGTAGAACATAAGAGAGAAAAGAGATCCCACCAGTCATATGTGAGGAACTGTCCAGTCCTTAACATGTGTGGGACCCATTATAAAAGTATCAGTGGGCCTTTATTACATAGGTCTGCATACATGAAAGCTATGAAGCAAGCAACAAATAGCTTAATAAAGTTATTCTACTTGCTCACCTACATAACCTAAAATACCAGTTTTGCCCTCTTCCACCAGTGACCCTTATCCTTTATTTGAAGTCTGTAGCCTATATATCCACATCCCTTGGAAACAGACATCCATTGAGCCATCACTCCTGTGCTGCGAGTGTTGGCATACCTGTAAGAGAGGCCTGCTTTCAAGGGGACAATCCTTAGCAAGAAAATCATGCAAGCTCAAGGGAGGGAATTTTGATGTCCTGGAATAAGAACTATCGTTCAAAAGTAAGGATTCAGCCCCCCAAAAGCACATCAGTAGCCCTGCAATTTCTCAACCTGAAAAGAAGGGTTCAGCTGGAGAGTAACCATAGAGGAGTCCTTTAAAGCTCAGGGCCCAAGGCGTGCTATCTTATAGACTGATTGTTGGGAAGATGATGTGGTGAAATTTGGATGCAGACAAGAAGTAAAATGAGCTCATTCTGAGACAAGTTTACCTAAAATTGCTGGTAAAATATCTAAGCACTAATATTTAACACTCAGTTAAAATACAGGTACACATTTCTAGAAAACCAACATACCTGTTTGTCAGTACTGCCATAACATAACTACCACAGATTAGGTGGCTGAAACAAACAGAAATTCATTTTCTCATAGTTCTAGGAGCTGAAAGCCTCAGTAAGATTCCAGCAGGTTTTTCTTCCTCTGAGGCCTCTTTCTTTGTCTTGCCAATGGCCACATTTTAGCTTTGTTCCCTCTGTGAACATAAGCCCTAAGTATTTCTTTGTGTATTCAAATAACTTCTTCAAAGAACTTATTTGGCCAGATTAGATTAGTATCCACCCCTAATAGCCTTCTTTTAAATTTAGCCTAATCTCTTAATGTCTTTAAAGGCCCTATCTCTAAATACAAGTTAGTATTTGAAAATATGAACTTGAGGAGGATATAATTCAAATCATGATAGTGATTCTGGCTAAAATATAGACTTGAATGCTGTCAATTGCTATGGGCTCAATTGTGTCTGTCCAAAATTTATGTATTGAAGTTCTGCTTCCCAATGTGATAGTATTTGGAGCTGGAACCATTGAGAGTAACTAGATTTAGATAAGATCATCAGGAGCCCCTGAAGCATTAATGTTCATATAAGAAAAGATACCAAAAATTTTGCTTATTTTCTATCTCTGTCAAATGATGGCACAGTAAAAATGCAGCCATTTACAAATCAGGAAGAGAGGTCTATCCAGAAATTGACCTTGCTTATACATTGGCTTCAGACTTTTCGGCATCCAAGACTGTGAGGAAATTATATGTCTGCTGTTAAAGTCTCCCAAATGTATCATATTTTGTTATTTTAACCTAGTCAGACTAAAATGTCAGTGAATGGTAGGTGAAGCCACATGAACAATGAGATTACCTGGAAAAGAAGGTTCAGGGAAGAACTGTGAGGAATACCACAAGGGGAAGACAGAGGATGAGATGGTTGGATGACATCACCGACTCTATGGATATGAGTTTGAGCAAGCTCCAGGAGTTGGTGATTGACAGGGAAGCCTGGAGTCCTGCTGTCCGTGGGGTGGCAAAGAGTCAGACATGATTGAGCGACTTAACTTAACTGAAAAATGCTGGAATGAGTTGCTGCCATTTTCTTCTCCAGTGTTCTGCTTCTCTGAAAAATCCTAAAACTAAAAAATAACTAATGTAAACTAATACAACACTAATACCCAATACCCAAGTATTCTTAAACAGCAGGGAATTTCAGTAACAATTTGAAATGCATCAATTTTGTAGAAATCAGAAAGAGTCACAAATTAAAAAAAAAAATTATATTATCAGAGTATCAAAGAAAACTTTAAAAGTCCATGGGAAAATATGAAGTAAGTGAAACTGAAAGTGAAGTCGCTCAGTCGGGTCCAACTCCTTGCAACCCCGTGGACTGTAGGCCACCAGGTTCCTGCGTCCATGGAATTTCTCAGCCAAGAATACTGGAGTGGGTTGTCATTTCCTTCTCCAGGGGATTTTCCCGACCCAGGGATCGAACCTAGCTCTCCCTCATTGCAGGCAGATGCTTTAACTTCTGAGCCACCAGGGAAGCCCCCATATATACACTATATTTTGGAAAATATGAAAAAATTTAGAACATACTATGATGCAAAAACTGTAAATTTAACTTTACTAATTAATTAGTTCCGAGAGAAGTAATTTCCTATAGAGAGAAACTCATTTCTTAAAATTTGTCTTTAAACATAAATAGAATAAAAATAATAGAAAGTATAGCTTATTCAGTATATTAATTATTAAGCCCTAATCTAAGCCAATTGTTGTGCTGTTTGGTATGACTACAGAGAAGCAGGAGACATGCAGGAGAGGGAATATATGTTATTAAAGATACATATGTTACTGTTTTAAACAATACTAAAGCACTTACTTTTTTAGTTCTCATCATACCTCTATACCTATATCTACAATTGTGTACATATATTTTAGCAATTAATAAATGTGCCAGTATGCTCAGCTGCTCAGTCAGGTCTGACTCTTCTGTGCCCTATGGACTATAGTCTTGCATAAAGAATAAAGTGTAAATCAATATTTATTGCCACTTACAAATGTTAAGAATTAAGTATATTTAATGGGAAGAGAATATTATCTTCTGTGCTATCATGGCTCATTTTCCTATTCCATTTTGTATGATTATCTGAAAAAAAAATTATGAATAATTTTCCTCTATAGATACACCTCACAATGATGATTAGCAGTTATTGTCCTAAACATTACAGTGAGGGCTGCAATTTTCATTTCTAATATTCTATGTGCTGATTGATAATTATACATTTATATAGGGGAAAAGAGTCACAGTTTTCTATTAGAAGTTTATAACTTTATTCTCTTTATGTTGAAATGAGTTGCAATTCAGAAACTGCCTTTTCCCTTTACCTGTAGCAATACCAGGAATCTACAGGAATATCATTTTAGTCTTATAATTTGACAGCTCAGAGTACTGTGTTTGGGTATTAAAAGGAAGTCAGCCTCTTTATCATTTTTGTGTTTTACTGATAAATATTAACTTTCAGAATTGATCAATCTTTCCTGACTTTCTCTCTCTTCAGAACCAAGACTAATAGTCTGCTCGAATTCTGAGTCCCAGAATGGAAAACATGATTGGCCTAGTATAAGCAAAATATATAATCCTGATTAAAAGAGCTGGAACTAAGGATATAGGTTTACATAATAGTATAAAAGGACTGTATGACCAGTGTGTAGTACATTCTTGACATTATTGCAAATTAAGTTAATAAATAATTCATTGAGCATCTGTTTTGCAACTAGTAATGTGCAATTAAAATATTTAGCAGGATAAGGTTTAATTCAGACATTTTACAAATATTTTAAAAGTTTATTTTAACCAAACATAATGTTCTAGAAAAAACTATATAAAATTGTAAAAATCCTTATGATTAAACTGACCATAAAACTAGCAAAATATTTCATCAGAGAAAAGTAAGTAATAACAAGAACCGTCTGATCATAGGTAATTGTTAAACATAAATTTTTACATACTCCTTTATACAACAATTTGTCAGAGCTGCTCTTATTTTCCTCCTCATTTTTTACAGATGAGAAACTGAGAAAGGAGCTTTCTAAAAACTATTTCCCAACTAGAGAGTGATGGAGAAGAGACTGAACCCAGTCAATTTATCATCAGCATCTGTTTTCTAAAGCAATTTCTTTAAAAACTAAATTCTATATAACTATTAAATTTAAAATAAATCATCCATATAGTCAAGATAATTAGTCAAGCTGAATGAAAAATTTTCAAATATTTTTTCTAAAGATTAAAAAAAAAAATCTCAAATGGATTTTAAAGTTACGTTCAATGAAAATATATATGAAAATAAAACCATAAATATGTAAATAAGATATACATATACATATGAATAGTGATCAAACCTGTGAAGGAGAAAGATCTCTAAATTTAGAAACAAAGGAATATCATAAAGGATGAGATGATCATATTTCACTATCATAAATAACTGAAATCCTTTAAATTGATGCTTTAATGATTAAAATGATTAAAATAATGCTTTAATGGGTAAAAACAAATAAATACATCTGCAATAAGTGCTAAAGTCCAAAGCTACAATTTGTTCCTAAAAAATGTTTACAGGTTTAATCCAAAGGTCTGAATAATTAATATTACTATCTACAAAGCATTTGAAGTGTAAAAGAAATGCACAAACTGCAATATTTAAATAGAGAACAGTTATAAATGCAAAATTGACAAAAGGATAAATAGACTTGCAATCATAGAAAAATATCAACTTCCTTTTATGGTACCAGCATTATAAATTAATGCATTATTTTCATCATTTAAAATAAGAAATATTTGTAAGATATTCAATGCTGCAAAAAAATGAAATAAGAAAGATACTCTCAGATACTGTTCATTGGAATAGAAATCTAATACCAGATATTATCAGCAACTATATAATGTTCATAGATTATGATAAAGAGATTTTCCTTCGTGGTAATAGTCAATAAAAAAACACACACACACACACATTAGGAATAGAAAGCCATGCATTTGATAAAAACTGAAAATAGCCTATTCAATTATTTGGTGGAATGCTAAAAATTTAGAATGTACCTATTCAGAGGAATATTAGCTATCTCATTCTTTATATATAATATTATCTCTTCCGTCAAACATCAGTCACGTTCTACTCTTTGTGACCCCATGAACTTTATCATGCCAGGCTTCTTGTCCATCACCAACTCCCAGAGCTTACTCAAACTCATGTCCATGAAGTCAGTGATGATATCCAAACATCTCATCCTCTGTCGTCCCCTTCTCCTGTCTTCAATCATTCCCAGCGTAAGGGTCTTTTCAAATGAATCAGTTCTTCATATCAGGTGGCCAAAGTATTGGAATTTCAGCTTCAGCATCAGTTCTTTCAATGAATATTCAAGACTGATTTCCTTTAGGATGGACTGGCTGGACCTCCTTGCAGTCCAAGGGACTCTCAAGAGTTTTCTCCAACACTACAGTTCAAAAGCGTGAACTCTTTGGTGCTCAGCTTTATTTATAGTCCAACTCTCACATCCATACATGACTACTGGAAAAAACATAGCCTTGCCTCAGTTCAGTTCAGTTCAGTTGCTCAGTCATGTCCGACTCTTTGCGACCCCATGAATAGCAGCACGTCAGGCCTCCCTGTCCATCACCAACACCTGGAGTTCACTCAGATTAACATTCATCAAGTCAGTGATGCCATCCAGCCATCTCACCCTCTGTCGTCCTCTTCTCCTCCTGCCCCCAATCTCTCCCAGGATCAAAGTCTTTTCCAATAAGTCACCTCTTCACATGAGGTGGCCAAAGTACTGGAGGTTCAGCTTTAGCATCATTCCTTCCAAACAAATCCCAGGGTTGATCTCCTTCAGAATGGACCAGTTGGATCTCCTTGCAGTCCAAGGGACTCTCAAGAGTCTTCTCCAACACCACAGTTCAAAAGCATCAGTTATTTGGCGCTCANTTGTGTGTCTGCCCTCTGATGCCTCTCGCAACACCTACCGTCTTACTTGGGTTTCTCTTACCTTGGACATGGGGTATCTCTTCACGGCTTCTGCAGCAAAGTGCAGCCGCTGCTCCTTACGTTGGACGAGGGGTAACTTCTCATGGCTGCCCCTCCTGACCTTGAACGTGGAGTAGCTCCTCTCGGCGCCTGCACAGCCACCGCTCCTTGGCCGTGGGATTGCCCCTCCTGGCTGCCGCCCTGACCTCTGGCATGGGGTACCTCCTCTCGGCCGCCGCCCCTGAAGTTAAATATAATATAATATGTAATAATAAAAATTGACACATATTTCTGTAATTAATGATATTTCTACATTAAAATGTGTAAATGTTAACAGAATGGAAACATAAAAACTGTCTTACAGCCATTCAAATCAGATTTTAGTCCCTAAACTTATAAAACTGAATTAAAGAGAAGATATTGTGAATTATGAATAAAGGAGAGACCAAATTATACCAGTAGATTCTCTGCCTACAAAACTCTAGAGAATTAACTCAAAAATTATAATAGGAATTCATCAAGGTAATCCCTTATTAAAGAAAAGTGCTTTTTAAACACCAACAAAACTCAGAAAACGTAATGGAAAAGACGGTTTTCTTAACAGAACAAAGATCTTGCATAGCAAGTGACTTAACAGAAGTGTATGATAATTTTATTGCAGTGAACTTCAAGTTTTTACCAAGAAAAATGGAGTAAACTAAAAATAATCATAAATAAATCCAATTTAACTTGATGGGAAGATTTTATTTGTAGAGTTGTTGATGCTTCCAGATTAAAGTTACTAATGTGTTAAAAAATAATGTATAAAATACATGATATGGCCTCAATTTCCTAAGAATTGCTGTTTTGAAATTTGGTAAAAAAAAAAATTACCAAACTTCAACTAGAAAACAAACAAGAATAAATAAATTGAGAGACTTCCATTATCTTATTAGTTCATTAGAATATACACAGCTGTTCCTGTGTGCGTGCTTAGTTGTATATGACTCTGTGTGACACCATGAACTTGCCATGAGCCTGCCAGGCTCCTCTGTCCATGGAATTTTCCAGGCAAGAAATACTAGTGCAGGTTTCCATTTTTCTCCTCCAAGGGATCTTCCAGACCCAGGGATCAAACCCACATCTCTTGTATCTCCTGCACTGGCACCTGGGAAGCCCAAAATATATATACTGCATACTATAATGATAAAAACAATGGTAATGATGTTGAAATAAAACAACAAAAATATGTGTTCCTTTGTGTAGCTTTTGATAGAGTCACTGCAGAGTTCTCATGTCACAACTATCTAGTGCGCCACAGCTAAGACCTGGTGCCGCCAAATAAAGATAAGTGTATCTTTAATAAAGATAGATGGGGAAACAGTGGAAACAGTGACAGACTTTATTTTTAGGGGCTCCAAAATTGCTGCAGATGTGATTGCAGCCATGAAATTAAAAGACGCTTACTCCTTGGAAGGAAAGTTATGACCCTAGATAGCATATTCAAAAGCAGAGACATTACTTTGCCAACAAAGATCCATCTAGTCAAGGTTATGGTTTTTCCTGTGGTCATGTATGGATGTGAGAGTAGGACTGTGAAGAAAGCTGAGTGCCAAAGAATTGACGCTTTTGAACTGTGGTGTTGGAGAAGACTCTTGAGAGTCCCTTGGACTGCAAGGAGATCCAACCAGTC
>SJYV01020298.1:197066-210728 GCA_006410875.1 Neotragus pygmaeus
GTGAGAGTTGGACTGTGAATAAGGCTGAGTGCCAAAGAATTGACGCTTTTGAACTGTGGTGTTGGAGAAGACTCTTGAGAGTCCCTTGGACTGCAAGGAGATCCAACCAGTCCATTCTGAAGGAGATCAGCCCTGGGATTTCTTTGGAAGGAATGATGCTAAAGCTGAAACTCCAGTACTTTGGCCACCTCATGCGTAGAGTTGACTCATTGGAAAAGACTCTGATGCTGGGAGGGATTGGTGGCAGGAGAAGGGGGCGACCGAGGATGAGATGGCTGGATGGCATCACGGACTCAATGGACATGAGTCTGAGTGAACTCCGGGTGTTGGTGATGGACAGGGAGGCCTGGCGTGCTGCAATTCATGGGGTCGCAGAGTCAGATAGGACTGAACTGAACTGAAATGAACTGAAGAAACTTTTTAGACTTTTCCCCTAATTGCCCCTCTATAAAATGTTAATTTATAACAGTTTATACAAGAGTATAACATTAAAAGCTATGCAGCAGATACAAAGTTAAATGTTAGTAGTTTTTTCATGCAAGCTGCTAGACTTGAAGGATCTCACTTGCCCAACAGGGATTGAACCTGGGTTGCAGCAGTGAAAGCCCAGAGTCTTAACTACTAGGTCACCAGAATTTCCTAATTTAACTCTTGACTTAAAAGTACTTACTTATTCTTAACCCTGAACTGAATTTTAAAAATAAGGTTTATACTTTTTTATGTATGAAGCCCAGACATGCAGACTGGTATGCTGCAGTCCATGGGGTCGCAAAGAGTCAGACATGACTGAGCAACTGAACTGAACTGAAAATGTTAATACTGCTGGTATATTGCATATTTATTATATACTCCATGAATATCTGGGCTTCATACATAAAAAAGTATAAACCTAATTTTTAAAATTCAGTTCAGTGTTAAGAATAAGTAAGTACTTTTAAGTCAAGAGTTAAATTAGGAAATTCTGGTGACCTAGTACCGCTGGGACCCAGGTTCAATCCCTGGTTGGGGAAGTGAGATCCTTCAAGCCTAGCAGCTTGCATGAAAAAACTACTAACATTTAACTTTGTATCTGCTGCATAGCTTTTAATGTTATACTCTTGAATAAATTGTAGTGTATCAAATTATACATGCCAGTTGGCGATTGATTTAAATACATAACTGTAATCAAAAGTTTTTTAAAAATATTCAAAACTCACTTTTCCAGTGAAAGTAAAACACTTGAAAATTTTCTTAAAATTTTCAATGAATTTAACTTTTCCTTGATAAGAGAAGATAACTTTTCAGGTGGTCAGGTGAAAATGTTAGTTGCTCAATCATGTTCAACTCTGCGATCTCATGGACTATATGTAGCCCGCCAGGCTCCTCTGTCCATGGAATTCTCCAGGCCAGAATGCTGTAGTGGATAGCCATTCCCTTCTCCATGGGATCTTCCCAACCCAGGTATCGAACCCAGGTCTCTTGCATTGCAGGCCGATTCTTCACCCTCTTAGCCATCTGGGAAGCCCCTGATAGTCAGGTATCTTGATGTTTTTTCAGTGCAGCACATGATGTACTTTATGATGTGTTGCATAATAACTCTTTAAATTAGAAACTGTATTTAATTCTCAAAGCCTGAGCTATGTACAGAAGCTCTCAGAATCATACATAAACAACATCCACAAAGCAGCCTATGGTGGCTCCTGGCACATGCAGGTCACCTCTTAACATAACCTTGAAGTTGAGCACTTGATACAGTCTTCCAGTTCCAGGACCCGAGCCATCTGTCACCGTGGTTACAGAGCACTGGTCTTTCACACATTAGCTATGTTTTCCACGACAGTGCTGCTCCCGTGAAGCCCAAGACAAGCTAGTGAGACAAACTGAATACTAAGGAGAACAGTTTTGTTAAGTAGGGTTCAACCTTGGGGGTCTCTAAACCATTGTAATGTAAGATTGTTTTCATACCTGCCTCCCCAACCAAAAACCATTTCATCCCCCATTGAAAGTGCATGCTGTGACTTACAGTGTACTTTGGAGTTACTTCAGTGTAACTGCATGTGCTGGGCAAAAAAGAAAGAGAAAGGTATTTTTGTTTAACACCATGTACTCCTTTTTTTCCTGCTTCTTGGACCTTGGCCTCCACTGTTCTGTAGAAAAGACTATGGCCCAAATACAAGAGATGCAAAAGAAATTCATTTTGCAGTTTCAGGGACCCAAATCCTGAAAGTTGAGACAGTTTTTAGGGTGATTTGTACTACTCAGGTTTTTGGGGTTTTTATTTTTGTCTTTTTCTGATTCTTTTCCATTATAGCTTTTACAAGATACTGAATGTAGTTCCCGGTGCTGTACAGTAAATCCTTGTTTTTTATTTTATATATAGTAGTAAGCATCTGTTAATCCCATACTCCCAATTTATCCCACCACCTTCCCCTTTGGTAGCCATAAGATTGTTTTCTTTCTCTCTGAGTTGGTTTTGTAAATCAGTTCATTTGTACTGTTGTTTGGATTACACATGTGATAGAATATTCGTCTTTCTCTGTCTTCTCTTAATATGATAGTCTCTAGGTCCAGCCATGTTGCTGCAGATGGCATTATTTCATTCTTTTATGGCTGAGTAGTATTCTGTTGACTTTATATGCCACATATTCTTTGTCCATTTATCTGTTGATGAACATGTAGGTTGATTCCATGCCTTGGCTGTTGTAAATAGTGCTGCTATGAACATTGGGGTTCATGTATCTATTTTAATTAGAGTTTTGTTCAGATATATGCCCAGGAGTGGGATTGCTGGATTATATGGTAATTCTACTTTTAGTTTTCTAAGGAACTCCCATACTGTTCTCCATAGTGATGTACCTGTTGGTTTTTCTCCACACCTTCTCCAACATTTATTATTCATAGACTTTTTGATGGCCCTGCTGACCATGTGATGTGATACCTCACTGTAGTTTTGATTTGCATTTCTCTGCTAGGTAGCAGTGTTGAGCATATTTTCATGTGCCTGTTGGCTATCTATCTGTATGTTTTTGGAGAAATGTCTGTTTAGGTCTTCTGCCCAATTTTATTGGGTATTCTTTTTTGTTTTTGTTTTTACAGAGTTGCATGATCTTTTTGTATATATTGGACATTAATCCCTTGTCAGTCACATTACTTGCAAATATTTTCTCTCAGTCGGTAGGTTGTCTTTTCATTTTGTTCGTGGTTTCCTTTGCTGTGCAAAAGCTTCTATAAAAGTTTTGAAACAGTTACAAGCTTATTAAAAAGAAGAAAAGCAGGCGCAAGACAAAATACTTTTTTCTGAACTGTTTGAGAGTAAATTGCCAACCTATACCCCTTAATACATTAGTGTATGTTTCTTGCAAACAAGGACATTGTGTCTCCATAACCAAAATATAATAATCAAAACCAGAAAAATATCTTTCATATTAATGTTAACCCCATCTAATCCTTACACCGTGTGCAAGTTTTATCAGTTATCCTTTATATCCCAGAATCACTTGTTGCCTTTAGCTATCATGTCATGTCATTAGCCTCCTTCTGGAGAGTTCTAGAATAGTCTCTCCTTGCCTTTCATGACCCTGACACTTTTATTTCATAGTATGTCCCTCAGGTTGGGGTTGTCAGATGTTTTCTTCCCAGTAGATTCAAGTTAGGCATCTTTGAAAGGATCTTGCAGACTTCCTGTCTTCTCGGTGCATCCTGCCAGTGGCACCCAGTTTCTGTTTGTCTCACAGCTGAGGCAGTCAACTTGACTCACTTGATCAAGCTTGTGTCTCCTGGGTTTCTTTACTGTCAACTTATTCCTCTCTCCCTTACCATTAATAAGCATTTTGAGGAGAAGAGTATTGAAATTATGTAAATGCTCTGTTCCTAATCAGTGTTCCTGTGTGTTTAACTATCTCAGTACAGATTCATTATTTCCCATTTTATCCAATGTATTTTGTTGTTGTTCAGTCGCTCAGTCCTGTCTGCTTCTTTGTGACCCCTGGACTGCAACACACCAGGCTTTCCTGTCTTCCAGAATCTCTTGGAGTTTACTCAAACTCATTTCTGTTGAGTTGCATCCAACTATCTCATCCTCTGTCACTCCCTCTCCTCCTGCTTTCAGTCTTTCCCAGCATCAGGGTCTTTTCCAGTGAATCAGCTCTTTGCATCAGGAGGCCAAAGTACTGGAGCTTCAGCTTCAGCATCAGTCCTTCTAATGAATATTCAGGGTTGATTTCCTTTAGGATTGGCTGGTTTGATCTCCTTGCTGTTCAAGGGACTCTGAAGAGTCTTCTCCAGCACCATAGTTCAAAAGCATCAGTTAATCCAGCACTCAGCTTTCTTTATGGTCCAACTCTCACATCCGTACATGACTACTGGAAAAACCATAGCTTTGACTAGATGGACATTTGTCAGCCAAGTGATGTCTCTGCTTTTTAACATACTGTCTGGGTTTGTCATAGTTTTTCTTCCAAGGAGCAATGTCTTTTAATCCGTTACTTATTCTGATGCTCATGTTGTCCTCACTTTGGCCAGTGGGAATCCCTTCAAGCTGGCTTCTGTGTCCTTTTAACATGTTTCTATTATTCTTTATTATTATTAGCACTTTCTTCCTTTGGGCATAAGAGGATATTCCAGGCTAATCTTGAACTTTCCATTGTCCCATTTCTCCATCCTGGTTCCTTTTAGTGGGGAATGGTGTCTGAAAGCCAAGATTTAGGCTTCTAGGTGCACACAGACATACCTGTATCTACTAATTTACTCCTATATCTGAGTTTTGAAAACCATAAGCCCATATTAATATCTCCATTCCAGTTCAACACCTTAGGGTTCATTGCAGTTTTCTCCCTTTTGGTATTTGTACCTCACTTCTCCAACAGTGAAAAACCCAGTTCCCATGATTCATCATTTATTCACTTACTTGGTCATTGCCCCTGTTTGTAACTGAACCCTCTCTTGTACCCTGAGTGTCTGCCCGGCTCATCACTCACTCTCAGACTCTAGCGGCCCTGTGCCTTCCCATTTGGGGCTGCCCCCTCTCATCTGTGGGTGCCCTCCCTGCCCCCTGTAGCTCTGACACCCCAGTGCCCACCCCAAATATGGGGATCTCTGCCTTCCTTGGCCCCTTTAGGGCTAGATTATTCTGGAAGCGGGGAGAGGACTTTGTAAGTCTTGAGAAACTTTTCTTGGCAGGGAGGCTTTTACTAAAGTGAAAGGGAGAAAGTAGTCATACATGGTGGTGCTTTTTTGGAAGTGAGTTATAATATAGGAGATACATTTCTGGGTTCATCTTATATAGTTTCTGTCTCAGACCTGGAATCAGCTAATTGCCAAGTGGCCCTGGTTTCCTTTAGTGATAAATCAAATTTAGATCACAATCTAGGTGCTAAGGTTGCTCATTGCTACTGAGTGAGTCTTTGTTTCTAGGACTTTTTAAAATGCAGAGCCAAGGAAAACCTTTCTGTAAAAAAAAAAAAAATCCTGTTTTTTAAAGAAAAGCATTGATTTCATATGGACAGTTCCAGTTTATATTTAGGGTTAGAGGATTTTTACTTAATACGTTGGGCTTTATCTTTATAAGGTTTTTTTTTTTTTTACATTGAAAATCTTGGTTCTTGATGAATTTATATTATCCTATCCATCTTTATTCAGAATAATATCAGTTATTATTACTAATAATATTGTTAGAAACAGTTTAAAGCTTTATCTTCAGTTCTTTTTGTATTTAGAAGATAGCTTACAATAAAGTACCTTTTGACCATTATTTTCCCAGTATTTTTAACAGGCAAAACTGTAGAAGCCTTAAACAGTGCTTGCACTGGTATTTTGTAAATCTCATATTAATTCAGAGTCTGCTTTGTTTAAAAATGAGAAATGCATATTTTACTGTGGACTGTGGGGCAGTATGGAAGCAGAACCTTAATCAGGTATCTATTAATATCTGTCTTCTCTGGAGTTCCTTTCATTTGTCAGCACATTTCTCCTGTCCTCCTGTTAGGATACCTTTAGAGAGATAGCCTTCTATATATTATGTCATTGCAGGAATCCCACAGATTAACATTCATTTAAAGCATTCTTGATAATTTTCTGTAAATGACAGGCAGACGATCTGACTTCATTCAGGCAGGTCCCTGTTGTGGTTTTGATCTTGATGAATTAGTTTGTTTTACCCTAGTGTTCATTAGCTGTAGTCTAGTCTCCCCCTCTTGAGAAATAAAGTGTAATAGTCACTTGAGTGACTTGGACAACCTGTCCCCCTTCTAGAAACATCTCCAAGCACCCACCAGCCCTGGTTGGTCGTGGGTCAGGGTCAGGAATGTCATCATCTTGCCGGGGGTTCTTCGAAGCCAGATAAGCTGCATGTGAGGTGGGCGGTTTGTCTTCAGGCCCCAGCCCTCTAGCACTTAAAGCCTTGGTGGCCCATCCTATGTCTTAGTTTTTCCTTCTTCCATTCCTTCCTACCCCTCCAGGACTCTCATTGTAAACATTCTGCCTTTTTTTAAAAAAGGAAAATTTCATTTCAAGAAAGGATCTGACTTGAGGTTCCAGTTGATACATACCAGTGTGAACTTGCTTTAATTTTTAGCACTTTCTCATTGTAAAAGGAGAAAATTTGGTCCCTTTATGGAAATGTTAGATTATTAGCTTTAAAAAGCATGGGGCAAATTTAGTGGAGTAGAAAAACTCTCTCTACCTTCTGAAACAACACCCGTTTGACAGCCATGCACAAACTTCCTTATGTTTAGGAACAGGGGAAAGGGGAAACGTGGGAAACAGCAACACGGCCCAGTACATTAGCAAATGTTGTTGTTGTTTAGTTGCTAAGTCGTATCTAACTCTCTGTAACCCATGGACTGTAGCCCGTCAGGCTCCTCTGTCCATGGGATTTTCCAGGCAAGAATAGTGGAATGGGTTGCCATTTCCTTCTCCAGGGGATCTTCCCGACCCGGGGGTCGAACCCAGGTCTCCTGCATTGCAGGCAGACGCTTTACCATCTGAGCCACAAGGGAAGCATCAGCAAATAGATAGACGTTAATTAATTATTGCCTTTCGTTAAACAGTAAACTGTGACTGTAGTTACAGTATTTTTATTTTGAGTGATGTTGAAGCCAGCCATAAAGAATAAATAGTTGAGCAAAAATAGAAGATAAAATGCCTTGCTCTGAATGTCTCTAGAACTTCCTATTTCCTGTTCTGTGAGAACAGTTTTGATGTGCCCAGTATTCATCAGTAGCTGTTAAATGTTTTATCAGTGTTATCACAGCCACTGTACCTTGGTATTCTTCTTCCAGAAGACAAAGGTTTCTGCTCATTTTCTTAATACCCAAAGGCTCCTAGCTTATTTATGAATTGTATTCTCTGAACAAAGATTCTCTCTTGGAATTATCTTCCTGGACTGCTTTGGTGCTTTTTTTTTTTTTTTTCCGGTTCCACCAGTGGAACTGAAAAAGAGAGAATTGGTACTATACAAGGGACAATTTTTAAAAAAATCAATGTTGTACAGAACAAGATTAGTTCAGTTCAGTAGCTCAGTTGTATTTGACTTTGTGACTGCATGGACTGCAGCATACCAGGCTTCCCTGTCCGTCACCAACTCCTGGAGCTTACTCAAACTCATGTCCATTGAGTCAGTGATGCCATCCAACCATCAGTATAATCTTATATTTAGTTTGTGGTTTGTTGGTCCTACTATTGCTAGAAGTCCATTGTTTAACATTTTGATATGTAATGAACTATACAATAATTAGCATTGTTTTACTTGTGTGGTACTACCTTTGGTGAAGAAAGAGCAAGAAATATTAATAACATGTATGTTACAAGAACCCTATTTGTAGTAATGAATAACTGGAAACACTGCCAAGATTAAATATTTGAAAAACAATTTGGCAAATGACATATAAATATAATGGAATGTGATAAACATGTAAATACAAACTAAGCTGAAAAAGCAGATGTTAAGATGATACAAATTCTTACTAAAATGCAAGGAAAGAATATACTTTATTGGACCCTAGGGGGCATGATCACCAGTGAGGTATCAACTGTGATGAGTTATAGTAACAGTAACGCCTGTGTGTTGGGTCAGGTTCTTCTGTAGTGTTAGCCCAGGTGATTTAGGACTTAATCCCTTTATGCCAGTTTCTTCATCTGTAAAATGGGAATGATAGTATCTGTCCTGTCTTTTCAGGGAGAGACAGACTAAGAACTTGGGAAAGCATTTTGGAATGGCTGATCACTCCCCAGAGTTCCCTCAGGGTAGATGTTAGATCTGCCCTTCAGAAAGTCATCTTTGGCTAAAAGTCACAGACTCAAGAAGGAACCGGGTTCTCAGCTTGACTGTTACCTGGCTGGCTGGTTTTAACCTTTTTGGTATCCATTTTCTCATATCTTAGATAAACATGGACAAAATCACCGCCAGGGTCACTTCCAGTTTTAAGATTCTGCAAGAGTTTAAATGTGTCAGAAGTAGCCTCTGCCACAGAGTCTAACGTAACAGCACACTTTCTTCCCCTTTTTAGATGGTGTTACTGTGGTGCTTCTTTATCCACTCAGATTATTTCAGCCTTGTTTTAGGAATCTGAAACTTATTCTTTAAGGATGCCTGTGTTAGATGGGACTTTTTTTTAATGTAGTGCCGTTTTCCTTGGAAAAGCTCTAGGTTTGTCCGTATTAATTATGATGTTAATAATATTGCAGAGCATATGTTATTATGTCCTAAGGCTAGCGGTTGTTGGTCTTTTATTTAAGTGTTGTTCATTTATTTAATTTTAAACCAGAAGAAGTTTGCACACATGAAATGGACAGCTTGACCAAAAGTTTGAAAACACTATTCGTAGGCCTTCTGTGCCTCAGGCCACACACCAAGGTGCTCACTCTTGGGCCTATACTATTGCCTGCCTTGGGCAGGTCCACTAATCTTCTTGTGCTTTGCTTTTTCCATCAGTAACTTGCTTGTCCTTGAGGGCTTGGCCAGGACTGCACTGGGACCGAGTCACTCCCTTTACTGGGGATGGAAGATGAGTCAAAAGCAGGGTACTTTGTTTTCACAATGTCATTATTCTCTTCTTTCTCTTCTAACATGCCCTACTTGTCAGCTGAAATTTAATTCTGAAGCTACAGCACATCTGTCCTCATGGCATGCTTGAAGTTATGTTTATTCCCTGTTGGCCAAAAGTCTCAATTGAAAAGTTAACTAATTGTGAAGTTATAGATACAGTCTCAAATACACAGCATTTCCAGTCTTTCCTTAATTAGCGTAGAATAGTCTCTTTATTGTTCTTTTTATTCTTTCACTGTAACTGTGGAGAAAGTAATAAATTCTGCATATTTTGCTGTCTTTTAATGGTTTTTATCAGATGAAAGAGTTGGAAAGACCTATTTTATTGACCCTGGAAAGCAGGATGATCTATACCTTTTATTTTTGAAGTTGTGATTCTTTATCTGTCCTGTGAACATTTAAGAAATGTGAAAATTTGGGGGGAAATGATTTAAGTGCAAGACAGATATAGGATGAGGGCGTTATTTTAGAATTTTGTTCAGTCGCTCAGGTCATAAGTAAAAGACATGGGGGATTTGCTGCCAAGGATTCAGGGGCAGTTCAGACACCCGGGCTAGGAGGACCTTCACAAAGACTGGAACGAGATGCCAGCATGGAGCTGTCTTTCCAGGTCAGCTGCCTGCATTGCCTAGCTTCTCTGTGCGTCTGCTTTCCTCCTCCCTTGTGAGCGCTCAGCAGTAAGGCTGTAACAGGGAAGAGAAGCCTGACTCCATGTTGGATCCGTTTCTTTGACTTTGTTGTTGTTCAGTCGTGCAGTCGAGTCTGACTCTGTGGCCCCATGGACTGCAGTGCACCAGGCTTCCCTGCTCATCACAGTCTGCTGGAGCTTGCTCAAACTCATGACCATTGAGTGGGTGAGGCCATTCAACCATCTCATCCCCTGCCACCCCCTTCTCCTCCAGCCCCCTAGCCTTTCCTTGGTGTGTATGAGAGAAACATAGACTAAGATTAGACTTTAAAATAGATTCTAAGAGTGCTTATCAATTTGTGATGTATAGAAATATTGAGTCACGATGCTGTGCCCCTGGAACTAACATGGTGTTGTAGGTCAGTTACACTGTAATAAAAAAAAAAGTAAATAAAATGACAAATATCAAAAAGTGATAGCCATGGAAATAAATTATAAATTTCCTTATACTAAATAAAACTGGGAAATTTTGCAGTCATGATTCTAAGTGTTTAGTCATAAGGCGACTGTGGTGATCTATTTAAAAAAACGATTCCTTGTTGAAGACATTTCTCCATTAGTTAGAAGCTAGGTAATCTGGACTTTGCTGATTTCCTTTTTAAGCATAAAGCCCAACAGGACTCAGTCCTTATTTGCAGGACAGATTTTACCCTGCCCTGTTGATAGAATTACACTCATCTCACACATTAGCAAAGTAATGCTCAAAATTCTCCAAGCCAGGCTTCAACAGTATGTGAACCATGAACTTCTAGATGTTCAAGCAGAATTTAGAAAAGGCAGAGGACCCAGAGATCAAATTGCCAACATCCGTTGGATCAACAAAAAAGCATGAGTTCCAGAAAAACATCTACTTCTGCTTTATTGACTACACCAAAGCCTTTGATTGTGTGGATCACAACAAATTGTTAAAGAAATGGGAATATCAGACACCTAACCTGCCTCCTGAGAAATCTGTATGCAGGTCAAGAAGCAACAATTAGAACTGGACATAGAACAACAGACTGGTTCCAAATCAGGAAAGAAGTATGTCAAGGCTGTATATTGTCACCCTGCTTACTTAACTTATATGCAGAATACATCATGTGAAATGCCTGGCTGGATGAAGCACAAGCTGGAATCAAGATAACTGGGAAAAACATCAATAACCTCAGGTATGCAGATGACACCACCCTTATGGCAGAAAGTGAAGAAGAACTAAAAAGCCTCTTGATAACAATGAAAGAGGAGAGTGAAAAAATTGGCTTAAAACTCAACATTCAGAAAACTAAGATCATGGCATCTGGTCCCATCACTTCATGGGAAATAGATGGAGAAACAGTGGCAGACTTTATTTTGGGGGGCTCCAAAATCACTGCAGATGGTGATTTCAGCCATAAAATGAAAAGATGCTTCCTCTTTTGAAGGAAATTATGACCGACCTAGATAGCATATTCAAAAGCAGAGACATTACTTTGCCAACAAAGGTCCCTCTAGTCAAAGCTATGATTTTCCCAGTGGTCATGTATGGATGAGAGAGTTGGACTGTGAAGAAAGCTGAGCGCCTAAGAATTGCTGCTTTTGAACTGTGGTGTTGGAGAAGACTCTTGAGAGCCCCTTGGACTGCAAGGAGATCCAACCAGTCCATCCTAAAGGAGATCAGTCCTGAGTGTTCATTGGAAGGACTGATGCTAAAGCTGAAACTCCAATACTTTGGCCACCTGATGCTGGGAGTGATTGGGGAAAGGAGAAGGGATGACAGAGGGTGAGATGGCTGGATGACATCACCGACTGGATGGACATGAGTTTGGGTAAACTCTGGGAGTTGGTGGTGGACAGGGAGGCCTGACGTGTTGCAATTCATGGAGTCGCAAAGTGTGAGACACGACTGAACGACTGAACTGAACTGAACTGAACTGAGATTCAATGAAACGCGGTATATTTACATCCATAATAAGCCCCACAGAGAACCTGATTTTTCATAGGTTGTCTAAGTTCTCTCAAGTTGGTTGCACCTCTAGGATTAGAGTTTCTGAGATCTTAATTCTTGTCTTGTTCACTTGAACATCACCTATTGTAGTATCTCATATGGTTGGTTTTAAATTACCAAATGGGCTGAACTGCCAACTGAAACAGGTCACCCTAAAATACAGCCTCTCTGTAGGCCAAACCAATGAGATCATTTTATTGGTAGATGTCTGACAGTCCAAGGACAAGCTTTAGCTGTCAGCATAGGTTTGGAAGAGAGAAGGTACATTATCACATGTGTCACTGAATTTTTTTGCTATTTGTCAACTATAATTTTGTGGAAATAACCATTAGCCTACTTGTCTGCCTCCGTCTTTCTTTTCATCTTTAATTTCATTCTCATACCCAAGGGACTTTTTTTGTGTGACTGTTCACAATTAACAATCAATATAAAAAGAAACTATTATGTAAAATCATATAAAAATTGACAGTATTTTACCACTTCTGACCTACAGAATCAGCAAGTTTGTGTAGTTTAACATGACATAGGAGACATTCACGGACACTGGTTGACAGAGATTTATCATTACTGAGAGCCTTCTAAATACAATAGCTCTTCCATTTGAACTTCTGCCAGTCTGTGGGGTTTTATGTAGCCGGTTCCATATGAAGACCTTCAAATGATCAACTACGTGTACAATATTGTATCTTTTTTTTAACAACTCAATGAACATTTATTGCACACTTATTATGGGGTAGGCATCACATTCAGCCTTGGATACAAAGAGGAGTCCATCACAGTCCCCACTTTGCAGAGCATGCAGTCTAAGAAGGGAGGCAGGCATGGACATAATTATAGTGCAAAATAGCAAGTAACAGAATAGCTACAAACAACATGCTGAAAAGGCACTTACCGCGCCTGGCAGAGCAAGAAGACCTCTGAGCAGGTGACATTTGTGCTGGTTCTTGAAAGATGAGCAATTTGGTGGCAGAAAAGAGAGAGAACAATACAACAGCACTAAGCAGAATGACTTGTTCAAAGTCACAGAAGCACAACAAAGAAGGATGTGCTTGAAGAACCTTCATTTGAATATAGATGGGACGTGAGGCAAAAGAGAGAAGCAGCGAGGGGAGGCTTGGATGGAGGGAAGATTAGGTTATGAAGGGCCTTTCATAGGGGATGGGGGTGGAGAAGTTTGCATTCTGTTTGGCGGGTAGAGAGGAGTCACAAAACACACGTGGGTTTAAATCACTTGGATGTAAAACTGCTTTTTCTGCTTCAAATTCATGTGTCCAGTCCAGGCATCACCTAATTGTAAGGAAACCTTACATTAGTGACCCCAGAGCACCAGCTTCTGCAGTGTGAGTTCTTTCTGACCCCCCACCCCATCCCGGCACACTTGTGAGCCCAGGCATCCTGGGTTCCCAAGGGGTTGTTTCAGCCCTGACATCTCTCTCAAACATAGTCATTGAGCTGTGGTTCCTCACTGTGGCTGGAAGCGTAGCCAAAGACTGCATTACTGTGAGAGATTGTGGCTTTGACAGTTATGTGTTCCTCCACTGCAGGCCTCTCTGCTTCACTTGGGTGAAGGAGCTTGTAAGCACACCCTTCGTGTTTTCATATTTTCCTCATTGGGTAATTGCAAAACGGGCGAATCCACCTAAATGCAGCAAGATTGATTTCATCCCAACTGCAGACTGGCTAATCAGTGGCCTAGTTTTCCAGCCATGTGATCTGACATCTGGCACTCACCACTCATCAAATGAAATTACACGGCACCAATAAATTGCCCACTCTCCTGGGCAGAACTTTTTCCCTTAAGCTACCTCCTGCTTAACACTTGTGTAATGTTTAATAATACCATAGTTTATCTATACCGGAATGCCGGCTGGAATGTATGGAAACTTTACTAAGAATGGAGAATTATATATGTGTGTGTGTGTGTGTGTGTGTGTGTGTGTGTGTGTGTGTGTGTGTGTGTGTGTGTGTGTGTGTGTGTGTGTGTGT
>SJYV01020298.1:210827-226828 GCA_006410875.1 Neotragus pygmaeus
TGTGTGTGTGTGTGTGTGTGTGTGTGTGTGTGTGTGTGTGTATGCATATAAATTATACATAGACACCTGTTTATGTATTAATATATATGTGAATATGTGAATGAATTATCCCATTTATGTGAATTTTCCACATGATCACACATTTTTGTTTTACTTAAATCTTTATGGAAATGTTTCTAGGGTGGGGCGGAGGGGAAATTCTGCTCTGTTTGAATGCTTCTTCACCTCCAAGCTTTCTGTTCTTCGGCAGGAAATAGTCTCTCTCTGAGTCTTAGCTGTCTCAGCTATAAAATGAGAATAGTAGTAACTACCTCATAGGTTGATATGTGAATTAAGTAGGATGTGTGTGAGCGTAAGGCATTTGGTATGCAGAGAACATCCAAGAAATGCCAACAATTAATACTTTATGCCTGTTAGGATTGGTCCTTAAATATTGGGGCCTTCATCAGTAGCAGTAATCATTGCAGGAAAACTAATAACTGGCACCCTCAGGGACTATTAAGAGCCAGAAGGTTATTTGCCTTGCACTAAGTGACCACAGACTGCCAGGCTTTTCCCCAGCCCTGTCTGGTCTTTTAGTCTTTCTATAGCATCCCTTGTTTTCAGACTGTGGATTGTCACATTCTAAAATCAATACTATGTATAGGACCCCAGCAGCTTTCTTCCTCCCTTCATGATTCACTGACAAATCAAATCATCCAGCTTGCTAAAATTCGATCTAAAGCAGGATATTAAAAGCTCTGATGGAACACCCAAGTCTGTGCTTCAGTGTCTGCACTATGTACTATCAATTTTAGCCACTCAAAGACCTGTTCTGCCCATTTCAAGATTATCGGCTATGGAGGACAAATAATGCATGATCTCATGTGTGGAATCTAAAATAATCAAATGCATAGAAGCAGAGAGTAGAATGGTGATTGCCAGAGGCTGGTGGGAAGGGAAAATAAGGAGATGTTGGTTGAAGGGTGCAAAGTTTCAGTTATATGTGATGGATCGGTTCTAGGGATCTAACATGCAGCTGCATGACTGTCGTTAATGATTTGTTGTCTAGTCGCTCAGTCATGTCCGACTCTTTTGTGACCCATGGACTATAGCCTGTTAGACTCCTCTGTCCATGGAATTCTTCAGGCAAGAATACTAGAGTGGGTTACAATTTTGATACTCTATTGTATACTTGAAATTTGCTAAGAGTACAGATCCTATTAGCTTGATTATTGTGATTATTTTACAATGTATACATATGTCATAACCTCAACTTGTACATCTTAAATATATATGTAATTTTTATTTGCCAGTTATACTTAATAAAACCTGGGAGGGCATGAAAGAAACTATAATTTAATATGATAAATTAAAACTGTGACTTAATTTTTAAAAGATTATCTGCTATGTCTGTGATAGATGATATTGCTATCAAGTGATGTCAAGAAAAGTGAGAGGATACTTAGATCATTTTACATTTGTATCTGAGTAATAATGGTCTTTAAAGGTCCATATCTTTAGTGATTCAAGAAGGAAATAATTGTACCACCTCCTTTTAAAGACAAAATATGGCATATAAATAAAAATATCTATGTAAAGTTTTTATGGTTTTAAAAAACTATAAAAGCATTATGCTAACTCAGCCTATCAAGAAGCAAAATCAGCTCCATAATCCAAATAGCATTTATAATATTGCTTGATTTTGGGGTGTGATTTTTAAACAAGTAAATTCTCATGGGTCTTATTCTGCTTCTCTTCATGAAAACACTGTATGAGAGAGATCAGAACTGCCATGTTGTAGTTTATGTGAAATGCACCCCCTGAAGTTGTGCAGGAAAGTGGTCCCAAGTGAGACTGTCTTTATAATAGCTTTGAGTAATTCGGTTTTTTAGGGAGTTTTTGGTGCTTCAGTAGCCAAACCATCAGTATCCAAGATAAATACATTAATTGCCCACTCATTCCCCTCACTGTGAATGTTTGTTAGCAACATACATTCTAATTTAGAGAATAATTTTTCCAATAATTCTACCCCTTTTTCATCATTTCAAATATTATAAACTTGGTTCTACAAAATAAGTCCTAGACCTCAACTGATTCTCCCTTTTGGTGCATAAACAGTACTACATTCTTTGTTGTTGTTTNAAAAAAAAAAAAAAAGTGGTACCCAACATTGGTTAACTGCTACAACGAGCACTAATTCTAGCAGAACACACAGTTTTAAAACTGCTGCTATGAATCAAGAGTGAGTGGTTAGAAGGTAGATTCTTGAAAATGAAATAACCATCCACAATTTATGAAGATGCGGCACATTATTTGAAACTACCCTGGGAGGTTGATTTTTCTAAAGGGTCCCAAATGCTCTAGTTTTATTTCCTTGAGTTCGAGAACTATGATATTGATGAAAAGCTTCAATTTTGAACACAGAGGGAGTTGTAAACTCTTCACAATCCTACCAGTGACCTATTGCATTGGGGAAAACACCTTTCTGGAGGCAGTGTTTTCATCAGACCCCTTGCAATGCCTCAGTGACTTTCTCTGCCTGCTCGGTCTCTAAGTCATGTCCGACTCCTTGCTACCCCATGGACTGTAGCCCTCCAGGCTCCTCTGTCCATGGGGATTCCCCAGGCGAGAACACTGGAGTAGGTTGCCATTTCCTCCTCCAAGGGTCTTCCTGACCCAGGAATCGAACCAATGTCTCCTGTGGCTCCTGCACTGCAGGCAGATTCTTCACCATTGGAGCCACTGGGGAAACCCTCTCTGCCTTAGATGGGCATCCAGAAGGGTGGCGGCAGAAAGGAAAACTTTTCCCACTGATTGAGAAAGCCAACTGTACAAGTGTACTTTCCATTATACATCTAACCTAAAATTGCATCTGATCTCTCCCAATATATCTCTAGATAATATTTTTTCTGAAGCTAAACACATTTGCTAAATATGAGTCAGAAGACAGCTGGGCCCCAGGCTTAACAGTTTCTCCCCCGTGGACTGAAACTCCATAACAGCAGAAACTCCACAAAAGCAGGATGATGGAGGAGGCTGGCCCTGAACAGATATGAGATAAGAGATTACATTTTCCTCATTCTCAAAGTTAAGGAGACCTCCCTGACTACACACCTGCAGAAAGGCTCCTTGGAGGTCAGAAAGCGAAGGGGCATCACCGCATAGGAAGTGATGGCAACTACCCATAGGCCTCTTCACTGGGATCCATCTTGGCTAAGAAATGTGCAGACACACACGGAGGACCCTAAGATAAACCAAACAGACTCAGAACCAGGCAAAGCAAGGCCAGAGGAAACCCTAAAGAAATGCTCCATAATGTGATTCAAACTACCATGGGTGGGATTTTCTCTCTGAGCCCCTCTCACGTGTATCACTCCTTTCGGTCTTTGTGGGAATTTTTCTGCAAAGCCAAAAAGTCAGGGCCTTGTCTCTGACCACTGGTGTACATGCATGCTAAATCGCATCAGCTGTGTCCGACTCTTTGTGACCCCATGGACTGTAGCCCACCAGGCTCCCTCTGTCCATGAATTCTCCAGGCAAGAATACTGGAATGGGTTGCCATGCCCTCCTCCAGGGGATCTTCCCAACCCAGTGATCAAACCCCAGTCTCCTGTGTCTCCTGCATTGGAAAGCAGGTTCTTTATCACTAGCGCTGGCTGGTTGTAGTGGCTACAGATGGGTTCTCTCATCACCTTGACCCGACTTCAACCTCTGGCTGGGAACTCAAGCCCCATTTCAAGCTGCTGCAGGCCTAGGCCACTTGAGATCAAATATATGATCTTCAATACATCTTTTAAACACATCATCCTCTACATGTATAGAAAGCAAATCCAGAGATCTATGGTTTCAGCTAGAACATGGCAAGAGTTTGGAAGTTGTCACTCTCAGGCTTAAAATAAGAAAACTGTCTAAGAAACTAAAAATCATGGCTTTCATCAGACTCATCAGAAAACTGCAATTGCAGGACAGTTAGTCACTTCTAGATGTGGAGAGAAAGTTGAAGCTGGAGATTCACTGGGATAGCTGCTTACCTGGAGCAGAAGCCACAAGAACTGTTATATAAAATGGTAGGAACACTGAAACGGTAATTGTAACAAATGGCTGAAGGCTGAGTGTAAAATCTCATGTCAGGGAAAAACTCCAGGGACTTCAGGTTTAAATGGGACCACACATTCTTGTGAATTTTACCTCTGGGAAACCCATCTGTTCTTAGGTGAAAAAGGATTCTCTCTTGGGTCTGGCAGGGGGGAGGAAAAGAGGAATAGGAATCATTCGGAAATAAAGCCAGAGTGTTCTCCATAACAAAAGCTTACTCTCCAGGGAGAAGACTTTGCCAGAGCCAAGTTCTACCCAAGGAAGGGAAAGGGCATGTTGCCCAGTCCATCCTTCTTTATCCTTCCAATCTCAGTTCAGGGCTTCCCAGGTGCTGGTGCAGCAGTAAAGAACCTGCCTGCCAAAGCAGGAGGCTCAGGAAATGTGGGTTCAGTCCCTGGGTCTGGAAGATCCCCTGGAGGAGGGCATGGCAACCTACTCCAGTATTCTTGCCTGGAGAATTCCATAGACAGAGGAGCCTGGTGGGCTACAGTCCAGTGGTCACAAAGAATCAGATATGACTGAGCAAGCACATGTATCTCACCTCAAGGGAGGAGAAGCTATAGTGTTAGAGGAACAATTTGTGTTGGTGGGAANTTTTCCATAATAAAAAGGACAAAATTAAAAGGAGGGTGAAGAACACTGGAGAAGGAATGTCAGTATATCATACACATCACAGCAAGTAACAGAAACTATTATCATGAGGTTTAATAAAAATAACCATCCACAAGCCTCTGAATTCAGGGATAAACACAAAATGCAAAGTTATATAGATAGAGTAAGCCACTGGGCCAAGAGAAAGAGTTTTAAATCTGTTCTAAATGACTATGTAAATAATATAGGATGGGAGGAAGGAAAAATCACTTAACAGGCTGACTCTTGGGCCAGCACCCACCTAAACCCAATCCTTTCCATCTACCAAGTCTCTAATTCTAATACAACTAGTTATATATAAAATGATCCAGTCCGTGGTCCAATAACCCGGCCTAGGAAATCACACGAAAGGAAAAAAAAAAAAAGAAAACCCAGTGTGTTCTATTTCTGGAGTGAAACTGACAGACTGGGTGACAGGCCAAGAGCAGAATGGGGCTCTGATCATAATTTTCCAGGAAGGACTTTTTTCTGGTTTCCCCCCAGTTTTTGATAAGGTAGTAACTATGACTGACTATGTTGCGAGCACATCAACCTCACTTTCCTTTTCTAAATAATTTAAAGGAAAAAGGAAGACAAAATATAGGGCTTAACAAAACTGACCACACACTTATGTGAGCAACGTGTCATTCTTAAGGGTGGTGGTTCTCAAAGTTTTAGAACCAGGCGTTTTTTTAAATTGTTTTCTGGAGTGCCTTAATGCAATGAGAGACCACCCAAGGGGGAAAGGCACAATATAGGTAAGACATTAACTCATAAAGAGAAAAAGGTTTAGGAACATCAGGAGAAAAAAATTGCCGTAACTACCATGATATAAACACACACGTTTTTTTTCAGATCTTAGTATACTCCAGATTGGAAGAAAAGTTCTCTGCAAAGACCATTTAATTTGTAAGTGGAGACTAAATAATTTCCAACTGGTAATATAAAACACCCACTTTCCCCAGACATATAGAAGTCTTCACCTTACATCGATGTGAAATATTTATGGCACCTAAAGTCTTTAAAGAGAGGGGGCCTAATCCCCTGAGTGTAATGGCTATCTTTCATCCCTTTCTGAAGATCAAAAGAAAGAAAAGCCCCTTACACAACTTTACAGTGCTAATCCCAACACACCTGCGAACATCATTAACCCTTAAGTCATAGGCAACTGGACAGGAGAGCAGTGCTGGGCCCACTTACCCCCACCGCACGGGCTCAGAGAGGGAGCCTGTGCTCACAGTGACATTCTATCAATCAGTTCAGTTCAGTCACTCAGTCGAGTCTGATTCTTTGCAACCCAAAGGACTGCAGCACGCCACGCTTCCCTGTCCATCACCAACTCCCGGAGCTTATTCAAACTCATGTCCATTGAGTTGGTGATGCCATCCAACCATCTCATACTCTGTCGTCCCTTTCTCCTCCTGCCTTCAATCTTTCCCATCATCAGGGTCTTTTCCAATGAGTCAGTTCTTAGCATCAAGTGGCCAAAGTATTGGAGCTTCAGCATTAGTCCTTCCACTGAATATTTAAGACTGATTTCCCTNTCTGTCGTCCCTTTCTCCTCCTGCCTTCAATCTTTCCCATCATCAGGGTCTTTTCCAATGAGTCAGTTCTTAGCATCAAGTGGCCAAAGTATTGGAGCTTCAGCATTAGTCCTTCCACTGAATATTTAAGACTGATTTCCCTTAGGATTGACTGGTTGGATCTCCTTGCAGTCCAAGGGACTCTCAAGTCTTCTCCAACACCACAGTTCAAAAGCAATTCTTCGGCACTCAGCTTTCGTCATAGTCCAACTTTCACATACATACATGACTACTGGAAAAACCATAGCTTTGACTAGATGGACCTTTGTTGGCAAAGTAATGCTGTCTGCTTTTTAATATGCTGTCTAAGTTGGTCACAGTTTTTCTTCTAAGGAGCAAGTGTCTTTTAATTTCATGGCTGCAATCACCATCTGCAGTGATTTTGGAGCCCAAAAAAATAAAGTCTGACATTGTTTCCACTGTTTCCCCATCTATTTGCCATGAAGTGATGGGACCAGATGCCATGATCTTAGTTTTCTGAATGTTGAGTTTTAAGCCAATTTTTTCACTCTCCTCTTTCATTGTTATCAAGAGGCTTTTTAGTTCTTCTTCACTTTCTGCCATAAGGGTGGTGTCATCTGCATACCTGAGGTTATTGATGTTTTTCCCAGTTATCTTGATTCCAGCTTGTGCTTCATCCAGCCAGGCATTTCACATGATGTATTCTGCATATAAGTTAAGTAAGCAGGGTGACAATATACAGCCTTGACATACTTCTTTCCTGATTTGGAACCAGTCTGTTGTTCTATGTCCAGTTCTAATTGTTGCTTCTTGACCTGCATACAGATTTCTCAGGAGGCAGGTTAGGTGTCTGATATTCCCATTTCTTTAACAATTTGTTGTGATCCACACAATCAAAGGCTTTGGTGTAGTNGGTGGTGGGTGGGCAGTGGGCAGGGGGGTGTTAAAGATTAAGGAATTAAGAGCTTCATGCTTGATAATACCAAGGAGCTTTCAGATTAGGGGTCTGCTCAGTTACCGCCTTAAGCTTCTGCTTCCGATGCTTCACACAATTGCAGGAATAAACTCTATGCGTCAAGCTTATCCAAACTTCGGGCCTATAATATTACTCTGAAAGAAAAATGAGGGCAAAAAGAAACTGTGAAAGGTGTTTGGCAACGAGCAAGAGAGGGAGCTCACAAACTCTTTGAAGGTCAATTAGCCAGAAAATGTGCTAAAGACTGGGTGCTGTGCCGGATTACTGGCCCAAGAATTCCCCCAAGGTCCTCACAGTGGTCGTGCCATTTCAGCACAGGGAGACAATTACAGACCTGGAGGAGATGCTACAAAAGCTTTAATTAAGGGACTTACTTACACCCCACTAAGTTCTGGAAATTAAATTCTTGTTTGTGCTTAACTGATGTTTCTTTTGTGTGGGTTTCCACATGTATTTCAACAGAGAACACTCATTTTCCCCAAATCTGTTTTTCCGTTGGAAGCCATTTTGCTGTGATGGATACCATCAAAGCTGAGGGTTTAATCAGTATAAAGAACTGGGTAGAAAACTGGGCTGAGAGGTTTTTTGGCTGGAGAGGTTTCGGGCACTGGTTGAAAACTGTAGTGTTTATGTACCTTGGTACAACAGTGAACCAGAAACTCTGGACTTAAATGAATGATTAAAAGAAGGCAGTTTGTAGAATTCATGTTTCAGAGTTCCCCTTCATAAGGCAGCGTGGTTTCACTTGAATTTAACAACTTTATGATTCTAGACACAGTAGGCTTCTCTTTCTCCAAAAATAATTTTGTTTGCCGGTGAGATAAAAGGGGCCTCCGGCTATCTAATCCAGGTGTGATTTTTCATAAGCTTAGACCCATGTTTAGGTTCCATTCAGATGTGATTTCTTTTACTTCTGGAAAGACTGATTCAGGTTGCCTGGGTCCTGGCTGGAGAGCACTGATGTGCTGAGCACCCCTCCTGCTGATGAAGGAAGCACGCCTATCTTTGAACTCGACCCTAATTGCTGCCTTAGCGGGGGTGTGTTCACTTTTTTTGTTGTTGTTAGTGAAGCATTTCTCTCTCTTATCCTCCCTTCTTTGAAGCCATTCACTTCTGCCTGCAAAGTTTGGTTTGAACCATAAATTTTTTTTTTTTCAAGCACTAAAAAATGCTTATGTTCTAGTAACTTGAAATTTTCTTTCAGTGTATCTGGTTCACGTACAGCATCAGTCAGGTGGCACAGTGTCTCCCTGTACCCCTTACAAACTTGAAGGCACTTTTGTGTGCCTCTCAATTTACGTCTGAAGAAGAAAGGCCTTCAGCCTTCTGCTGACTTAACAGAGGCATCAATCAAAAAATTGTCAGACTTTGTTAAACATGAAAAAGGGCAAGAAAAGTGAAAATTGTCATCACAGTTTAAAACGGGTTTTGACACAGTGAAGTTATACAGAAACCCCACCATTGGGTTTAGTTTTTACGTGTGGATGGGCAGGGGAGGATCGGCATTGGATGAGAGAGTGGAGGATCCCTGCAGGGAGGCCCTCTGACCCCAGGCAGTTGTGGAGGCTGAGACTTGATATTGGTGTCATTGACAACGTTCCCACACTTGGACATATTTGAAATAATGCATGATATGATTTTCAGCTCTTTTTGCCTTTCTTTGGAAAGGAGGAACATTCTCTCTGGTGATATGAGTGTTTTTGTTTGATGAAGCTTTTAACCAGTTAGTGAGCTCCAGTAGAGTTCAGTGCCAACTTCTGGAGAGAGGGCCAGCTGGCCTTGTCATGCTTGCTAGCTAAAGGAGAACGTCACTGAATTTTGCTTAAAAAAAGCGCTGATTTGAAAAGTTGTTTTATGAACTAAGAATTCAAAGTTCTTATCTCTCGGGCTTTATTTTGCTAACATTGTAGAACCAGCACATCTGGCTTAGATTCTAAAATAGTTTGGTTTTATGCTTCAGTTAAAATGAATCCAATCAAATTGGAATTGGAAGACAGATAAAAAGGAAGAATTTTGGTACAGTGAGGATTCTTAAACATAGCAAGGTTATCAGGAAAGTTCTTCAAAACTTCCTCTCTGAATGGCCTTTAAAAGTAGGCTTTTTTAGATACTGTAGTTTATTCAGATAGAATTCTATATAAGGGTTGTAACTCTACAATTCTTGGTTATACTGCTCACCTATAAAAACTTGTCATTTGAAGATTTATTTGGTGCGAGAGGGGGTGGTGTTTTGTATTTTGGAGGGGGGTCACAGTGTGTGGCATGAGGAATCTTAGTTCCCCAACCAGGAACTGAACCCACGTCCCCTGCATTGGGAGCACTGATTCTTAGCCACTGGACTGCCAGCGAAGTCAAACTTAATTTCTTTTGGCCTGTTTTTGTCTTTTAAGTTAGGTTTTTATTTTGACAGAATTAAAACATGCGATCTTTGTCAGATTTAACAATGTTCATATGTCACTAAGACCATACATTATGAGTATGCTTTCTGTATTATTTCATGTGACCCCTCTCTCCAAGTGTGGATTAATGCACACAGCCAAACCATCATGAACTTCAAATGCAGTTCATTGAAATTCTTGCTTTTACTAGTAAAGCAGAATTACTTAGTTTGGGGAGATATGAGAAGCAGACCACCTTATATTTCAGCTGGGTTGCTTTGGGGTTCTTTAAGAATGATATTTAAAAATGTTTTTCAGGAATGGAAACAAGCACCCTTCCTCCTTAAGTCTCTAGCAGACTCTGACTTGATGGTAACTCCCCCACACACACACCAGTTCTGCGTTTCTTCATTGTCCTGACCTTGGAGCCATTAGCAGAGACTCTGCCGTCTACTCTTTCATAAATAATGCACTCGCTCAGATACGGCAGGCTAGAGGCTTGTGGCCCGGTGTTTTTATAGTTCATACGAGTAGACGTTTTGGTTGAGTCAGTGGGGAGCTGTGGACCTGATCCANGATGTGTATAAGAGACAGTTCATAAATAATGCACTCGCTCAGATACGGCAGGCTAGAGGCTTGTGGCCCGGTGTTTTTATAGTTCATACGAGTAGACGTTTTGGTTGAGTCAGTGGGGAGCTGTGGACCTGATCCATTTTCAAGCTGGTGGTGAGAGAAACGAGTCAGCGTTTGCTTTCCCTCAGCAGAGCGTGGAGCGTTGTGACATGACTATGCGGGGGCCTGGGTGTCTGTCTGCTCGTCTTTTAGCTGTTTAAACCTCAAGAACTGTTTCTGGGTTAGTCAGCCATATCCGTGTCATTGGCACCCAAGTAAAGAGGGAACTTCTGCCTGTCTTGAGTAAATCAGGGGTCAGGCCAGCCCTGTGTTGGGGCTGACCTTTGCCGTGGTTTACAGTAGATGTACCAGAACTGCTCAGAAGGTTCTCTTGCCCACAGGAATGCGGGTCACATTCTGGTCCACGGCCCACACCTGCTGAGGACAGTGCAGCTTGTGTTTCTCTGTGGAATGAGGTAGAAAAGAGTACTGTCCTGAACAGGACGTGAATTCAGTGTAGATTCTGCATCCAGCAAGTGTTACTATGAAGAACCTGTTGCAGAACAGGTTCTTGGCAGGCACAGTGGGGGTTGGTCTTACATTTCGTTTTCCCTTTGTCCTCTTTCAGAGCAGTTCTTCGTCTGCACACCCGCCTCCCCCCACTCCCAAGTCTCCTCCCAGCTCCGCTCCTTCAGTCTCCTCCTCTTCATCCTGTCTGGACCACTGAAATAAAAACACAGGATCCCCACTTTTCATGTTTGCCCCTAACCTTTTCCTTGTAAAGTTATCTTGAAGAAAATGCTTCTTTTTAAGACCAGAAAGTGTGAGGGAGCACTGTGGTTTCATGGCCAGGAGTTTAAAGAATAGTTATTTTTTAAAGGCGACTAGCAAGCTGTCAGTGTTAAATGTCTATTGATATTTTTGCCCGGAGAAGCACTGATTCTTCTCTCCCTGTCTTTCAGGCCCTGTGTTCTTCCCCGGGCGATGTGCGGAGATCTTTGCCCGGGGTCAGAGCATCGGGAAGCTGGGGGTCCTTCATCCCGACGTTATCATCAAATTTGAGCTGACCATGCCCTGCTCCTGCGTGGAAATCAACATTGAGCCGTTTTTGTGAAGATGAGTCTCTGCTGTGGGGTTGTCTACCCCAGGGTCTTTCTCTTCTCCTGGATGCCCTTCAGTCGTCCCCACAGGAAGTCCACTTGTGCATTGATATTGAATAAAGTAGAAAGCAGTGTCTGGCTCCATGGGTGATACTACCATTCCCACGTCCAGCCAGCTTGTACCACACACATGGGGTGTCTGTGTGAAGCTGCCTTGTCTGTGAAGGCCAGCGGGAGAGCCGGTCCAGAGCGTCAGGAATGCTCCTCATATGTCAGAGCTTCTGCCATTGCCATCACTCCTGCAATCCGGGATCCTGTTCTTTGCCCTGATGAAACAAATGAGCTGATTAGAGCACACGTTTGAGGTTAACTCGGGATTTTTATTTTTTGACATTTGATGTGTGTTCATCATTGGAAAACAATAATATAACAGCATTTTTAGAAAACGTTTAGGAATTGGTGATGGTCTAGTAGTTACAGCCTTTGGAGTCATTTAAAAGAAAAATGCATACATATTCAAAATATTTGAGCATGGATACATGGAGACAGCTAGAAGAGTTTAAAGGGAGACACTGGTACCTGGGCCCTGTGAATGTTAAACAGTATAAAGCTTACTTTTGCCCTAGGCCCCACATTTTACTGTGGTTAGCGTTATAAAGTCATGTTTTTAAATACTCAATAGAGCTAGTAGTTTCTGTCGTATTTTATGCGGAGGTATTAGATCTCTCTTCTGAAGCTAAGCTTCTGCCAGTCTGCCTTGTCTTACCCCCTAACTTTCTTTAATATTTTGATCTAGAATCCTCCAGTAGGTACCATGTATTTGAAAAGCTAGATGAAATGTTTGAGAAAAGTTCTTAATTACCACCGAGATGAGATATGAAACAAAATGTAAAACTATAAAGGTCCCCTTAGAAATAGCTAACAAGGATAGACAGAAATTATGTTTATGGAGTTTTGGGGGCACCTAATACTGAGACCATACTCCTACCATGAATCAGGGCAGCAGTGTCCAACTTAGGAAGGTTTATGAACACACAAACTGTCATCGGTTCCTTCCCAATCCTGTTGTAAGCAGATCCTCACATTTTCAGTAATGAAGTGAGGTACAACCATAAAAAGTAATGCTCTTCAAAGGGTTTGTATCTAGCAAGAAATCTATAAAATTTCTAATAACTTGACAACCCAATTTTTAAAAATAGACAAAAGATTTGAACATACCTTTTCCTAAAGAAGATAAATAAGCACATGAGAAGATGCTTAACATCATTAGTCATCAGGGAAATGCAAATAAAAAATTAAAATGGCTAAAATTTTTAAAAACTGACTGTAGCAACTCTTGGTGTGACTGGAGCAACTAGAACTGTCGTGTGTGGCTGGTGGGAATGTATATAGATAAAGCCACTTTGGAAAATAGTTTGGCAATATGCTACATCATGAAACATACATCTGCCATCTAGCTGTTCTACTCCTAGGCTTACTTATGGCCATACAGAGAGTTTTATGGGGCTATTCACAGCAGTGTTATTCAGATAACTGGATACAAACGGATGAACAGATATATATAGTATATTTATACTGTGGAATATATCACAGCCCCAAAATACATCACATTCCTTTTTTAAAGAAATGAACTATTGATACTCAAACATGAATGACTCTCTAAGCACTACATTAAGTGAAAGAAGCCAGACACAAGACTACATGTGATTGCATTTATATGAAGAGCTAGAAAAGTCAAAGGCAGATTGATTGGCTAGAGCCTGTGGAAGGGAAATGGACTGCAAAGAATTAAGAGTTAACTCGGGTTTAGGGTAATCAGAATATCTGTACCTTAAATAAGGTGGTATTAGTAGTTAAGGAGGTTATACCTCATTAAAGCTAGGAGACAAAAGTTAGTGCAACGTTTGTATTTTGATGTGAGCACCAGCAGATGTACGCTTAGGGTAGAAGAGCATGAATTTCAGAATCAGCTTGTCAGCTTGTGATGGCTTACTGCTCCACTACCATTCGTGAGACATTCTTTCTCAGTTTCAAGTTCACTGATCGAAGTCAGGGTTTGTGAGTCAGGATAGCCATTGTTGAAGTGGGTGGAACCATTAATTCTGTTGGCAGCCACTGATACCTAACTGTGTACCCCGGCAGGAAGGGAACGGTCAACTCCAGCCATCATGTGGCATTCCTGCCCTCTGAAGCAGGAAGCAGTAGGAAGAAAAACAGTATTGGGTACATTAGATGAAGAACCTTCACTTACAAGTCGAGGCTCCACAGCAAGATGGTCTTATACTTGTGCCTGTGAGTGTTTCGAACTGGAGCCAGAGCAGTCTGTGGGCACTGCCTGCCAGAAAGCTTTCACTGGAGAAGACACACCTGCCTAGGAAAAACGGGGAGCCCTCATATTAAAAGAGAAGTCAGATATAATTGATTTTTGTTCTAGCTTACAGATAATTTCTTCAGCCTGATTTTCCTGCATTACTCTAGTTTATTATTTTCACATGTGATTTTTTTTCTCAACACATTAGTTCTTTGGTTTAACAGTTGTAGGTCGGAGTTAGAATAGGGATTCTCCCTGACTTACAGGAAGAGAACAGCTGACATTCAGAGAGATTAATAATGTGCCCAGAAGTCACATGGCAATAAGTGGATTTGTGACACCTGGTAAGAGGGACATGGCACCCACATCTGAGTGTTTTGTGTTGTTATTTATCCAAACGTGTTTTTTAAAATAAGTTTTGTTTTTTATATATAAAATACTAAAAAAGACAAAAAATTAAGAACTCTTCACTACTTTAAACTATTCCAAGTAAGACCATCCAAGTAAGGGTAAGCTAATCTACCCTTCCTCCTGCAATCCTCTATCTAATCATTGTTAACGAGTTAGTTTATGTTGTTCCTGACATTTTCCTTAGTTTGGACAGTCAGACCCATATACATGCTCACAGTTCTGGGGTCATGCTCTGCTTACTGGTTTGCAACAAGTTTTGGCTTCTGCTTTCCATAGTGTAATCTCATGACATTTCACTTAATATGCCCCATTTTTCCAGGCCAGTAGCTTCCTTTAGACCTACCTCATTCTTTTATATCATGCAAACGTCTCTTGTGTGGATGTCCACAATCTGGGCAGCTATGCTTGTTGATGAATCTTCTGTTGTTTCCAACTCTGCAATAGTAAGCAGTGCTCCAGTCGACTTCCCTATGCCTCCCCCTAAAACAACAGTCTTAGGGACCATGAGAAACCTGCCCTAAAGCACACAAGACTATAAACATCCACATTTGGTATTATCTTAGGTACCTGAATACCACATTGGCAAGGTGCAGAGCTAGCAAACTTCAGAAACCATGATGAGGAGTATACCCAGAAGGGCCTTGTCTCAAGAGTGGGGAGAATGATGAGACTAAATGTCACTCTGGTTCCACCTAAAAAATCTTAAGACCCAGAAGAATCAAAACTATTTTCAAGGAATGAATTGCATCCTGTAACAAAGCTTAAGAATATGAATAGTCAGACAAGATACCCAGCATCCAAGAATCTCAATTTCACAGTATCTGGCATCCAATAAAATATGAGGCAGGTGAAGTCGCCAATACAACCAATAAGGAGGAAAGTGAATTTTAAGAATTAAAAATAACATAGCTGATAAAACTAGTAGACAAAGGTAACTCTCTTCCATATGTTTAAGAAGCCAGAGGAAAGACTGAACAGGTAGAGACATGGAAGATGGATATTTTAAATTAATGTCAGTGAAAAAACTATGATGTCTGAGATAAAACAAATACCCTGATGAAAATACTAATACCGATTGAATGGCAGCAGAATTGATGGACTGGCTTCATAACAAATTTATGTTAAGCTGTGATTTTATTCCCCCCACAACAAAAAGTCTTCAGCCAAGTATTTTAATTGGTACCTAGATTAGATGATAAAATGATCTGGGTTTAGTGTGCCCTATGCAGTTTCCCTTCTCACGGCATCATCCATCTAGTTCCCAGGAGACAGACACTATGGCCTGGAAGCCCAGGAGGCTCTGCTCCTATTTAGGCTCACAGATGCAGGTTGATGGCATGACAGCAGTACCAACTGTCAGCCTACTCTACCCCAAACACATTAAGGCTGGCTTTTGTGTTAAGGAGGCACTGACATTCTTTGAAACTCTCCAATGGGAAAGAATCTGGCTTGTGCGCCATCCAAGGGGACCCTGATGTCATAGCAAGAGAGCAGGACCAGCAAGTGTGTTGAGTGGGTACAGGGGAAGAAACATCCCAGCTGAAACTCCAGCTACATCCTCGCTTGTCTTGCTGGCTTCTGCATGCCACATAGGCGTGGAAAAGGAAAAAAGGGTTTGGCTTTGTATGGCTTTCCCTTGTCTCACAAGGCTCCAGTTTTAAGAACTTAACTTTCTATTCATGGTCCACATTGAGCTCTCATTCTTCTTAACATGCATCCTGTAAATAGTCAAGTCTGCACTGCAGGGCAGAGGACAATGGCATCCCACTCCAGTACTCTTGCCTGGAAAATCCCATGGATGGAGGAGCCTGGAAGGCTGCAGTCCATGGGGTCGCTGAGGGTCAGACATGACTGAGCGACTTTCACTTTTCACTTTCATGCATTGGAGAAGGAAATGGCAACCCACTTCAGTGTTCTTGCCAGGAGAATCCCAGGGACGGCGGAGCCTGGTGGGCTGCTGTC
>SJYV01020298.1:227934-309731 GCA_006410875.1 Neotragus pygmaeus
CGCTGAGGGTCAGACATGACTGAGCGACTTTCACTTTTCACTTTCATGCATTGGAGAAGGAAATGGCAACCCACTTCAGTGTTCTTGCCAGGAGAATCCCAGGGACGGCGGAGCCTGGTGGGCTGCTGTCTATGGGGTCGCACAGAGTCAGACACGACTGAAGCGACTTAGCAGCAGCAGCAGCAGCACTGCAGGGGTGCCCCACTTGCAGAGAACAATGCATGTGCGCTATATCCTAAAGACTCTATTAGGGAGCCTTATGTTCACAGGAATGACGAGCTGCCATATGATTTTTACGCAGCAAACTCCGTAGTGCACTTAAAATTCAAGCTTAACCAACCAAAACAGAGGCAGCTTTTATGAAAAGATCTATTTCCTAAAACAAGATATGTCTGCACCCTCATTCCACTTTGTTCTGGTTAATCTCTTACTAGAGACGCAGGGCTTTATTTGTAATCATTTATTTCCAGTTGGTATTTGCTAAGTCGCTTCAGTTGTGTCCAACTCTTTGTGACCTAGGGACTGTAGCCTACCAGGCTCCTCTGTCCATGGGATTCTCCAGGCAAGAATACTGAAGTGGGCTGCTACGCCCTCCTCCAGGGCACCTTCCTAACCCTGGGATTGAACTCGTGTCTCTTAACATCCTCTGCATTTGTCGGACAGATTCTTTACTACTAGTGCCACTTGGGAAGCCACTGGGTATGACTTGTAATCATTAAAGAACAACATGGAGTATTTACAGGTCCCTCAAAGAGACAGGATCATTGCAAAATATTTAAAAAAAAAAATAAAGTTTCATGGGGCTTAGCTCAAGGAACTGAGCAAAGACAGGCGGCAGGGAGGTGTGGACGCCAAGGACACAGATTGAGTCCCTTGCTGCTGTCATAGCTGCCGAGACATGAACAAAGGATGTGGGAGCTAGAGGTTCATTGACAGCAGAGGGGAAGGCACCTAAAGGTGAATGTTTGAGTGAAGAGACTGAAATCACCTGTAGATGTCACCTCCTCTGGATTATCCCAGTGGAGGCAAGGAAAAGGATTAAAGAGCTTCTTAGGCTCCCTCCCTGTTCTTATGATCGAGTTCTGCGCCATCAAAGCCTCTCGCTCACTGTTTATCCCAGCCCTGCCATCACTGTTAACTCCCACACACATGCACACCACCATGGGTGTGGTCTGGCTCTTCCTTGTAAGAGCTGGAGGTGTTGGGGAAGTGCCTCTTGCAAGCTGTGCCCTCACCATAGAGCATCATCTTGTACCTACTTTGCATCACGTCTCCATGCAAACTCCATCTGTTCTTTAAACCTGGCTCACACATTACCTCTCCTATGAGCCTCTGTTGAGCTGCAGAACTCAATTCCCACTGGGAGCTTATCTTTACCCTACAGCCTTAACAACTTTGGATCTTGGTTTGTAATTTCTGAGCCTGAGTCTTCTCTCTGCAGAGACCTCCATTTGGTAGACGAGGTCTCATCTAGCCTCACATGCCCATGGGAAGCAGCAAATTAGGTATTATGAAATAACACAGTGTTCAAGGTACAAAGAGGATCCTAACTTAGCCTTGCAAATAAGAGTGTCAGCTTTCAATACCATTTCAAAATGCAAGGAATGCTTAAGGGGAGAGCATATCATTGCAATGACGTGACTGTAAAGTGGGGTCGTGTCTATTTCATTTAGCAGACAGTGCAGTCACCTGTGAAAACCTTTTGCTTAGACTTCCCTAATGGTCCAGTGGTTAAGAGTCTGCCTGCCAATGCAGGGGACATGGGTTTGATCCCTGGCCTGGGAGGATCCCACATTCCGAGAGGCAACCAAACACAGGCATCACAGCTACTGAGCCTGTGCTATGCAACAAAAGAAGCCACAATGAGAAGTCCGAACACAACTGGAGAGTAGCCCCCACTCTGCAACTGGAGAAAGCCCAAATGCAGCAGCAAAGAGCAGTGCAGCCATAAATAAATTTTTAAAAAGAGAGCATTTTGCTTATCTTCAATATATAGTGACATTTATCTCCGAATGTGGTAAGAGGATGCTCTTCAGTATCAAGGAGCTGAAGGAGGGTAATTAGACATGCAATCATACTACTTCCTTTCTTTTCATCATGCCTGTGGCTGCCGTGGTGCTCACCAACATCTGCATGTGGCTGAATCGTGACAGCACTAGAGAACTGTATCATCATTGTTTAGTCGTTTTGCAACTCCAAGGACTGTAGCCCACCAGGCTCCTCTGTCCATGGGATTCTCCAGGCAAGAATACTGGAGTGGGTTGCCATCTCATTCTCTAGGGGATCTTCCTGACCCAGGGATTGAACCCATATCTCCTGCACTGGCAGGCNCTGTAGCCCACCAGGCTCCTCTGTCCATGGGATTCTCCAGGCAAGAATACTGGAGTGGGTTGCCATCTCATTCTCTAGGGGATCTTCCTGACCCAGGGATTGAACCCATATCTCCTGCACTGGCAGGCAGCTTCTGTACCAGGGAACCACCTGGGAAGCTCCAGAGAACTGTATAGCCGCTGTTGATTTTTGTCGCCTCTTTTCAACTCAGGTCCCATAAACCCTGAGGATCTAGGGGGGGAAAAATTGCAAGGAAGCAGAACACTGGCTTTTAAAGCATTTAATAAATCATAATCAAACATGATTTTTAAAAGAATAAATTTACATACAGTACATAAGTAAGACAGCTGAAGGTTTCCAAAATAGAAAACCAGAGCATATGGCCCTGAAACACCACATGCTTTCGTTACACTCTGGAAGCGTGAGTTGCCTATTTGGGCAAGAAAATTCTATTATAGTGTGATCTGCAGGCATGTTGAGGGATGATTTCAGTCGTTGTTCATGGTCTCCTCTGTGGTTTTTTCTACTGCATGATCTGTTTTGGTGGGAGTCTGGGCAAAACTGGTCTGGAATGATGGCTGTTTAGAATGACACTCACAAGAGGAAATGCCCTGGTCCAGAGTGCTTGTGGGTTGGGGGCAGGAGGGCAGTCAGGAAAAGCACATGGTTCTACTTGGAGGGGCTGAGGATGCCGAGCGTCATCACGTCCAAATGCAGGGCTGGCCAGACCACAGCTTCTAAGCTTAGACTGGACACATCAAGATGAGCTGGATTTTGAAACTTAATCTCTAAGACTTCTGCTCGACAGAGGCTCTGGACCAAGACAGGGCTATGCCAGCAGGGGGCAGTCTATTGCCAGAGAGAAAATCCAAAGATCAGAGATGGAAGGTGTAGTCTTGGTTGGGGGGGAGGAGGTGTTTGTGTGAAGGGCTGGGTAAAGTGAATTGAGGAGGGCTGTGTGTGTGTGTGTGTGTGTGTGTGTGTGTGTGTGTGTGTGTGTGTGTTGCAATTTGAAGCAGTTAAAATGGTTTTTCTAAACAGTTTCTGCCTGATTCTAGGCCACAGAGCCGCCGTGCTCAAAAACTAAGCTTGGCCTCACCAATATGCACTTTTTATTCTTGGGTTGATTTAACAAGAGACTTTAAAAAGTGACCAATCTGTGAATCTTTCTTTACTGAGCTATGGCTACCATATTCATCCTCAATCCAAACTGTATGAATAACAGCCTCGAATACATCAATACAGCTGACTGCAGTTCTGTTGTTGGGGCTTAAAACTATAGAGATGGCAGTAAAATTTATATACACACACAAATGAATTGCTCACACCCACCACTACGACAATTATTACCACCCTTCTCAAAGGGTACAAGTGGAAAAAGCTGATCCTTTTGCCCGTTGGCTTCAGAGAAATCAACTAAAATCTCTTTGTCTAAATATTACGCAGGGCTGTGATCTCAGGTCTGGCAGCCCACAGGGACAGGGGTATAGAGAGTGCCGCGTGCACTGCAATGTGGGGTGGTCTCGGGTGGGGGTGCCCGTGACCCGGGGCATCCCCCTACTAGAGTGCCATAGATGCTGGTCAGAGGATGATGTAAAAACAAGGAAATGGCAAGTCATTTTGACCCCTGCCTTCTAACTATGAAAAATGTCAGAAGCATGAAGTCAAACATCAGAGATGAATGATTGCAACCAAAAGGCCAGGGTGCGTCTTTGAAATCAGGACAAACGGGTGTTCAGTTTTCACGCTGTATGAGGAGGTAAGAACCTAACTGACCAGAAAGGCAGATTTCCCCTCAAAGTGTGTGAGTGGTGAGGATGCAGGAAGTTATAAAGTATTGGCTTCAGCAGCTCAGGCACTCCACCACAAGACACTTTGTTAACTACCCATTGACACTCCCTTTTAAGAACACTGTTGACAGCTGTTCAGCTGTTCCTCTTCGTTCTTGTTCCTCCTCCTCAAGGAGCCTCTGCAGGAGGGTGTTTGCCTAATGATCACCTTCCTAAGTCTAATAAGGACTTGCCTGGGGGTCTAAAGGATGCTTGTTCCAAAGAGAGGCTGACATTAATTACCCTTAAAATTGCCAAAAGATAAGAGGTGGGGGTGGGGCATGGAAAGGGAGCCCCTGATTCTATTTAGCAGATGAGAAAATGGATTTAGGAAAAGTAATGAAGAAACAGTGGCCAAGAGGGAGGTCTAGGGCCCCAAGAAGGATTACATTCACCTGTTTTTCTACTGATCCACTTTAACAGGCCCACGACAGTGCCTTCGCAGTTTGTAAGAAAGCGAAAAAAGCTGAAGAAGGGCAGAGGGCTAGTCCCAAGTCACTCTGATGCAGGAGAGAGCCGCACACCCAGAGAAACCCGGATGAAGTGAGTTGGGAGCAGCCAGTTGGGTTCATGGTTCAGAAGAGGACAGGAATAAATGGTACCCAAATCCTGCAAAGTGTACAGACAAGGAGGAGCAGATCNGTGTCGAAAAATCCCATGGACAGAGGAGCCTGGCAGGCTACAGTCCAAAGGGTCACATAGGGTCGGACAAGACTGAGCAACTAAGCACGCACGTGGCTGATTCGTGTTGCTGTATGGCAGAGATCAACACACATCATAAATCAATTATCCTCTAGTTAAAAATAATTTTTAGAAATATATTTCTGATAGCCATTATTTTTCTGTTTGGGACTGTTTTCAAGTTTTCTTTTGTTAATATTTATATATTTATTTGGCTGTGCCAGGGCTTCAGTTGCAGCGTGTGGAATCTAGGTCCCTAATCAGGGATGAGCCCCAGGCCCCCTGCACTGGGAGTGCAGATCTTAGCCACTAGACTACCAGGGAAGTCCCTGTTTTCAAGGTTTTTTGTCTCAAAAACATGAATGTCCCAATCCAAAAGCTCAAAATAGGCCATCTTTTAAACAAAGAGGCAATGACTGACAAAAGGCTATGAATACAACATGTGAACAGTTGATACAGACCTAATAGAATTTGTCAAAATCAGTCACATCTAATAACACACCTGAAGTGTTCTTGTATAAAATACCATGTGAAGAAAAGAAGACTTTATCAATGTCTAAAAACAGTGGGTTTGTTTATAGACAATCTGACAAGTTATCATAAGAAGTGTTTCCTGAGACATCCCTGGCAGTCCAGTGGTTAAGATTCTGTGCTCTCAGTGTAGGAGGCACAGGTTTGATCCCTGATCAAGGAACTAAGATTCCACATGCTGTGCAGCATGGCCAAAAAAAAAAAAAAGTTTTCCTGAGACATAAGGTAACGCAACATTATTCTTGAACCCTTTCAGTTTGACTTCCCACTCAATAAAATAGCTGAGGATCTGAAACTGAGAAAGTATATCTGAGTACAAACAGCTTGTGAAACAATACATTTTTAAACTTTTCTAAATTTATTTTTTAATTGGAGGAAAATTGCTTTACAGCGTGGTGTTGGTTTCTGCCATGTGTGCTTTAGTGCTCAGTCATGTCCTACTCTTGTGACCCCCATGACTGCAGCCAGCAAGACTCCTCTGTCCATGTGGATTCTGCAAGCAGTAATACTGGAGTGGATGGTCATGCCCTCCTCCAGGAGCTTTTCCCAACACAGGGATTGCACCCAGGTCTCCTGCATTGCAGGCGGATTCACCATCTGAGCCACCAAAGAAGCTCTGTTTCTGCCATACAACGACGCAAAATTGGCCATAATTATGCCTCTATCCCCTCCTTCTTGAGCCTCCCTCCTCTTGCCCCACCCCTCCCCTCTAGGTCCACAGAGCGCCAAGCTGGGCTCCCTGTATTACACAGCAACTTCTCACCAGCTATCTGTTTTACACATGGTAGCATATATATATATATANAGGGAAAGCAGGTTCTTGCCTAGGACCTCAGGGCTTTGCCCCGCCTTTCACGCTTCCCAGGGAGGTTTACAGCACTCTTTCACTGTGAGCTGGCACGGTCTCATGTGATCATAACGACAGAAAGTCACCCTGTCCAAGGAACGTCACCCTTTCTCTCTGACCAACACTGAGACTCGGCGATGGGCAGGGTCATAATTGAAAACCCGATGTCCAGCTTTCTGGGTCATGCTCCCCAGAACCCAGGGTGTTTGTGGTCACCCCTAAGCCAGGCTGCAATTCCTGCCAGCCCAGGGCTGGCCCAAAGTCCATGTAACAGGGTGGGGGACCCCAAAAGAGGTCAACTGTGGGCTTAGCTCAGCTTCATCCGTGACATGACCCTTACAGGCAAGTGGTTCCTGCAAGACAACTTTCCCCGCCATACAGCAGCAACATTTATCTTAGATATTAGCAAAATAAACATGTGACTTAAGGACTTTTTTTTTTTTTTTTTTTTTAAGAAAAATGTGTCATCAAGACTTCCCCACTCAACTTTTTGATGTCTTATCCAGTGACTGTTTGAGGCTCAGAGTAATCCCAGAAACCTGTGGAGCATTGGCACGAAGGTGGTAGCGCAGATGCCAACAGATGTGTAGGTGACAAACTTGTAAGGCACTTCGATCTCCAGTCTCCGCCTGGCCTCCTTGTTTCTGGTGACCACCTTGAACCAGGAATACAACACTTGCAGCGAGAGCTTTTGTACAAGCTGACGGACCAGGAGGATCAGCACAATTCCCACAGTGAATTTGGCCAGACCCAAAACTAACAGGTTGGTGGTGAGCGGTGGGATATTCTGAATAACAGGAAGATACTCCGTGGGCTCAGACACGAGCTGGAAAAAATGATTGATCCAGAACCCTATAGTCACCCCAGCCCCAGCGGCCATGATGGTGGTGGTGTCTGCTCTGGTCGGGCTGTAGTAATCAGACACAGGGTAGTTGTAACACAAGAAGAACGGCACCACTAGAACACACACGGGGAAGAGGGGACTGGCCGAGTCCAGGCGATCGATAAGGGTCCAGGCAGGGTAAGTGAGGACAATGAGGATGGCAGTGATCAGGATGCCGCCCAGCACATCCTGCGGAAAGGAGAGCAGAGAATGGTGAGAGCTCTTCCTGTATTAATTTCAAGTCAAGTAAAACTGATTTGATGTTTAAAACACAATTTTTACATTTATTTTATAATACTGTTTGTTTAAGACTTTTTTTTTTTGATGTGGAACATTTTTTAAGTCTTTCCTAAATGTGATACAATATTGTTTCTATTTTATGTTTCGGTTTTTTGGCCTCAAGGCATATGGGATCTTACCTCTCTGACCAAGGGATCAAACGCATACCCCTGACACTGGAAGGTGACGTCTTACACTGAGCTACCAGGGAAGTCCCTTATAATACACATATAATTTTTTAACGTATGGTTGTAAACATTTTAAAAGCAGGAAAAATACAATCATGCTATTATTCATGATTGTATTGCTATTCATGATATGTCTTCCAGTTTTTCCATCTTTTGGAATAAATTTTATGTTTATTTTCTTAATGCATGACCATAAACACACTTTCTTCAACCTATTTTTTTTTTTCGTTCTATACTTTAAAAAATTTGCTTTTTGGCCATATACAATGTGGTTTGCAGGATCTCAGTTCCCCAACCAGGGACTGAACCCAGGCAACTGCAGTGAAAGCGCTGAGTCCTAACCACTGGACCACCAGGGAATTCCCTTCAATCTATTATTTTTTATTTAATATTATGTCACAGGGCTTCCCTGGTGGTTCAGATGGTAGAGAATCTGCCTGCAGTGCAGGAGACGCGGCTTTGCTTGCTGGGTTGGGCCCCTGGAGAAGTGAATGGCAACCCACTTCAGTATTCTTGCCTGGAGAATTCTATGGACAGAGGAGCCTGATGGGCTACAGTCCACAGGGGTTGCAAAGAGCTGAACACCCCTGAGCAACCAGTACACCCACCCCTTAAGTCACTAGGATTGTCATCATCTTCACGAAGACGATGTCATCCTTTCTTGGCAAGCAGAGGGTGGAGGAGGAAGTCACTTTCTGTGGGAGCCATGTTAAAAGCAAGCGCACCATCATTACTTACGGAGTGCGTTTATTTCGGGTGGTCTGGGAAGATATTTTAGATATGGTGGTATCCAAGTTCCACCATGCCCGTTTGGGCACTACCACTGTCTTCAGAGACAGAGCTTCAGATAGTGTACATATTTCACTGGGTGCATGCACGATGCTTAATCAATCCTTCTTCAGGACACTTTAGACTGTGGTTTTCTTTCTTTGTTCCCATGTTCCTCTCTCCTTCTTTCCCTATTTCTTCTCTTTCTCCCCTTCCCTCCTTTGCCTCCTTCCTTAAAGGCATGTTTAAAATATTTTTAACTCCTTAATGTCCTCCATTTTCTTCTTCCTTAGTGTTTTCACAGCAAAATTCATTAGGTGAAGTCTCAACATAACCAATTGGTTAATACATTTAAGTCAGAGAATGAGGAGCTTGCTATGGTTTTGTTACAGTTTAATGTGGGTTATTTTGAAATTTTATAGTTGAAAAATTGAAACACTTTCTTCAATGCATTGGAAAATCTGGAAAACAAATAGTAAAACATATGCACTGTAGAAAATCTGGGAAGCACCAAAAAGTATAAGAAAAAACAGATCCTTATTTCCATTACCTACTGTCAACTATGTCTGTATTTTGGCATGTTGCACTCCCACTCTTTTTTTCCCCATAAATATAAAATAGAATTCTAAAGAGTTGGTCTTTCCCCACCCCCCACCCCCAATTCATTCATTATTTTTCTAGTTTAGTTTCTAATAAAATGACATCTGATCAGGTAAATAATGAGTGAGAATCAGACCTTAGAAGTAAACACTGAGGCTAGAGCATTTTTCAGATTAGAGGGTACCCGTTCATCCTTCCAGTGACCCCGTGTGTGAGCCTCTGCTGTACCCCACCTTGCTAGAGGATCCAGTCTGAGCTAAACCATCACAATCCATGACTATGGGGAGCTTACAGTCTAGAGAAGAGACAGAGGATTGCCATTGTTGAAGAGGAAAAGTGGTCAGCTTGTGGATTGTGATGGTTTTAGGGCACTGAAGAGTAAAGGGTAAACACAAGCAGGAAGTCCACAGGGTCCTAAAATCCAATCCACTATGTAAAGCTTACATCAAGGGAACAACACGAAGCCAGTGACATAGCTCTCACTGGGTACCAACATGACAAGATTTTGACTGCAGTGGGGAGAATGAATGCGAGAAGGGCAAGAGTACGGGGAAGGGGAGGCCACTTGCCTTCTCAGAGCAAGCCTCGTACTCTGCATGTTCTCCATGTGACCCCGGGGCTTCACCTGCTGTTACTTCTGCCATCCTTCTCCTCAGTGACCCCTCAGGCTGCGTGGTCTCCATGGTCACGGTCCCCATGACCGTCCCCTGTGCTATGATTATGCATGGGTCTTGTCTTATTTGCACAAGCGGCAGGGAGAAGCAGTCCTTCATTTAAGCTTCTTGGTTACCAAAACTTGAGGCAAACTGTTGAACTGAGTTTTTCTCCACCTGTTGCCTAGACTTCTTCGCCTTGAAACACAACTGCTGACTAAACTAAACTTTGTTGATACACAATTCTCAAAGCCCACTTACTAGACATTTGCTGGCTGTTTCCTCAGCATCTGTCTTTGACCCAGTAGCCTCATACCTCTTCGTGCGGATCCATGAAGTTCTGGAAAATATGGGAGGTGGAGCACCATGACCCAGGTAGAACAATCAGAGTGCTGTATCTCCTGGTTATCCTGATTGTTCCAGGGATGGTCATGTGACCTGCACCAGTCCAATCAGACAAAACTGGGGGGTTTTGCTTGGGATTCTCGGAAAGAGATGTTCTTTCTTTTTCTGAACACTGGGCCCTGTGGGTTTACACCCTTTACTTAGTAGACCTTCAATATTCAGCTTTTGTTAATATTTCCCTGCACCATCATGGCTTTTCTCTGACCTCCGAGAGGTCTCTTGAATTATTTTCCTCCTTCAGATTCTAAGCAGGGCATTCCACAGATTCTGTCTTCAGGCTGTCTTTTTCCCTCCATTTAGAGCTTGTGTAGATCCACGGCCCCATCTTTCCATTCTCTACCAGAGTAACTCTAAAATCTTTTGTTTTCAGACATTTTTCTCTCAAACTTTGGTCCTACCTTTTTAAACTAACAGTTATTTTCATTCAGATGCCTGTCAACTCCCCTAGCCAACTTGTCTAAAAGTCATCAACACCCCAAAAGAAAAAGAAGTAAAAGAAATGAACACTTTATGGAAAAGGAACTATGAATGCCTTATAAACATATGAAAATATACCTAAACTTACTCATCATCATAAGTGGAAATCAAACTAAGCTGAGGAGAAATTAAATTTTACATTCACACAAAAACCAGTAAGCAAATGTTTACAGCCGTTCTATTAATAATGTCCCCAAACTGGGAACAACCTCCATGTCACTCAAGGGGTAAACCAACTGTGCTATGTTCTTGCAATGGACTATTTCTTGGCAATAAAAAGCAACAAAATACTAATGCAGGCAACAGCTTGGATGAAGTCTCCAGGAAATCACACTGAATGGAAAAAGCAGTCTCCAAGGGTAACATACTGTATGGTTCTATTTTTATGACATTCTCTGAAAGACAGAACGACAGGACTGGGGAGCAGATCAGTGGTTGCCAGGATCTGGGGGAGGGAGGGTGCAAAGGCAGAGCATGGGGGGCTCTGTGGGGTGACAGAGCTGTCCCGTGTTATGGTGGCAGTTACTCAAACCGATCCTGGTATTCAAATCCAGAGAACTGGGACTTCCTGCTGATCCTGTGGCTAAGACTCCATGCTCCCAGTGCCGGGGGAGCGTGGTCAGGGAGCTAGAGCCTACATGCTGCAACAAAGACCAGGTGTAGCCAAACAAATGAATATTTTTAAAAATATCCAGAGAACCATACACCCAAGGCAAAATTAATTTTACTGTTCATTTAACACATGAAATTAAAAATGACATCTTAAATAAAAATAAGAAAGCTGGTGGGCTCTTTTGTTTTTACTCATTAACAGTGTTGCGTGTCCCATGTGTGAAGCAGTGCTCTGGCCATCCAGAGGTTCCCCACCCTGCTCTCTCTCCCCTCCCCCACAAACCGCTGATAAGGTACTCCTCACCCATCAGCATTAACAAAAATCCAGAAGTCTGACAGCATTCTGTTGATGAAACAGTAGGTGGGGGCAAAGGGACTCCTGTCTCTTAATTGTATGAATGCAAAATGGCGCAACACTTACGAGGAGGAACCTCATGATATGTTTTTTAAAATTACACATTCATTTAACCTGACTTGCAATCTCACACTAGGACTTGACCATGGAGATATACACCTGCCTGTGTCTATGAGCTCTTTACAAACTGTCCACTGTAGCATCATCTGTAACAGCAAAAGCCTGGTAAAATGCCAAGTTCTACCTGTAGGCAGCAGTTAAATATAACCCTGTCTCTGCAAATACTCTGCAGCTGTAGAAAGAATGAGGAAGCTCTCATATAGAATTGTAAAAAGCATGATATAGAAGAACAGTGTGTACAGCATGCTACCATTTTCCATTTTTAAAAAGCTGGCAGACTATATGGTACATTTCTGTAAACACAGCTTTGCAGAGGGCTAGAGGTTCAGACTGAGGAAGGTGAACACATTTAACACATATTTAAACACAAATATGTTCACTTGAAGGGCAGGGGATGGAGGTGGGAAGACTTTTCACAGGATACCCCTGTGTACCTTTTGAATTATATAAATGTACTGCCTCTGGGTTTCCCAGGTGGAGCTAGCAGTAAAGAACCTGACTGCCAATACAGGAGACATGAGAGACACGGGTTTGATCTCTGAGTGGGGAAGACCCCTGGGGGAGGGCATGGCAACCCACACCAGTATTCTTGCCTGGAAAATCCCATGGGCAGAGGTGCTTGGCGGACTGCAGACCATAGGATCACAAAGAGTCGGACACGACTGAAGCGACCTAATGCAGACTGCCTCTGTTAAGAAATTAAGTGAAATAATTTTTGTCTCTTTTCTTCCAAACACAATTTGCCTTTCAATCCCCATGTGAAGTGGGGATCTCAGGTGATCTCATGGTATCCTCCATAGGGGACTAGTCAGCTATAGTGATGGGTGGAGGGTGCAGCTGGCCTACCAAAGCATCACCTGCTGGGAACAGAGGGTGCCTCGTGTTTGAGAGGAACATACATTTTGAGGGGAGGAGGAGGGCCAGGCACAATGAACCCAATACCCCAACACAAACCTCTACTCTCTCAGTGGGGACAGGGGGTTCTGCCTCTCAGGGTGCGTCCTGGCAGCCCCAGTGAATGGATGTCTGCGCCCTGAAGAAGTTAGAGAGGATGAAAGAGCATTTTGCCTCCATCTACAAAACACAGCTAAAGAAGGCTGCTTGGAGATCCTTCTGGCAGAGGGCTATCTAAAGAGAAGAATCCAGTCGTCCTCATCCCTCCAGGCCACAGTGCCCCATGTGGGTACTTTATGATACCACCTGGCAGGACAAAAGTGGAGCATCCAAATCATCCACTGTGTCTGCTTGGCCTGGTGAGGTGGCCAAAGAGATGCTGGTGACACGCAAATCAGCAGGGAAGGATGCTGACAGGGAAGGGACCACAGAACTCACAGTGACAACGGCATCTCCCAGACTGGCTGATGTATCAGAAAGCTACTGGGCCTGAAGGGTGGTAAGCAAGTTCAAGGTGCTCATGGGTCACAGCTTGAGCAGAGAGCAAGAGACTCAGCAGAGCAGTCTTCAGATCATGACATCCAGCAGGACAACGTGGTGCTCGGGACTCAGATGGGTTCATGAGCACATGTGAGACTTTCCCTCAGGAAAGTCCAGGCTTTTTTTTTTTTTTGCATGAGCATTTCTGTAAACACAGCTTTGCAGAGGGCTAGAGGTTCAGACTGACCCTGGAGGTGTTCAGGGAAATTCATTTATTATACATATTTCTGCTGGTGCCAACCCCATGAGTCCTAATGATTGCTCCTCTCTGTTACTACCTCTGGCCACCAGTCACTTCCACAGACTCCCCTCCTCCTTGATTCACAAGCTCCTGCACCTGCTGTCACTGCTGAATTTCCCTGCCTGCTGGCCATTCACCTGCCCACAGCATTCACTGACTGCCTTCCTGGTTGCCGTTTCAATGCAAATGTTCACCAGTTTTAGTGTTAGTGTGCACTGGAAAAGTGAAAGTGAAAGTCACTTAGTTGTATCCAACTTTTTGTCACCCCATGGAGTATACAGTCCATGAAATTCTCGAGGCCAGAGTACTTGAGTGGGTAGCCATTCCCTTCTCTAGGGGATCTTCCCAACCCAGGGATCGAACCCAGGTCTTCCACACTGCAGGCAGATTCTTTACCAGCTGAGCCACAAGGGAACCCCTGGAATTTAGTGTGCACTGGAATAACTAAATCAAAATTTTGGATAATTTTAAAGATGCAGATTTCAGAGGCCTGACTTCTGATTCTGACTTGGAGCGTGGCCCAGGAGTCTGCATTTTTACATCCCAACACAATGCTCACGTAATGAGTCAAAACGGAAACAACTCCGAGAAATACCAGCCTCTCAATTGAGAGTCCGAATCCTGCATGATCTGGGTTTAATTAACCTATCATATCAGGTTAATTTTCTCTCATTCCTTTTCCGTTTGAACCTTCCACACCAGTCAGATAGGTCTACTTGCTTTTCCCAAAATGCCTGGCACAATTTTATCAGAATTCTGCATCCCTTTCATGTACATTTTTAGCCATCTTTATCTCTCAAGATATTATCAGCTCATCTAAAGCTCAGCTCAAAAGCTACTTCCTTTGCAGAATACCTTCCTCTGCCTCCACAGTTGGAAATAGCCTGTCCCTGAACTGAATGTAAAGGCATTTGCTTAACAGAACTCAAAAAGCCCCTCTCTTAAATTGCCTTCGCTGTAGTTCTCTGTTCACATGCCTTTCTCCTGAGTTGATTGTAACACTGACTGGCAAGGAGGAAGTTCTCCTGCAACTTGAACTTATTCCTCAAAGCTCCCAGCACAGTGCCTAACATGTCACATATATTCAGCTACAGAGATCTGGAGAATGTAATGCCTTTCTCTCAATGGACTAACCCTAACCCACTGTTAGGATTAGGACTTCCCTTGGTGGTTCAGTGGTTGAGAATCCACCTGCCATTGCAGGGGACATGGGTTTGATCCCTAGTCTGGGAAGATTCCACATGCTGCAGGGCAGCTAAGCTCATATGCCACAAGGACTGAAGCCCAAGCCCTAGGGCTCTGCAACAAGAGACGTGACCATGGTGAAAAGCCCAGGCATCACAACTAGAGAGTAGCCCCCACTTGTCACAGCTAGAGAATGCCCACATGTGTCGATGAAGATCCATTGCCAAAGAGAAATAACGCATAATTTAAAAAAAACACACACAACACTGTTATATAAGGGGCTTCTCTGGTGGCTCAGATGGTAAAGAATCTGCCCCCAGTGTGGGGGACCTGGGTTTGATCCCTAGGCTGGGAAGGTCTCCTGGAGAAGAAAATGGCTACCCACTCCAGTATTCTTGCCTGTAGAATCCCATGGACAGAGGATCTGGCAGGCTATAGTCCATGGGGTCCAAAGAGTCAGGCATGACTGAGTAACACTTTCACTGTTTTAATACATAGAAAACAATTTGCCTTTCTTCTCTCCCTTCCTTTGTACCTGCAGTTACCAAATTCCTGGACATCTGGTTGTAATATTTTTCATCAACCAACTCTGTTCTTCCTCAGTGTATCAGGAAATGAGACTATTTTTGGTCCACAGCCCTAGCATTTGAGGTCAAAGTAATTTTGGCCAACATGCCTGCTGCTGTGGAGCTTCTTTCTTTCTAACCACATAGTTGGGTTTTGGGCCATAAAACGTGGTGCTGTATAAAGGCAATTTAGATATTTTTGTAAGAAAAATACTTGAACGAGTCCTAATGAATTTCCTACGTTCATTTGGGGTCTCTACGTTTCTGATAATAAACTTCTTCTAAACAGCTTCTGTAGGATCATCAAAAAAGCAAGAGAGTTCCAGAAAAACATCTACTTCTGCTTTATTGACTATGCCAAAGCCTTCGACTGTGTGGATCACAAGAAACTGTGGACAATTCTGAAAGAGATGGGAATACCAGACCACCTGACCTGCCTCTTGAGAAACCTATATGCAGGTCAGGAAGCAACAGTTAGAATTGGACATGGCACAACAGACTAGTTCCAATTAGGAAAAGGAGTGAGTCAGGCTGTATATTGTCACCCTGCTTATTTAATTTCTATGCAGAGTACATCATGAGAAACGCTGGGCTGGAAGAAGCACAAGCTGGAATCAAGATTGCCGGGAGAAATATCAGTCACCTCAGATATGCAGATGACACCACCCTTTTATGGCAGAAAGTGAAGAGGAACTAAAAAGCCTCTTGATGAAAGTGAAAGAGGAGAGTGAAAAAGCTGGCGTAAAGCTCAACATTCAGAAAACGAAGATCATGGCATCTGGCCCCATCACTTCATGGGAAATAGATTGGGAAACAGTGGAAACAGTGTCAGACTATTTTTCTGGGCTCCAAAATCACTTATAGATGGTGACTTCAGCCATGAAATTAAAAGACTCTTACACCTTGGAAGGAAAGTTATGACCAACTTAGATAGTACATCGAAAAGCAGAGATATTACTTTGCCAACAAAGGTCCGTCTAGTCAAGGCTATGGTTTTTCCAGTGGTAGTGTATGGATGTGAAAGTTGGACTGTGAAGAAAGCTGATCGCTGAAGAATTGAGTTTGAATCGTAGTGTTGGAGAAGACTCCTGAGAGTCTCTTGGACTGCAAGTAGATCCAACCAGTCCATCCTAACAGAGACCAGTCCTGGGTGTTCATTGGAAGGAATGATGCTGAAGCTGAAACTCCAATTCTTTGGTCACCTTATGCGAAGAGTTGACTCATTGGAAAAGACTCTGATGCTGGGAGGGATGGGGGGTAGGAGGAGACGGGGACGACCGAGGATGAGATGGCTGGATGGCATCACCAACTCGATGGACGAGTTGAGTGAATCCCAGGAGTTGGTGTTGGACAGGGAGGCCTGGTGTGCTGTGATTCATGGAGTCAAAGAGTCAGACAGGACTGAGCGACTGAACTGAACTGAAACAGCTTCTAGAAAATAATGCTTGAAAATTCAAGGACAACTTTTTATACTAATTTTTTCAAGCTACTAAATTTATAGAAACAAAAACCTCACAAAATCTTCATCTGAGGATAGTATCTGATGTTTTGATTTTGGTAGATTCTTAATGAGGAGCTGATCTTCATGTGTTTGGCACAGTACGTGGGGCCAGAGGGACAAGAGGTCACTGTTCTCTAGGATGGCAAAGGTGAATGATGAGGCTGAGGACAGGGTGCTCCTGTTCAGTCACCAAGTCATGTCCTACTCTTTGTGAGCCCATGAACTGCAGCACACCAAGCTCCTTTGTCATTCACTATCTCCCGGAGTTTACCCAAACCCATGCCCGTTGAGTCAGCAGTGCTATCTAACCATACACCATCCTCTGCAGCCCCCTTTTCCTTTTGCCTTCAATATTTCCCAGCATCAAGGTCTTTTCCAATGAGTCAGTGAACACAGAAGTGGGAGCCACTGGATAGCGCTGGGATAATGCTGTCCAGAAAAATGTGGATTGGGGGATAGGGGAAGAAAAAAAAGTGTGTGTGGTTTATAAGGAGATAGGAACCCTATGGAAGATGGGAAAAGTAATGATGCAATAAAGCCTGATAAAGCAAAGACATGAGGGCAAAAATGGCTGAATAAATGTGTTTTACTTTGTAGAAAACACATTTAAAACTCACATTCAAGAAGAATGCAATTAGACTACAAAGAGTACAAAATACACAAAATATTCACCACTTAGACCCAATGATGGCACTCCTAGGAATTTATCCTAAGAAAATGATCCGAGAAAAAGCTGCTCACAAAGGATCTTGATAGGAATGCTTCTTGTTATTTCAATCTGTACTGATGTCCAAAAAGTTAACAGTACTCCACCATAGAACAATCAGAAAACACAAATAAGCAAAAAGATGATAAAGAATGGAGCATATGTCATAATAAGAAAGAATCTGGAAAGACATAAATCAAGCATAGTATAATGTTGTTTACACCAAAAAGGAGATAAAATTGAAGACTGCTTTCTTATTTAATAACATAGCAGAAATATTTCCATTTGAAAAGATACATTTCTGCACCCTCTGCCTTTTTTAAAAAAAGTTTCAAAGAATCTGTGAGAATATCAAGCAGAATACAAACTCTACATAAAGGATGATCCTAATTTTAGATAAATCTACATTATCATGGAAGTATAAAATATTAGGAAACAGATGAATGTATTAAGAGTAGTTATCTTCTCTTTGGATATCACAGATGATGATTACCTTCTCCAGGCTTTGCAAATATTTTCTAAGTCTTCTAGTCAACACCTTTATCATGATAAAAATAAAATCAATGCAAAAAGTCAAGATGTTAAAATCAGGCTTTCAAAATAGACAAAAATGAAAATAATTAACTGATGCTTATAAATTTTTATATCATCCAAAATAATGAAACGCCCCAATAATCTATATGATAATCACGATACCATCCCTCTATGATGTAGGTAACATTTAAAATAAAGGCATAAAATAATAAAGGCATATAAATTGTGTGGCCAGTGTTATCCTAAAGATCACATTGAAATTTAATAAATCTTTAATTCAATTTACCATCAAGGCTCAAATGAAGCCTTTTAAATTATTTGGGGAAATAATAAATGATTACATGAACCTAATATTTTTAAAGTTAAAGTGCAGGAAGATTTATCTTAATGCCTTTGATTTTTGTACCTATTCTCACTTTCAGTTATAAAAGTTAATATACAGATAAAAGCTTGGGCTTTATTATACCTCATACAAAAAACAGTAATAAAGACTGGCAATCTAAAGTGTTTAGGAAAGAATCCTAATGGAGCTGTCCCATGCATCAGAACAAATTTTAGTGAATGGTCACACAAACACATAAAACAATGTTTTTATTCTGAGCCAAACAGAAACACCCTTCCTTTTGGTACACTTCTCTAGATATTTCAACAGGCAGGCCTTGCGAACTCCCCGCAGTTGTGAATTCTAACCCTACATCACATTCCCATATGTGGTTTGCTGGGGCACATTTATATTCTACCCCAAATATCTTCACTGAAGAATGCTCCTGAACAGACCAACACAACACACAAGGTTAGCTCACCAGAAAGAAGGGGAGAACTAACCCATTCATTCAATTGTTAGGAAAGAATGCATTCAGATCTTGGAACTATTTATGCCAAGAACTCCATGATTCTGGCATCTTCCCCTCTGCCAAGTCCCCTGCTGAGAATGTGAAGGGCCCTCTCTGCCCTTGGCTGGAGGGCAAGCTGAAGTCAGGAGCGGCACAAAAAGCCAAGACCCTCTTCTTTGTAGATGGAGTGAATGCTCTGAATGCAAGCAGACCCTGACATAAAAACAAACTTCAACAAAACCCGCACACCCGACAATTATTTTAGAAAATAATTTTTAGTTATAGACCAATGTTTCCTAGTTAATATACTCTTCTTCCATGCTAGCTCACAATTAATTCCATTTCTGAGAATAATGCAGATGAGATTCGATGGAAGCCAAATGGCAAGAGGGGGGAAGCACTGTTCATGAATATGAATATAAATGATTACAGAGAGAAACCTACATGTTATGCAATTAGCATATGTATAGGGGAGAAGGAGTGAGTGCTTAATTTCAAAAATATTAATTTCCTACTGAAACACACCAGCGTCCACAGAGGACCAAAAGCAGGGAGCAGATTTACCTTGCCACGTGGTAGGAGTGTCAACAGTAGCACCTCCTGATACTCACACCTTTTTGAGCAGGCACTCTGTCATGACTGTTCTGTGAGCCACCTCAGATAGCCAAGCACAAGTTGAGTACTCAGGATCACTAGGCATGCAAATCTAGTCATTCTGAAAACCTACTGGTGTTCAGGATTAACTATAGGATGTAGAAAAAAGTATGCCAACTTTCACCTTCTGCTGTTTTAGAATAAACGCCCACTTGGAAAGTGAGCATATGCAATCCTTCATTAGAAATGATGTTGGCATTTTTAACAGAAAATGGTTTTCTATAAGTGTAAGAAAAATTATATAAAATTTGTATGTAAGGTAAGGCAGAAAACCTCATTTCTGTGTCTTCTGGGGGCACAGACCACTCAAAAATAATAGAAGGAATAATATTTTGTTCACTCCACTCTTTAATATTGATTAAAATTCTCAAGAGTTTGTGAAAGAACAGGCTAAGTGATAGATTTGGAGGCGGGGCTAGAGATACAAATAATTGCTGTTAACCTCAAAGGTAACAGTTTGTTGCCCTGTAGAACAGTAACCAGTTTTTGTATATAACCCAGCAATCATAAAGTAATATTTATCAAGCTGGCTGTAAATATTTAGTCCCTCTTTATATTTGACTGGTTCCTTCATTAATTAATCAGTTGAATAAAATCTTTAACACATTCATTTTATATTTGGACAAGCGTTATGATTTTACCATTTAAAAATTATATTCTAACAAGTAGATAATTTTTCAATTGTTTATTCATATGACTAATTGTCTTGAATGATTGAATATGCATAATCCATGTAACAATGTAGCATTTTTTATCTTGTTTTCTTGTGTATACTCTCTTTAAATGGCACTGGTTTGCTCAAAAAGTAAATAAGGCAGGTATTAACGTTTCTTGATGTGGTAATGTAATGAAGACATTATTGCATGCTTTTTATAATATCAACTAGAAAGGATTCAGGTAGACTATGTATTTCTAAACTCCATATACAGAATGATTTAGGAAATAACCACTTCCTTATCTCGGTTTCACAGACTCTAACAAGTCCAAACAGTAGCTCTTCATGAAACAAATCTTCCCCACCCGTACTTCACATTTGTATGAACAGCTCTAACTATAACTGAATCACCGGGCTTGGCAGGTCAACAGGATTATGATATCAGATCAAACAAGCTTCCCAGGCAGGTTATAACATTGTCTTTGACAACTGCTAAGCAGCTTGCAAGAATGACAAGTATAGGGAAGGGCACTCTGCTAGAAGACACAAAAGACACTGTCAAACATTTAAGCGACTTTCCTCAGATCTGGGTGGGCAGAGGGGCCTCTGAGCAACAAGCGAACAGATGAAACTCATGTTCAGATGTAATATGATTGTTGAACAGGCCCACGCAAGTTGAAATGTAATTGCCATTGTCACCATACAGGCTAGAAAGCTGTGTGAAAACTGCTTCAGGGTTTTCCTAACTCCAACTTGCATCGGAGCCCACTGGGAACGTGTTAAAACGCAGAATCTAATTCAGCAGGTCCAGGTGGGGTCTGCATTTCTAAGAAGGTCCCAGAAGATGCTGGGGCTCGCGCCTAGCGGACCACACTGGGAATGGTGAAGACTATCTCACCTTGCTAAATTCCAGAGGCCAATATGGACTCCTCAAGCCGAACATGGTATAGTCGGAGCTCCCTGAGTGCTTTCATGAAGTACACATTAAAAAAAATAAAAAACGTTCTGAATTATATAAGTACCATAAAATATATTCATACAATACTTCAGTGAGTACTATGAAAAAGTGATAGTACAGGCCCTTCCTGGTGGTCCAGTGGTTAAGAATCCACTTTCCAATGCAAGGGACGTGGGTTCGACTCTTGGTTGGAGAAATAAGATCCCGCGTGTCACACAACCGTGGAGCCCACATGCTGCAACTCCTGGGCCAGCGCTGTAGGGCTCACACGCCACAACCAAAGATCCTGCGTGCCACAACTGAGACCCCAGGAAACCAAACAAACATGTAAATAAAATATTTTTTAAAGGTGATAGTAAATTTTGAAGGCCTTCGAGTGATGTGCCAGTGAAGAAACATTTAAGTATAAAGCAGTCCCAGAGAAAGATCTTAAAAGTCTCCGTAGACTTGGTGACATGAGTGCTCATGTTAGAGGAAAATTAACTCTGCCCCAGTTCTTTGTCACTCACTCTGGGGAATGATGGCTCAAACCGCTGAGTCCTGGCTCACTGTGTAGAAACAGAACTTCCTGGGGGAATCCTTTGCAGCTTGTGTATCACAAGAGGAACTGGAGGTTACTGGAGAATTTCAAAATGGCAGTCCTGCTCTGCAGGCTGTTGTAGGTGTGCCCGATGTGGCCACACAATGTTTATGATGAGGCCGAGGGTGTGCGTGCTAAGTCATTTCAGTCGCGTACGACTCTTTGAGGCCCTCCGGACTGTAGCCTGCCAGTCTCCTCTGTGGGGATTCTCCAGGCAAGAATACTGGAGTGGGTTGCCATGCCCTTCTCCAGGGGATCTTCCTGACGCAGGGATCGAACCCACATCTCCTATGCCTTCTGCACTGGCAGGTGGGTTTTTACCACTAGGATCACCTGAGAAGCTCTTATGAGGAAGCTGGACAATCTCAATTACAGGGATGGTCAATTCCAAGTCATTGTGAGTGAAGTGAAGATGGTAACACCATGTAATTATTAAAGTGGAGAAATGAGATCCAAGACACAGTGAGGCACAGGATTGCGGTACATGCATGACCCTTTGTTTTCACATGTGGTGAGAGCTCAGGGATGTGGTGTGGAATCCAAACTGTGCCATAAACCTGTATACATGGAATAATTTTATGCAGGTTTCAGGGTCAGAAAAAAATCAAACTACAGCACTTACAAGAAGCCCTGTGTGCATTTAAAAATATGATACATGAAGTGTTTATTTCCTTTCCCCAGTGAATATGTTTTAAGGAACATTCCTACAGATACACACAAACACAGTCCTCAGTTATGTTTTGCAAATAAAATTAAGTACTCGACCTTCAGCTGATTGTCAGAGTATAGGATGCAAGGCAGCTAATTCACTCCTCTACATATCTGTCTGCTGTGTCCTAATTAGTGTTCATTTGATCACCAACCAGGCATACTTTGGTAATGAGACGAATTCTTAGGCAGTTTCATGGTTGTGATGGATAAACCATGCATCTGCCCTTTATGACAAGGTAGATACTACTATTTCTCTCTACAGGTAACTTGGCCCACCTTATCTCTCTAAACCCTTCAAGGTGAATTTCTTATTTTGAAACAGCATCACAGAGAAGATGGGTGGATATTAATTCTGTGGAGAACTTGGTTCCCTTTCTCAATCAGATTTGGGATGCAGGGTTATAGCAACAAAGAGGAATTTTGAAAATCAATGGTTTGTGAACTGATTCCCAAACAATAAAAGGACCACAGACAAAAGCACTTTGAAATCTATGTATTTGTTTTATTGCCAAAGTCCACATTAAGTATTCTGTTTTAAAAAAAGAAAAAAAGACAGTACCAGGGAAGATATAAGAAATACAAGTATACAACCAATGAAGAGTTATTATTCATCACAGCAAAGTCTAGACTCTTCCTTCTCTTATAGGAAATTCTTATGTAAATAATAATGGAGCACAAATATTTCTTTATTAATTCATTCAGTAGTTATCACATGGTTTTATTTTCCATTGGTTATTATGCCCCAAGAAATATATTCAGATAGAAGAAGAAGATATAACCTCTGTCCCTTAAATAAAAATAGCTTTATTGTTTTTGTCAAAAACTATTCAGGTTTACTATTAAAGACACACTTCAGAGCCTTCTGTCCATAACCAGCTTACCTTCCCACGCACATAATTTTACAACTAATGGACCCATACTGTGTAAGTTGTTCTGTAACCTGTTTTTCATTGACTGGATGTCATACACATTATTTCATTACTATAGAACTACATTATAATGGCTATATTACATTCTACTCTATGGAAACACCTTAGTTAACTACCTCTGATTGATGGACATTTACTGTTCTCATGTTTGCTACTAAATGCATTAATGAGCATCCTGGAGGGGCAGTATAGAATGGTAATTAAAAGCATGGATTCTCAACTCAGATTGCTCAGTCTGAAGGCTCAGTTCATCTCTTATCAACTGTATAATCTTGGTCCGGTTTCTTAACCTCATCTGTGAGTCTGGAATAATAACAGTACCCTCATAGGGTCACTGTTAATTACCCTGATGAGGTTGTTAATACACGTAAAGCACTTAGAATGGTGCCTAGCAGATAAGTACTTTATAAGTGGTTGCTATTATTTTTACCTTTACATTTGTGCAATTATATGCATTGGGAAACGGGCTAAGTAGTTTAGAAGGCTATATATGTACACTTTAGATCTTTATACAGTCTACAAAGTGCCCTCCCAAAAGCTTATACTAATGGATTATCCATACTTTTGAAAATAATCATTCTTGCTTGGCAGGTATGAGACCGGGAAACTCACTGCCATATGACCAAGATGGCTACACTGATTTAAGTGTCCACTGTAAGCAAGTGGAAATGTAAGATTCCAGTTCAGGGACACTAGAGGAAATGAGTCAGAGAACTCTAAACCGAGCAAAATGGGAGTGAAATGAAGACATTTCCAGAATAAACAAAAACTGAGAGAACTCACTACCAGCAGAACTATGCTAAAAGATATATGCTAAATAGAGTTATTTTAGGCAGAAGGAATGAGATGCCAGATGGCAGAATAAAACTGTAGGAAGGAATGAGGAGCAACAGAAAGGATAAATATGTGGATAAACTTAAAATTATATTAAATATACAACAATAAAAAATAAATCCTTGAGGGCAAATATTTGTAGAAATAAAGGTCATTTAATAAACCATTCTTCTCAGGAAGTAGTAAAGGTACTAATTGCAGTTGATGCTGATAAATCAAGGATATATATTATAATCTCTTGGGGAACCTCTAAAAGAATTATGCAGACTTCATAAGCTAATAGAGGAAGGGTAAAGGGAGAATTAAAATAATTGATTAATACACATGAAAGCAAAAGAAGAGATGAAGAAGAACAGAGGGAGAAAGTTAACAGAGAAAAATGTGGTAGATTTAAATCCAAATATATCAGATTACATTAAGTGACAATAGACTAAATATACCAATTAAAAAGGAAGGTTGTCAAGCTAAATTAAAATATAAAATCCAACTACATACTGCTGTTAAGAATCACAATGCAAATATTAGGATACAGAAAAGGCAAAAAGTAAAAGGATGAAAAATGCTTTGCAAATGCTCGTGAAAACAAAGCTGGTGTTGCTATATTAACATCAGACAAAGTAGGTTTGGGGACAGGAAACATTACTAGAGACAAAAAGGACATTTCATAATGGTAAAAGGGCCAACTATCAGAGAGGCAACAATTTAAAAACTGTATGTACTGAATAATATAGCTTGACAATATTTCAAAATATGTGGAAGGACAGACTAAAAGGAGAAAGAGACAAATTCACAACCATAGTGAGTAATACACCTATGTAATCAACATAGCGAGTAATACATAGTGAGTTATACACCTCTCTCAGCAATTCAGAGAACAAGCAAGAAAAAATAATCAGTGAGGATACAGGACTTTGAAAATAATTTTAAACATGACCCAACATATAAAACACCCAATGCAGCAACTACACAAAATACAACAAATTTGGGGGAAATAAATCTCAACAAACTTTAAGAAATGGAAGTACCTTCTCTGACTAGAGGGAAATCAGGTTAGGAATAAAATTTAAAACAGTAATTAGAAAATTCCCGAATACTTGGAAATTTAAGTAATATAATTCCAAGCAGCCAATAGGGGAAATTAGAAAATATTTCCAAATAAATGACAATGAAAAACATAATTTATATTTATAGGCTGCAACTAACCATATTTTTAGAGGCAAATGTAGAGCCTTAAATGATATACTGCAAAAGGAGGACTAAAAATAAACTTCAAATATTCTAGAAATAACATCAAAGTAATCCCAAAAGATGGATGAAAATAATAAACAACAAAAATTAATACTATACAATGGAGAAGATTGAGAAAACAAAAAGTTGGTTCTTTAAAAAGACTACTAAAATTGATAGGTCCCTAAAAAAAAATTGATCAAAAAAGAATATAGATTCAGAAATGAAAAGAGAGAATCATCTTGGAATATGATCATGTTGCTGCTGCTGCTAAGTCGCTTCAGTCGTGTCCGACTCTGTGTGACCCCATAGACAGCAGCCCACCAGGCTCCCCCGTCCCTGGGATTCTCCAGGCAAGAACACTGGAGTGGGTTGCCATTCCCTTCTCCAAGCATGAAAGTGAAAAGTCAAAGTGAAGTTGCTCAGTCGTGTCCGACTGAGGGTGCCATTGCCTTCTCAGACGATCATGTTAAAAGATGCAAAAAATCACTTAAGGAAATCCAATACTATTTAGGATTAAAAAAACAAAACAAAACAAAAACTCAAACTCATAGCAAATCAGGAATAAAAGAATACTTTCCAGTGCTGATAAATGGTACCAACAAAAATGTCTATAGCTAACATCATCGTTAAAGATGAAATATAAAATACTTTCTCCCTGAGTTTAGAAACAAGAATAACCACATTATCATTTCTATTCAGCAACATACTATAAACCTAAGCCCACATGATAAAGCAAACAAAATAATTAAATATTAAAGAAAAAGTAAATTTGGTATTGTTCACCAATTCCATAATTGTGTTAAGCAGAAAATCCAAAAGAACATTCAAGCAATTAATGGAATTAATTGAATTTACCAACATCACTGGATATGTCAATGTACAAAGATCAACTGTATTTATACAAAAGGACTATAAATAATTAGAAAATGAAACAAATACAATTTTCATCAACAAACATATTAATACATAATAATAAATCTAATATATAACATGCAAGACTGCTACAGAATAAACAAGCACATTATTGAGCTTATGATCATCTTTGGGTCAGGAAGATCCCCCAAAGGAGGAAATGGCAACCCACTCCAGTATTCTTGCCTAGAGAATTCCATGGAGAAAGAAGCCTGGCAGGCTTCAGTCCATGGGGTCACAAGAGTCAGACACGACTTAGCGACTAAATCACCACCACCACTACATGGCCCATAAATTTAAAAATTCACTACTACAAAAGAAGTCAATTCTCCCAAGTTGATCTATTAGAGTCAATATAATCTCAATTAAAAGTTTAGCATTGGAGAAAATGACAAACTGATTCTAAAAGCCACATGAAAATCCAAAAGGCCAAGAATAATAAAAAATAAATAGTTTTCAAAAAGAACAAAGTTGAGGACTTTTACTAGCTGACATCAAGACTTATTACAAAGCTACAATAAATAAGAGAGTAGGGGACTTCCCTGGTGGTCCAGTTGTTAAGAATCTGCCTGCCAATGCAGGGGACAGGGGTTTGATCCCTGGTCCAGGGAAATCCCATGTGCCAAGGGGCACAAAGGCCTGCACTCCACATCTATTGACCCTGTGCTTTAGAGCCTGGGAGCCGCAACTACTGAAGCCCTCATGACTAGATCCCACGCTCAGAAACAAGAGATGCCACTGCAGTGAGAAGCCCACACACCGCAGCTAGAGAGCGGTCCCACTCACTGCAAACAAACCAACCCATGTGCAGCAACGAAGACCCGGTGCAGCCATAAATGAGTAAATAAACAAAATGTAAAAAGACAAAAATAAGAGAGTGGTATTGGCATGAAGATAGAGCACTAAACTAATGGAGAAGAGTAGTGAGTATATATAGATAAACAGAGAGTGTATAAAGTCATTTGATTTATGACAAAGTTGATACTTCAGTTAGTGGAAAAAAGAGAATCTGAATTTTCAATAAATAATGCTGAGTATGGTAAATATGGTAAATCTACAGAATAAAAGTGGACGGCAAAATTCATTCTAAGAAGATTGTAGATCTAAGTAAGAAAAGCAAACTAATAAAACTTTTCAAACTAAGAGAATATTTTCATGACCTAGTGGCAGGCAAAAATATTTTAAAAAAGGACACAAAAAGTGGTAAACACAGGTAAAGATTGATAACTGGAGTAGGTTAAAATTAATAACTTCTGTTCATTTAAAGATACCATCAAGGGACTTCTCTGGGGGCCCAGTGGTTAAGACCCCATGCTCCCAATGCAGGGGGCCCGGGTTTGATTCCTGGTCAGGGTACTGCATGCTGCAACTAAGACCCAGTCCAGGTCATGTGACACAGCCCCCATCAAAAAAAAAAAACAAACAAAAAACCACCAAGAGTAAAAAGGCAAGCCAGAGAATGGGAAAAGAAATCCGAAGTACATTTATCTGATCAGTGACTTACCAATAAATCAGTAAAGCGAAGACAAACAATCCAAATTAAAAATGGTCAAAGATAAATAGGCATCCCACCAAAGAGGACATATAAATGACCGATAAAACATCAAAAGGGGCTGAATTCATCAGAAAAAAATAAACAAAAACACAACAAAATAAAAGCACACAGCAATACTGTTAACACACCCATTACAATGGTGAAAATGAAAATGACCAATAAGGAATTTGTCCCCAAAATTTACAAACAGCTTATGACAATTAACACCATCAAAACAATTCACTCAAAAAATAGGCAGAAGCCCTGAACAGACATTTCTCCAAGGACATACCGATGGCTAATAGGCACATGAAAAGATATTCAACATAGTTATTAGAGAAATGCAGCTCCAAACTACAATGAAGTTATCATCTCACACTGGTCAGAATGACGGTCATTAAAAAATCCACAAAAGCTGAAGAGGGTGTGGAAAAAACGTAACCCTTCTACATTGTTGGTGGGAATGTAAACTGGTACAGCCAAATGGAGAACAGTATGGAGGTTCTTTAAAAAAAACAAAAATAGAGCTACCATATGACCCTGCAGTATCACTCCTGGGCATATTCGGAGAAAAACATTATCCAAAAGGATACATGCACTCCAGTGTTCATCACAGCACTGTTTACAGTAACCAAGACATGGAAGCAACCTGAACACCCATGGATAAAGAATGGATAAGAGTATATGGTACATATATACAATGGAATACCACCCAGCCATTGTAAAGAATAAAATAATGCCATTTGCAGCAACATGGATGGGCCTAGAGAGTGTTATACTGAGCGAAGTAAGTTAGCCAGAGAAGGAGAAATATCATATGACATCCCTTATATGTGGAATCTAAAAAGCAGTGATACAAAAGACCTTACTTACAAAACAGAAAGAGACTCAGACTTAGAAAAGGAACTTACGGTTGCCAGGGGAAGGGATAGTTATGGAGTTTGGGAAGGTCATGTATACACTGCTACATCTAAAACAGATAACCAACAAGGACCTATTGTATAGCACATAGAACTCTGCTCAATGCTATGTGCCAGCTTGGGTGGGAGAATGGATACATGTATGTGTATGGCTGAGTCCCTTCGCCGTTCACCTGAAACTATCACATTGGCAATACTCCAATACAAAATAAAAGTTTAAAGTTTTGGGCGGTGGGCGGGACAGAAAATGACTGACATTAGCAAGGACTGGCAAGAATGTGGAGAACTGGAAACCTTATATACTAACTGGCAGGGGCGTGAAAGTGAAAGCCGCTGAGTCGTTTTCAACTCTTTGCGACTCCATGGACAGTATAGTCAGTCCATGGAATTCTCCAGGCCAGAATACTGGAGTGGGTAGCCTTTCCCTTCTCCAGGGAACTTCCCAACCCAGGGATCGAACCCAGGTCTCCNTGAAAGCCGCTGAGTCGTTTTCAACTCTTTGCGACTCCATGGACAGTATAGTCAGTCCATGGAATTCTCCAGGCCAGAATACTGGAGTGGGTAGCCTTTCCCTTCTCCAGGGAACTTCCCAACCCAGGGATCGAACCCAGGTCTCCTGCCTTGCAGGCAGATTCTTTACCAGCTGAGCTACAAGGGCATAAACTGGTACAATTCTTCAGAAAACACAACTGGACATCTGGAAGCTGAACTTACGTTAATGATCCACTTCTATTTTCATATTCAACACTAAAACATACATCTGTGCTCTAAAAGGCACATCAAAGAAAGCTTTGCATCATTCACAATACCGTCAAGCTGGAAGCAACCCAAACATCCATCCATAATAAAAGAGATAAGCAAACTGTGATATAGTTCTGTGGTTTAATACAGTATAAGAATAAAAATCAATGAACTAAGGTGAACTACAATATAGGTGGTGGTGATGGTTTAGTTGTTAAGTTGTGTTCAACTCTTGGCATTCTATGGATTGTAGCCCTCCAGGCTTCTCTTTTGGGATTTCCCAGGCAGGAATACTGGAGTGGGCAGCCATTCCCTTCTCAGGGGATCTTCCCAACCCAGGGATAGAACGCAGGTGTCTTGCACTGAAGGCAGATTCTTTACTGACTGAGTCATCAGGGATCACAAACAAAACAGCAAAAGCAGCTCAATGCTGAGGAAAGCATACTGTACGATTCCATTTACACGAAGTTCATAGGTTCACGGGGAGTGGGTAGCTTGGAGGAGATGCAGGGTAAAGGACACAGGGACTTCTGAGATGCTGCTCATGCTTTATCTACAGTAACCTGGGTAGTGATTCCTCAGGTGTGCCTACTTATCTTTCCTTATCCTCTACTACTACTTACACACTTATACACAAGGTAACAGGTTTTCTCTTTATAAAATTCTCTAGTCCACTAAGAATTGCGGAATTTTCTCTCCACCTCTGGCTACATCATCATTGCATTTATTAGATGAAAGGTGTGAAACACTGAAGGACCATGTCTTCAGATACTCTTCTTCTGAGAATTGATCTCTCAAAGAGCCTTAAAGCTTCATGCTGTTGACCACTGTTCCGGGGTTCCCTTTATACATGTTAAGACTCCTGACACATTCAACTCTGGGACTTCTAGAATCTTTGAAACGGAGCATCCATGCCTGCACAGTATTTACCGTTGCATGCCACTCTCAATACAACTTTTCACAGGTTTATTCTTACAGGTAAAACAAAACGATGTCAAAAAAGAATATTAAATATGGGAGACTTCCCTGGTGGTTCAGCGGTTAAGAATCCACCTGTCAATGCAGGGCACACGGGTTCGATCCCTGGTCCGGGAAGATCTCACAGGCCGCAGAGCACCTAAGCCCATCAGCCACAACCATTGGGCCTGATCTCTAGAGCCTTTGAGTCACAACTACTGAAGCCCACATGTCCTAGAGCCTGTGCTCTGCAATAAGAGACGCCCCTGCACTGTGAAACCTGGGCAATGCAGTGAAGGGTAGCCCTTGTTTGCCACTAGAGAAAGCCTGTGCACAGCAGTGAACACCCAAGGCAGCCAGAAATAAATTTTTAACAAGGAATATTAGATGTGATCTCATCTGGTCTTCTACAGTGAATGCAATATTCAGGCTAATGGCTGAATCTTGTCAAATCTGAGTCAGTAAAGTACAAAGAAATAAGAGAGACTGATTTATGAACAGATCTCAGTTGATATCTTTTACAATTCACTCAACATTTACTATGCACTTACAGTCAAGCACTCTGTTGGGAATTGTGGGGCATACCAAGGGGAGAAAAATAAGATTCTTAGCTTCAAGGGATTCAAAATCTACTGGGACAGACAGACATGAATATGACCAATCATATGCTTATATTATAGCTTGCTGTTTCTGCTATGAAAGTGATATTTATGCTTTTAAAATGCTAGACAACCTTAAGGGACTTGGAGTGAAAATCTTTCATGTGGCCTTTTATCTACTGGAATAGAAATATTTGTATATAACATTAAGAGACAAATGTTAGAATATTCACATTCTTGCCTTTTCATTTGGTAAAATGTCAGTTTTCCCTAGGACACCTGCTCCTAGGAATTATCCTAAGTAGAATTTCCCACAGGGATTCTCAGGAATGCACCAGACAATCAAAGCACAATGGAAATTGTCAACTAGCACCCCCGTCCATTCCCGCCTCCCCTTGAACTTGGGCTGTGGGAAAAGATCAAAACGACATTTCCTTGGCTCCTTTGTAAATCAGGTTCCACCGTTTAAATGCACTCTTATAGAATCTGGAAAGTGGCAAAGAGATGGAGCATCTCAGGACAGAAAGTGGAAAAGAGATGGAACATCACAGGAAGGTGAGTTGCAGCAACAGGTCTGAGGACTTCAGCTCCTGGCTTCTCAGAGGCAACAAAAGCCATCACCGAGGCTCTAGCCTAGCATCAGCTCATTTGGTTGGTGAGTGCCTGGAAATAAAGACTATGGACGGGGCTGGGGTTGACAAGTTGTCACAGCACTTTGACTTCTGGGTGACAGAGAGAACAGTGGGTTCACCCTGCTCATCAAGCCCTTCTGACACTGTGCAAGCACTCCACGCCCTGTGTTAAATTCCACTTTTCTAGGGCTTCCCTGGTGGCCCAGTGGTTAAGAATTCTGCTTTCATGGCAGGGTGTCTGGGTCCCATCCCTAGTCAGAGAAGTTCTGCATGCCATACAGCGCAGCCAAAACAAACTTTCCTTTATTAAAAACACCTAGAGCTGCTTCTATTTCGTGCCCTAATATAGCATCTTGTGCTTTTCTTATTGATAAATAAAATTCTGTTGTTTAGTTAGCATTTATCAAGCATGCATCGATAGTTGTTAGGGAGGAGTCCAGAAACATGCAAAGCAGGAAAAAGAAAACAATTTGAGATTCGGAAATCTTCAAGGGAATTATAAAGAGTTGGCAAGAGACCTACAATGCATTTTAAACTAAGAATTTAGAATTTCATTGACTGGATTGAATGAGATACAGCCTTGGGCCAAGCAACGTTATACTAGTTTCTTTGATTTCATGTGTTTAAGAATCTTTATATACTACTGTGTATTGGGTTGAGGAGAGGCAGCACACTTGTCACAAACTGCTTGAAAGTGAAACTGACAGTCACTCAGTGTGTCTAACTCTTTGTGACCCCATGGACTATAGTCTGCCAGGCTCCTCTGTCCATGAGATTCTCCAGGCTAGAATACTGGCATGGGTTGCCTTATCCTTCTTCAGGGGATCTTCCCAAACCAAGGATTCAACCTGGCTCTCCTGAACTGCAGGTAGATTCTTTACCATCTGAGCAACGAGGGAAGCCCATCTTTATCTGTATCTCTATTGCCATTAAAAAAGAAGGAAATTCTGCCTTTTGCAACAGATTGGATAAATTTTACAGACATTTATGCTAAGTAAAATACATCAGACAAATAGTATATGATATCTCACTTATACATGAAATCTAAAAAAACTGAAATCATAGAAACAGTAGAATCATGGCTACCTAAAGCAGGATGGTGAAGAAATGTGATGTTAGTCAAAGAGTACAAACTTCCAACTATAAGATGAACAAGGTCTGGGGATCTAATGAAAAGCCTGGTGTTTATAATTAACAAATGGCATGATACTGTACTATATGCTTGGAAGTTGTAAAAGAGTAGATGGTAAATCCTGTCACTACCAAAAAACAAAAACAGGTAATTATGTGAGGGGACAGGAGTGTTAACTAACTTCTTTTGTGGTTGGCGGTTTAGTTGCTAAGTTGTGTCCAACTCTTGCAACCCCATGGACTGTAGCCTACCATGCTCCTCTGTCCATGGGATTTCCATTTTGCAATATATATCTATATCTAATTATATTATACATCTTAAATTTACATATATTCAATATGATCACTAATATCTCAATAAACCTACAAGAAAAAAAAAACAGAGGACCATCCAACATATTCCATGAAACAGCAGTTAGGTTCTCATTACTGTGGAGTATGGGGCTTCCCTGATAGCTCAGTTGGTAAAGAATCTGCCTGCAAAGCAGGAGACCCCAGTTCGATCCCTGAGTCAGGAAGATCTGCTGGAGAAGAGATAGGCTTCCCACTCCAGTATTCTTGGACTTCCCTTGTGGTTCAGCTGGTAAAGAATCCACCTGCAATGCGGGAGACCTGAGTTTCAAAGATCCCCTAAAGAAGGGGAAGGCTACCCACTCCAGTAGTCTAGCCTGGAGNATAGGCTTCCCACTCCAGTATTCTTGGACTTCCCTTGTGGTTCAGCTGGTAAAGAATCCACCTGCAATGCGGGAGACCTGAGTTTCAAAGATCCCCTAAAGAAGGGGAAGGCTACCCACTCCAGTAGTCTAGCCTGGAGAATTCCATGGACTGTTTAGTCCATGGGGTTGCAAAGAGTCGGACACGACTGAGTGACTTTCACTATCACTACTGTGGAGTACATTCCATTGTATGGATGTACCAAGGTCTGTCAATCAATTTACTAGTTGAAATGCATTGCACTGTTTCCAGTTTTCAGAGATTATTAATAAAATTGCTATATATCAATAACTATTTAATTACATAATGTTAAATAGCTGAATATTGTTCCATATCTTGATATATAGTTAATTTAACCTGGCAGCTCCTTATTGTTACACATTGAATTGTTTTCCCTGTATCCCTATTTTAACCTTATTCTAACGTAGATAGCATATTAAAAAGCAGAGACATTACTTTGCCAACAAAGGTCTAGTCAAGGCTATGGTTTTTCCANTGATGCTGGGAAAGATTGAAGGCAGGAGGAGAAGGGGATGACAGAGGACGAGATGGTTGGATGGCATCAACGACTCATTGGACATGAATTTGAGCAAACTTTGGGAGATGGTGAAGGACAGTGAAGCGTGGTAAGCTTCAGTCCATGGGGTCAGAGTTGGACACAACTGAGCGACTGAACAACAACTCTATGTAAAATAAATGGCCAGTGGGAATTTGCTCTATGACTCAGGGATNGACTCATTGGACATGAATTTGAGCAAACTTTGGGAGATGGTGAAGGACAGTGAAGCGTGGTAAGCTTCAGTCCATGGGGTCAGAGTTGGACACAACTGAGCGACTGAACAACAACTCTATGTAAAATAAATGGCCAGTGGGAATTTGCTCTATGACTCAGGGATCTCAGATCAGGGCTCTGTGACAACATAGAGGGGTAGGACAGGCTGAGAGGTGGGAGGAAGGTTCAAGACGGAAGGGACATATGTATACCTATGGGTTATTCATGTAGATGTATGGCAGAAACCAATAGAATATTGTTATCCTTCAATTAAGAATAAATAAATAAAAATTAAAAAAAAAATACCATACCAAAAAAGGCCTATTAGTAATGTCTTATGTCTTTTGGGGAAAAATACTTCAAGAAATGCCAGAAGTATTTTTTTTTTTCATGTTGCAATATAATGGGGTGAAAATAACAGAATTTTCAATTCAGATAGATATGTACTCAAATCTTGGTTCTGCACCTCACTAGCTGTGTGATCTTTGGCAAGTTAATTTGCTTCTCTGAGATTCAGTTTCTTCATATTTTAGTGACTAACAATAAAAGACTTTGGAGGTAGCTGCATTAAACTAGATAAAGTAATGCACTTAGTATAATGCATGTTAAGACATATCACTAAATAAATGTTAGTTTCCTTCCTTCCCATTATCATAATTATGATTTTTACTTAGTGGGGCTTAACAAAGTTTATTCAGTGGTTTCCCTGTTAAGGGATACTTGAGTCACTTCCAGATTTGTTNGGGACAACAGAGGATGAGATGGCTGGATGGCATCATCGACTTGATGGATGTGAGTTTGAGTGAACTCCAAGAGTTGGTAATGGACAGGGGGACCTGGTGTGCTGCGATTCATGGGGTCGCAAAGAGTCAGACATGACTGAGTGACTGAACTGAGCTGAACCTTATTCAAATGTATACTGCTAAGTCACTTCAGTCGTGTGTGACTCTGTGTGACCCCATGGACGGCAGCCCACCAGGCTCCCCCATCCCTGGGATTCTCCAGGCAAGAACACTGGAATGGGTTGCCATTTCCTTCTCCAATGCATAAAAGTGAAACGTGAAAGTGAAGTAGCTCAGTCGTGTCCGACTCTTAGTGACCCCATGGACTGGAGCCCACCAGGCTCCTCCATCCATGGGATTTTCCAGACAAGAGTACTGGAGTGGGGTGCCACTGCCTTCTCTGATTCAAATGTATATATTTGTTCAATTGTCCTTTAGGGTAAATTCTCAATTTTGTTAAGCAGTAGAAGCTAACAGAGCATTGTGAAGCAACTATATGGCAATAAATAATAGAAAAAAAATCTCAAAGAATTCCCAAGTCAAAAGGTATGCATCATATATTTTATTGCTTTTGATACCTATCTCACGAAATGGTCCCTCATGAGCACATCTCATTACTCAACCCCTTGTCAACATGAAGTGCCATCTTTTCATTTTTTTGCCAATCTCACAGGCAAAAATTTTTAACTGACATCTCATTTTTATTAATATTTGTGCTTCTTTTATTACTTTTTAAAATATCTCTATAAATACAGGTGGAATTTGTTTTATTTTGGGAACATTTTTCTTTTGGGAATGGCCTGTTTTTATGTTGGGCTTTTACTCACTGATTCCTTGTATTATACTAATTCTTTGTCACTTAATGCATTTATGTTTTTACCAATGAATTTCATTGTGTTACATATAGAAGCTTCTAAAAAATGTATATAATCAGTTTGTCTAATCTTTCATGAATTATTCCATTTATGACCAAAAAAGTCTTTTTCTATTTTATGTTTATATAAATATTCACTTATATTTTCTAATTTTTCCAAATGCTTTTTGAGACAACATGAAGACTATAGGAGCCTTCTGAGGTGAGGCAGACAAAGTTACCTTGCCCCTAGCATATCTCCCTTCGTGGATTTTAACTACTGATATTAAATATGTAGGATTCTTCTTTTCTTTTTCAAATTCATTATTTTTTGTCTGCACCACGCAGCATATAGGATCTTAGTTCCCTAACCAGGGATTGAACCTGTGCCCCATGCATTGGAAGCATGGAATCTTAACTGCTAGACTGTCATGGACGTCCCGGATTCTTCTTTTCCAAGGGGTGCATCTGCCTTCTGAAGGAGTTGAACAGTTTAGGAAACTAGATTGATTTTTTTTCCCCCCTATGATTGGATTTGGTTCATAAATAAAGATTTGTTCTCTGGCTTCACTGGGTAGTTGAGGAATCACAGGAAACCATTTCATCTCCCTTTTCTTTTGTTGGAGGACAAAATAGTAATAACTTAGAGAGATGCAATGAAACTGAAGTGCCAGTGCATACAAATAGTTCCAGGAATGTCATAGCAATAGTGAACATAATGGCAGACATTTGTGTATATATTTCCCCAGAGGGACAAAGAATCTTTTTGAAAAATCATGTGAAAAAATGGGGAGGTCTGACACATTTTACAAAAGTTGACTTCACAAACAAATATTGGAGACAGTGCTTTTTCTATTAAGAGAGGCATCTGATTACAAGATGGGAAAAAGCCAGATCCTCAGGTGACCCACCAGTCTGCACCACTCTGGTTTCTGGTGTGACAAATAAATTTAATTTTCTTAAAAAAAAAAAAAGTGGTGGGCCATGCAATTAGACACTTAACAAAAACCTTCACCTTCAAGGAGAATGTAATACACTGACTCAAAAAGAAAGAAATATGGAGACTGGCTTCTATGATACTCTTATTTTACTGGTACCCTGGACTTGCGTGGATCATAAACACAAGCCACAGCAGTGCCACGTCTGGAATCCAGGCTCTGTCTGTGAATGTGCTGGTTTTTCATGTGTTGGAGAAAAATGAATGCATTCTCAATACAACAGAGACCTTAAGCACTGACCCGAGCTCCCTCTTCAGCAGTCTGGGATATATATAGATACTCTGGTGTCTTTCTTACTGAGATAAACTGCTAGCTTCCTCATCACCACCTCTCCTGTCCACCTAGCCTCAAGGGACCACCTCTGTAGCTGCAGGCCTAGCTCGTTTGGCTTGGCTGCCCCGTCATTAGCCTCAGAGAGTTCCCTTACCTCCTACCCCTTGTCAGGCTGATGGGCAATGGTCATACTCCAGCAAGTCTGGGCTTCCTTTGTGGCTCAGCTGGTAAAGAATCCGCCTGCAATGCAGGAGACCTGGGTTCGACCCCTGCATTGGGAAGAGCCCCTGGAGAAGGGAAAGGTTACCCATTCCAGTATTCCAGCCTGGAGAATTCCATGGACTATATAGGCCATGGGGTTGCAAAGAGTCAGACTGTGACTGACTTTCACTTTCTCTTCAGCACGTCTGACATCACAATCTATTGAAGCAGATTCTGAGGCTCCAGCTCACAAAATGTAGAGGTCAACCAGTTTTCATTGCAGCAGGAAGAACAGAGTGGCTTCCGGTCTGAGGCAAACTGGCCTAGGACCAGTCTGTGCCTGCGCCTGACCTTCAGGGTTTGGCTCACTGCCCTGAGGAACCTCTGAATTCCATGTGATTCTGGTGCTTGGACCAGCTTCTGTCTCTGTGTATCTGCTGTGGGCTTCACTCAAGGCTCAGTCCAGTTCTCCCTCCTAGATTTAGAGCCTCTCCAGTCATCTATGAACCTCACACTTACGGAATACCTGGGAAAAGCTGACCCAACAGTGGCCTTTTAGATAGCACTGAGAAAGCAGGTAAAAAAATTAATTTCCCTACGTTTCTTGTTAGGAACATGTATCAAGAGCAGTTCTTGCTGGAAATTGTGCAAAGTCCTAATTTTGGTTCATTTAATAGAGAAACATAAAATACTTTCATTTCCTTTCTCATTATCCTAACAATGGCTGTCTAAACTCTTCCTGCGGTGGATTGAATAATAACTATTTTGTCTTAAACATACACATATATACAACAACTTTAAAAACAGGGCTTTACCGTACTTATTACTTCTAAAACCAGAAATAATCCTCTATTTTAATGAAAGCATACAGATATTTCTCTCCAAGGTAAAGAGAAAACCATGCACATAATAATGCAGTAACTGATGCATAGAAATGAAACCAAACTCCCTTTTTATCTCAGTAACTAACTCATCCAACAAAATAGAGCTTTGTAGGGTATAATTTATATTACAATTAACTTTTTTGTCTATATTAAGTAAGGCAGTTTGAAGTCTTTTTTTTTTTTTTTGAATTTCAAAGACCTTGAAAAAAAACACACCCAAAATGCTCTAGTCCAAAGCCAGGACATAGTTTTGTATGGTCTGCAGATAATTTAATATTTGAGAAACTGTTTCAACATCCTCCAACTCCAACCAAAACTAAAGCAATATTTAGGGGAAAAATAAATGAGTAAGCAAGCAAAACCTAATATCTATATAATTATTCACAGATCAAGCAGTTTAGAGACAATAAAATAGAGCAGACTTTCAGCTAATCCAAGTCCAAAATAATGGAACAATTATTCACTAACCTAACAACAACAAAACTCTAATTTTACTGTTAATGTATTGGGGGGTGATTGTGTTATCAGTTAAAAGACCTAAAATCCATTCTGTGTAAGTTGACTAATTTCAGGCATTACAAACATAGTACAATCAGCCTTCCTGAATTTCTCTCATCCCTTCCCCACAAATACAACATCCCAGTTTTTGAAAAAATAGGAAAATGCAATGATGTCAATGTACAAAGTACACCACGTGTGCTTTGCCTGTTTTCATCTTCTGGCAACAGACTCTAGAGAAAGGTTCCTCTGACATGCTAACTCTACCCGTCCCTACCAGTCACAGTCCTTGCTCACACAGGCTAACTCCTGACCCACTCGTCCAGTCACACCCCCTTGAATCCCCTTGGACAGTGTTTGGTGCAGCAAAAGGCTAGTAATCCAGGCTAGGCCAATTAGACACTTTTTCTTAAAGTCTTCCCACTGCAATCCTTTCAGGAGTAAAACGGAAAGAGTTTAAGCCCTGAGTCTAGACTTAGAGGGAAGGCAACCCAAAAGGATGGATCTACCATGTGGAAAGATGCAGAGATGACTCTGGGAAAAAGGGAGGTAAAGTAAAGATCCAGTAAAGATCTAGACCCTGGGCTCCACTCTCCTAGTGGCCACCTGCACCTCTGCCCTTCCTATGTTATATGCTGTGGTTATAAAAACCATTTCCTTTGAAGCTTATACAAGTTTGAGTTGGTTTCTATTTGTATTCAAGGCATCCTGCCTCATGCACATGGTGAACACTTGAGTTTGGGCATTCTCAATTATGGTCAACTTACTGGTTGTTTTGCCAGTTCTTGCTCTTTGGGCACTGTCTTTGAAGCCCACAGGGGTGGCTTTGGGGGCCCTCTTTCTCTCTGTGACCCTGTCCCCCTGGCCAGCTTCCCATGTCCCAGGGTAATGCCCAGTTCAATCAGTTTTATTGCTTCAAATGAAGGCCTGGATCTGAGAGAGAAGTGGTTGGGAGCTGGGTTCTGTGCAGAGAGGCACTCTACAGGGAGAGGAACACACATGTGAGGCTTGGCTGTTCAGTCCCATCTGTGTTGGATTCCACGGGCTACCCCATCTTTCTAAAATATTCTACCCTCTCCCCTGCCCCTTCAGCTGGCTGTAACTGATTTACTTTCCAAACCAAGAGAACATGAACTTATACACTAAAAAATTATTTCTGTAAACCATTGCTGAGGATGTTTCTTACTATGGGAAATGTAAGACTTAAATAAAAATCAGCTTGGGCAAAAAAGAACAGCCAACTTAAAGGTCCCCAGGTGTGGGACAAGAATGGTACCAGGGTCCCTGTGTTTTATTTCCATGTTTTGCCATAAATAGTTCTAGTAAGTAAGTAAGTAAGTGTTAGTTGCTTAGCTGTGTCCAACTCTTTGTATGTATCCTCGGTCTAGGGGATTCTCTAGAATGCTGGAGTGGGCTGCCATTCCCTTCTCTAGGAACCTTTCCAATCCAAGGACTGAATCTGGGTCTCCGGCATCGCAGAGGGATTCTCTGCCATGTGCGCCATGAGAGAAGCCCATAGAGAGTGCTGACTTCTCCCGAAGGTGGGCTGCCCAGAGTCCCCTGTGGGGACTACCGCTGTCACTCTTCACATTCAGTAGGAGCTTTGGAAATGTCTCCGTGCATGGAAGGACATCATCAGATTTGGAAATAGTATCCAGGCAGTGGTGTAAGGACAGCTCTATGACATCTTTAAGAGTCAGAACTAATTTGATTTGGTGACTACCTGACTGATGAGTGTGAGGAGCGAGGGTGGTGCTCTAGTTTCTTACTCAGGCGTCCTGGCAGAAGGAAGCGATGCCACGGCTGGTCTGGCCAGATGGCAACATGTGTGGGTTCAGTGCCTCCCCACGCTTCACTTGGGCTTGCCCAGGAGTCCATCCAGAAGCCCGTCCAGAAGCCTTGACGTAACAGCAGACCACTCATCTCTGACGGGAAGGATGTCTTAATGCGCAAGAGAAGCAAATGACTGCACTCCATGAACTATTCCTCCTCTTGATGCATGGAGAACCTTTTTTTTTTTTTAGGTATATTAAATTATTTTTATCATCAACAGTTTCAATTATTGTACTTGACATGTAGTTCAGCTCAGTCGCTTAATCATGTCCGACTCTTTATGATCCCATGGACTGCAGCACGCCAGGCTTCCCTGTCCATCACCAGCTCCTGGAGCTTGATCAAACTCATGTCCATCGAGTCAGTGATACCATCCAACCATCTCATCCTCTGTCATCCCCTTCTCCTCCTGCCTCCAATCTTTCCCAGCATCAGGGTCTTTTCCAATGAGTCTAATTCAATGAAACTATGAGCCATGCCATGTAGGGCCACCCAAGACAGATAGGTCAAGGTGGAGGGTTCTGACAAAATGTGGTCTTACTGGAGAAGGGAATGAAAAACCACTTCAGTAGTTTTACCTTGAGAATCCCATGAACAGTAAGAAAAGGCAAAAAGATACGATACCAAAAGATGACATACAGACATTTGACAAAGCATCAAAAAACAAAGCTTAAATAGTAGTTTTAATAGGAAAAAATCAGTCTTGGGTCACCAAAAAATAGTTTTATGGATTCTTTGCCATCGCTCAAAATACACTGTTTCCAGTCTACTCAGAAGCTACTATCTATAAAACACTATTACAGGGGGAAGGACAGAAAGTTTCCCTTGTAATGTCACCAAATTTTCTGAAATTAGTTTTTATTGGAGTAGAGTTGCTTTACAATGCTGTGTTAGTTTCTGCTGTACAGCAAAGTGATTCAGCTGTATGAATACACGTATCACCTTGTTTTTGGACTTCCTGCCCACTTAGGTCGCTACAGAGCACAGAGGAGAGCCATTTACAGGAGGCTGGCGGCCTCCTGGATGACCTGTGTGCTGTGAATCTCCAAGCTGGGTGTGATGAGAGCCATTCAGGCAGTGGGCACAGTCGGTGCCTCTGCGGCACTGCCCCCACCTTCCTCTTTTGTTCAGGCTTGTGCCCATGCCCAGCTCTAAAGGAGTCTAGTCAATGGCTCTCAACCCTGGCTGCACATTAAGATCAACCAAGGAGCTTTGAAAAAACACCAATGCATAGGACTGTATCTTTTACTGTGGTTAAACACACACATACACACACACACAACATAAAATTTGTCATCTTAACCATTTCAAAGCTACAGTTCAATGGTATTAACATTTACACTGTTACCCAACCATCACTGCTATGCACCTACAGGACTTTTTCGTCACCCTAAATTAAAACTCTGTACCCCATTAACAATAACTCCCTGTTCTTCCTCTCATCCCTCATGCTCTGGTGACCACCTTCTACTTTTATGTTCTGTGGGAATCCCAGGTGGCACAGTGATAAAGAACCTGCCTGCCAATGCAGGAGGCATAAGACAGCCAGGTTCGACCCCTGGGTCAGGAAGACCTCATGCAGGAGGCATGGCAACCCACTTCAGTATTCTTGCCTGGAAAGTACCATGGGCAGAGGAGCCTGGCAGGCTATAGTCCATGGGTTTGAAAAGAGTTGGACATGACTTTACTTTCTGAATTTGTGAATTCAACACTCTAAGGACATCATATATGCACAATCATATTGTATTTCTCTTCGGTGATTGGTTTGTTCCACTTAGCATGATGTCTTCAAGTTTCTTCCATGCTGTAGCATGTGTCAGAATTTCCTTCCTTTTCAAGGGTGAATAATATTCCACTGTACGTATGAATCACAGACTATTTATTCATTCATCCATCAGTGGACACGTGGGTGGCTTTTACCTTTTGGCTATTGTAAATAATAATGCTGCTGTAAATCTGGGTTTCCAAATATTTTTGAAAAGTTTTCTGTGGGATTTGAATGTGTAGCCAAGGTTGAGAAGCACTAGTCTGTGGCTATTCCTGGAGAACATTAGGGGTCCAGTGGGGAGGCATGCCACCTAGTTGGCATGGCCTGATTTAGCTGTTCCAAGCTAATTACAATACTCATTAGAGCCAGTAATCAGAAGCTCACATGTCTGACTCCATTCAACAGACTTGGACATCTGGAGGGTGGCGTAGGTTTTATTTACCCTACTATTTTCCAGATCTAGCTCCAAGCCTTTAGCCTGCAGAAGCTTACTAGTGTTAGTCACTAAGTCATGTCGGACTCTTTGCAACCCCATGGACTATCATCTGCCAGGTTCCTCTGTCCATGGGATTTTCCAGGCAAGAATACTAGAGTGGGTTGCCATTTCCTTCTCCAGGGGATCTTCTCAATCCAGGGATTGAACCTGGGTCTCCCGCGTTGCAGGCAGACCCTTTACCATCAGAGCCAAGAAACTTACTAAGTTGCTGCTAAATAGAGAAGACAGCAAATCCATAATTCAACTCCATCTTTCTATTAAAAACATTTGCTTTGGCTACAAGAAATTATGTATCATCCTACCCTGGGCCATGGGCTTCCCAGGTGGTTCAGTGCTAAAGAATCCACATGCAAGGCAGTAGACTTGGGTTCCATACCTGGGTCGGGAAAATCCCCTGGAGAAGGGAATGGCAACCCACTCTAGTATTCTTGCCTGGAGAATCTCATGGACAGAGGAGCCTGGTGGGCTAAAGTCTATGCAATGCCAAAAGAGCTGGACACAACTGAGTGACTAAACCAGCACCACCACCCTGGATCACGCCTCTAGCCATGGAGACTGACTTGGATCTAGGCTGAGTCGGGGCCTCAAATACTCTTATTTTTTGGCCCATTGTGTAGCACATGGGATCTTCGTTTTCCAGACAGAGATGGATCCCACATCCCCTGCATTGGCAGCATGGAGTCTTAACCACTGGACTGCCAGAGAAGCCCAGGGTCTCTGAACCTTAGGAGACAAAACTATGCAAGTAAAGGATGTCCCTGGACGCCAATGGTGGTGCAGGATGGGGGTGGGAGGAATAGCTGTGACTACGCAAAGTGCTAGACATGACTGGGCAACGGAGCACACACACACACACACACACACACACCCCTTGTTCTAGTTTCTCCTGGGACAGATTTTCTGAAATGGGTGGGAGGACTCATTCCTCGCATCTCAAAGAGAGGCCTTAACAATCTTCCCCACAGATTTGTGCTTCTCCATCCCCTAAACTACTTTCAGACCTAAAGATAGACATGGAGCTGGATTCTTATTGAATCCAGGGTTTTCTGCACCCTCTGTTCATGTCTGCAGCCCCACAGTCTCATGTTTACTTTGGTTTTAATTTTAACCTGAGTTCCTAAGATCGCTGTTTAATAAAACCTATGGAAATTAAAAAGTTGCCCCGGATAAGAGAAATACTGAAACCCCCAAGAGAGTTCTGCTTTGTTCCATATTCAAGCCTGTGGACGCATTTGGAGAGAACCCCTTTATGATGAGGTGCAGTGGTGTAGCAAATTGAGAATGCACTCCTCCCCTTTTGCCCTGAAGTCTTAGAAGCCACATGACACACTGTGCGGAGGGACGGGAACAGCAGGGACCTGTCTTGGTGGGTAGATAATAAGCCTGACCCCTAACTGTTCTGTCATATTTTCACACCCCTTGCATCCGAGGCTGCACTCCAGGACCAGCATGGTGCAAAGCCAGCAAGGTCACACACAGGCAGGAGTTTATCTCAAACTGGGATGTTTTGTTCATCATGGAAAATTTCAGCATTGATTTTGATTTTTTTTTTTTAATGTATTGCCTGAAAATCATTTCTCTTGATTCCTGAGTTGTTTGGCACCTCTTTGATTTCCTGCCTTCCTGGCCTCACCCTGGGTTCAGCCCCGATTCCACTCAGGTCCCCACTTTCCTTGGAGTTAGTTAGAATTTCTTTTGTTTTGTTTTGCGAGGAAAGCATGGGGCTTCCCTGGTGGTCCAGTGGTTGTGAATTCACCTGCCAATGCAGGAGACATGGGTTCGATCCCTGGTCCAGGAAGAGTCCATCTGCCGCGGAGCAGCTAAGCCTGTGTGCCACAACTCCTGAGCCCACGTGCCCTAAGGCCTGTGCTCCGCAACAAGAGCGTAGCCCCCCGCCTGCTCATTGCCACTAGAGAAATCCCATGTGCAGCAACAAAGACTGAGCACAGTCAAAAATTAATCAATTTTTTTTTTAAAGAAGAAAGCATGATGGGACCGCCCTCTGAATACCATGCAGCCATAAACTCTTGGACTCCGGGTTTATTTTCCTTCCCATTCTCTGCTTCTGCGCATTTTGACAAACCCTCTCCCTAAATCTGTTCCCCTCTGTGGCTTCTGTCCTTCCACCCCCCACCCCTGGATGACTAAGGTCAGGCACAAGAGGAGAAACAAGAAGGCCAGTGAAGGCTGGCCTTTCCCTCTGAGGCCTCTGCTAATCCAATTGTTGAGCTTCATATGGAGAGTAACACAATTAACAAGGGCCTAGTCCTTTTTAAAGAAATCTATCACCAATTACCATGATAAATAGTGCCCAGGGTAAGCCATGGCAGCGTTTTGCTCTGGAACTCCTAGGCAGATGGCCGGCACACGAGGAAATAGAATTGAGTCATTTCTACTGTGCTAACTGTGGCAGCTCAAAAAAATTCCTAATATGGTTTAAAAAAAAAAAAAAAAGGTAGACAGCTCTTTAAATGCAAATCCACTATGGAAGGAAGCAGGCCCATGATGATACGCTCTTTTGACCTGGTGGGACTCCTACCCTGCAAGGGCAGCTAAGACCCCTGAATTTCAGAACCATTTCTGTGAGGACCTAAGTGAAGAACTTCATCCATCATTCAACATCCCTGACCCTTTGTGTGTTTCTGCACTGCCTGCTTCATCATCAGTAAACCATCGTATAAACAAATTACCTGAATCTTCATTGCTGTTCTAGCCAGTCTAGCCCAGAGCAGTCTACTTGATAGTATCTTAATGATTCATTACTATTATTATACATGTGCCTTAAGATAATCATTTCCTAATTCATTGGCCTGATGGGAAATAAAATTATAGCCTTCACTGGCCTTCTTATGAAATGCAAATAGCTTTATAAACATATAGTGTGAAGAACACACTGGCTACACTCCTATTCAGATATCACCCCAAGACTCGCCCACAAAGCCTTACCAGGACTGTATGCATCCCAGTATAAAGTCGGCTGAGACACACCAACGTGGAAAACACCACAGCCATCATCAGTCCCAAAACAAAGGGATACTGCAGGGGAGAAGAGAAAACAGGGCATTAGTTCAGACTCAGACACACACAGTTTGATGTTGTAGAAGGGAAGGGGTTTCTGATCCATTAACTCCTAGTCTCAATCTCATACTCCTTAGGCCAGCAGTTTGATGATCTAAAATCATTCCAAAAAATGGGAAAACTAAGGAAAGAGAAGGAGAAAATGCCTAGGAATGTAACTCTGGAAGGAAGTTTCACAACATACTGACCTGCAAATAAGACACACTGGAACTTGACCATAGCTATTGTGCTGAAAGTTTTAGTGGAGTTAATAATTTTTTATTTCTACCTATACTTAAAACTTGTGAAATATACAGTATTTCCAAGAGGCAAGGTATATGGATGGTGCTATAATCTTACAAAGTCCAACCAGGTATCTTCCCAAGATGTGCTGTGAAGATAAAGCTTGGCAACAACTGGCTTCATAGGGAAGTCTGGAAACAACAATGCCAAGCTAAGACTGGGATATCTTCACATTTGCGGATGAATTAATGAAAACAGTTGCAGGAATCTGGCTAATGATAAGTCACATAAGGAATACACAGATATGCTTATGAACTAGATATAGAGATATAATTCAGTTGCTTCAAGTACTAATGTCTGTGGTCTTCCATGGTGCTAAGAATAAAGATGATACAGAACTGTCTATATTATGTGAAGTTCTTTACAGTCACTCTTCACACAACCCTATGAAGTACAGTCTATTGTTAGCCCCAATCTACAAATAAGGAAACACTTAACCTTGATAATAAGTTGCATTAGTCCTGAACTTTTGCACAAAGTTCAGGTTGCCCATCGATTATCCCATTTGATCCTCCCAACAGAAGCCAAGGCTCAGAGAGGTGCAGTGACTTGACCTCGGTAATACAGTCAGCAGTGACACAGTCTGAACGAGAAGCCACATCTTCTGAGTCCAAGCCAACATGTGCTTTCCAATGCAACATCTGAGTATAATGATATAAGGTTGCACCTCTTTTTTGAAGATTTATCATTAACTGGGTCTCTGATTTTAATTGAAAAAGTGTTAAAAACGGAATGAGCTAATGCCATCACAATTTAGAGGTTGGGTATTAGCCTAAACACATATTTAAATAAATAAACCCATTTTTAGGGCTGGTCACAAGTAAACAACCAAACTAGCTAAATATATTTATCATTAAAAATCAAATAGAGGGACTTCCCTGGTGGTCCAGTAGCTAAGACTCTGAGCTCCCAGTGCAGGGGGCCCAGGTTTGATCCCTGGTCAGGGAGCTAGACCCCATATGCTACAACTAAGACCCAGAGCAGCCAAATAAATAAATAAAATTTTAAAAAAAATCAAATAGAAAAAGAAGTCCATAACAACTCAGGCCTTAAGAAAACTGTTTCATCATATGAGCTGTAAAGAAGTTTTTAAGAAGATCCAGGTGGCCTTAAAATATGCATATAAATGACTGTTGTTGCTTTCCTGCAGTCAGCCCCACTTGCTTTTTCCCTAAGAGAAACAAGTTCACAGGCTTCTCTGGATGCTGACAGCTTCCAGTGATGGGGTCACTATGTCCTTCTGGGACAGATGGCATGGGGGTAGTACAACATAGCTCAGAAGTCTGCATCCAATAAACTCCAACAGTATTGGGGAGCTAAGACATTTTTTTTAAAATCCTGGCATGACGTTTAAGTTGGTTAAGATCAAGAGTGGTATGGGGGCTTCCCAGGTGGAACAGTGGTAAAGAATTCGTCTGCCAATGTAAGAGACGCAAGAGATGCAGCTTCAATCCCTGGGTCAGGAAGATCCCCTAGAGTAGGAAATGGCAACCCACTCCAGTATCCTTGCCTGCAGAATCCCATGGACAGAGAAAGCTGGTGGGCTACAGTCTATGGGGTCACAAGAGTCAGACATGACTGAGCACACAGTCAATATAATCCTATACTTGTCCCTTTCCCATTTAGGGGACTGAGGTCAAATCCCAGGTGACCAAATAGAAAACCAGGTGGAGTCAGGACCTGACACTAATCTCGTTCTCTCCCAAACCCCAAACAAGCCTCCCGTTTTATCTACAATCTGAAACATGGAATGCCTCTGGGTTTTTGGTGTAAAGAGGGCAGGAGAAACAGTGCTGCCCTTTACACATGAGACTGCTAGTGTCAGCAAAATCTAAATTTTCCAACAGGTAGAAGATACATTTTCTGAAATTAAGCACCAAAATAGAGCAAAAGTTCTCAGATAGGAAAAATAAATCTTCATTAAAGTAATAATATAAGTTTTATTTATTTTCAGCCACACTGCATGGCTTCTGGGATCTTAGTTCCCTCATCAGGGATTGCACGCAGGCACCAAGGTCTTAACCACTGGACCACCATGATATTTCCAATAGTATATAACTTTGAAAAGGTCTTGCTACAACTGGCATTTAAGTAGATAATAAGTGAAATTCTGTTTTCAACACTTATTAATCTCCTGTCATTTAGACAAGCTTTCTAGAAAATGTGGACTGATTATTTCTAATGGTTGAACCCTGAGAAAGGGCAGATGCATCTTTGGGAGCTAATCTGAGCCCAGATTCTATTTCATCCTGGGCCCTGGGGTATCGAGCTTGAGGATTTGGTGAAATTATCTCTACCCTGGAGAGGTGTTTACCAGGATCATCAGCCCCTCACATCTCTTGTAAACAGAGGATGCAGGCAGCGACTAAAGAGCCATCTGGTCAAGTTGCTCAGGGTGAAAATGCTTCCAGAAGGGGGAGACCACACAGCCAGGTGATACTTGTTTTACTCTTATTATCAATGGTGTCCACTTTCACTCTTGGGCATAACCTGCTTTGGACACTAAATCATATGGTCAGTTCATTTATAAAGAAATCATCACTGTTCAATAAGTATTCCCCCATCTTTACTTCATAAGTTTCATTGTCCTTCAAAAGAAAAAAAAAGCAAAACCCCTGAAGAAAAAACCCCTCTTTGCGCTAAAGTCCTGAAGCAAAACCCCTCCTTGCTGCCTCACTGTGTGGATGGTATTAAAGGTGAAGAAGAGTCACTGTCTCACCTGGTACCTGTCCATGGTAGAGATAAGGAGGGTGAAGGAGATGGCCGTGGCTGCCATGGCGTGGGTGGATGGCATCCCGTATTCAGCGATCACTCTCTTCTCGAGTTTCACGACAGGAGGGGAGAAGGGGCGGGGCCACTTCAAGATCTCTTTGGCTACCTGGCCAATATACATCACCAGCTGCAAAACCAAAGGATGGAAGTAAGGCTAATCAAACAAGCAAAACAATAAACTCCTGGATTCTGTGAATATATTTCGAGGTTTCCTGTTGTTTGGCTGAAATCACCTTTCTCTCTGACCCAGTTGCTCATTGGGGAAGTTTTTTAAGATGATGTTTTCACTGTTTGAAAACAGAAACGAGCCTTCTGGATTCCAGAGGGTCACTGGGCAACCAAGACGTGACACTTAAACTTCGTACTTTGGTCATATAGTTAACAAACATTTAGATAGCCAAGCACTGGCCTAAGAGCCTTACAAATATTAACTCAATCCAAAAACAACTGTAGAATGCAGACCCATTTTACAGAGGTAAGGTACAAATCATCGCATATATAGCTAGTAAATGGTAAAGACTTATTGGATTGAAATCCAGGGAGTTTGGCCTCAAAATATATGCCCTAAACTACCACAGTAATACTTCAGGGATGGTCCTGGACTAAGATAACCTAACATTCAAAACAGATAGTCTCTATTTTCAAATTTTAACCTGAAAAGTGACTGTTCTTATGAAACTTTTGGCTTAAATTTTTTTGAGTGCCACTTTTATTTCTGATATGTGTAGGCAAGATACGGATACAATTTAATGTTATTCAGTAATCGACAGCATCACACAATAAATGGTGGGTTTAACCCTAAAATAAACACAATTCAGTCTGGAATTTTTTTCAATTGATTTTTTTTTTTCCCACAATGCCCTTAATGTAAAAAATCCATTTCTCTTTCTCCCTTAAAGCACAACGTAGAAATCAGAATCGATTTCCATACCCTCCCAAGACACATAGGATTGTTAAGAACAGACTCAGTTACTATGCCAGAGAGCTTCACAAGTTTCAAGATCTCTTACAAAAGAGGGAAGAGCAACCTGCTTACTTAAGTCTCTGCATATGCAACTCCAAGTGCAGCCTGAGGACTGACAGCATCCACACGCGCTGAGGGCTGTTGTACAGGCGCCTGTGGGATTAGAACCCTCATTTTCACAAGGCTCCTGGGTGGTTGCTGTTCACATGAGAATTTGAGCACGGCTTTTCATTGTAGTCTTGCACTTTGTCTTGGGCTTTAATTATAAACCTCCTCATCTTACCATGACTGTATTGATCTTACTAGACAGCATACTGAAAAGCAGAGACATTACTTTGCCAACAAAGGTCCGTCTAGTCAAGGCTATGGTTTTTCCAGTGGTCATGTATGGATGTGAGAGTTGGACTGTGAAGAAAGCTGAGTGCCGAAGAATTGATGCTTTTGAACTGTGGTGTTGGAGAAGACTCTTGAGAGTCTCTTGGACTACAAGGAGATCCAACCAGTACATTCTCAAGGAGATCAGCCCTGGGATTTCTTTGGAGGGAATGATGCTAAAGCTGAAACTCTAGTACTTTGGCCATCTCATGCGAAGAGTTGACTCATTGGAAAAGACTCTGATGCTGGGAGGGATTGGGGGCAGGGAGAACGGAATGACAGAGGATGAGATGGCTGGATGGCATCACGGACTTGATGGACATTGAGTCTGAGTGAACTCCGGGAGTTGGTGATGGACAGGGAGGCCTAGCATGCTGCAGTTCATGGGGTCACTAGGAGTCGGGCATGACTGAGCAACTGAACTGAACTGAAGAGCTTTATTTAGCTCGTGATGACTGGAGTTACTTTGCTTTGGAACAAAACCCATGAAAGAGTATTTCAAAATACTTCGGGTTAGTCAGCCAGATTGCTTTAGAGTTCCCCATATTCTGGTGCTTTCTTTTAATTCATCTTGCTGTTGAATTATGAGCATTGCCCCAGTGCACTCAATATCCTCCAAAAAGTGCTGCATATGTTTTTTTTTCTTCTTGGCTGCCACTTTGCTCTGAGTTAAAAATCAAGAACCACTGGCTGTGCACAGCAGGCCAAATCCACAGGCTTTAAAGCCTCAGTGACAATCACTCCAAATTCCATAGCTGTGATTTCTAATCAGACTTTGAAACTTAACCCCTTTACCACCCCCTTCTTACCAGAAACTACTGTCTTGGAAACAAAGTTACTCTTCTATGTTTCTGCCTTCCTCCTGTGAGCCCATAACACCCACATAAGACAATTTTCTGGGGAGTTGAAAAACTTGCAGACACTACTGACTACTAAGGATTTCTCCAAAGATGCTTGAATATATTTCTCAATCCTGTCCCTTCGTCGCTTATCAATATCAATAAAATATTACAGGCATAATGACTAACTCTAGTTCACTCAAAAATACTTAGGGTCCTCAGAGAGGAAACATTAAAATTCTAAGAGTGAAGACAGACTAGATGACCCTCGTTCAGACAAAATTTAATTTCCTTGAAGTTCATGAGCTTCTTTGATTTCATTTATCTTTTGCCTTCTCTGTCTGAAGGTTGTTTTTAAGAATGCGGGCAATTGCTGGTTTTATTTAAAAGTATTCTCAGAGCAACACAATTGTTTCTGATCAACAAATTACAAATAGCAATTACTATAATGGCAGTGCTCTTTGAATAAGAGCAAGTGAGGTGATGTTTTTCAAGTTGTAGGGAAAGAGCACCACTCTCAGGATGACCAATCCTGTCTCTGCCATTGCATTCATTACAGCAAATCAACGAGGTGCCCAGGCCTGTATTGGGGCCCCATCCTTGAGGGTGGAAACCATCACACAGAGGATCTCACCATAATGTAAATATGCTTTGAAAAAAAAAGCATCCACAGAATTCTATGGTGTATATATATGTAGAGATAGAGTTTGGTGCAATCTGGGGGAACCGGGAGTCCCAGGGCTGAATGTTAAAAGGAAGACTGTTTAACTAAGCCGAGGGATGGACAGAGAAGCATCCAGGTTGCAAGAACAGCATGAGCAAAGACTTAAAGAAGTGATGTTGGGTGGAGCTCCTAAGTGGTTAGGAACNGAAAATCCATTTCTCTTGATCATCTACTGCTGTCCCCAACCAAACAGAAGGCATGAATTCTGCCCAAATGCAGTGTATCTTCAGAAGGTGGAAGAAGTTCCAACCTAGGGTCATCACTGATGTCTGGGGCTCTTTGGGGCAAGCAGAAAAAACAGCGCTTTTTCTCTTAGTGTGGTGGCCCTTCCTGCTTATTACTGCATTGGCCAGTAAGTGTGGGTTTTTTCTCATGATGTAACAGAAAACCTGAACAAATTTTTGGCCAAACCGATACAATCCAAAATGACAATATTTCTGTGTCTAACACAGCCCAGATGAACAGAACTTTGGTCTTCAAGCAAGGATAAATAAAAACCTAGATAGTTTAGGAAACAGAAGAATCTTGAAATAACAAGACCAGTAAAGCCCCACAGGATTTTAAAAAACAACGACACATTGATTTTTTTTAGCTGCCCACCCCTCTCTGTCTTCCTCCTCCCAAAGAATCCCCCTCCCCAAGCATCCATCTCCCTCTCCCCATGGTGTGAGGGCTTCACTGTTATAATAAAGCTGATTCCTCTGCAGGGTGGAAGGAACACAGAGAAGCTCTTTTCAAATTACACCTCCAACACCCCTCAAAACCACACATTTTTTCTTTTTTAGAAACATAAAAATTTATTGTTAAATTCATACATTATAGGAATGATCTATCCAAAGTTTAAAAAAAAAACCCGACATTCATTTAAAGTAGAAATATATATGTAAATTAGGCTACTATATTTTTTTCATGTGCTTATTATGAAAAATGTCCACCGTTGTTTCATGACATGGTCTTAAATCAAAATCACAATATCCAAGGGAAAAACGACTCTGTGGTTTCTTAAAATAATCAAGTCCCCTTCCAATCTTAATTATCCATCCATTGTTGAACCTAATTTCTCGGTCATGTATTGAAGAAGAATATTCTAATTCCAAACACACACCGTGATTCCTGAGCGACTGTTCTATTTCTTCCAGGCCACTACTCTGCTGCTGTTTCCCAGTGCCCTGATGTGTGTGTCTAATATAAGGATCTTCTATCCAAACTTCTGTAACTGTTTCACTCAGGTATTCTTGAAAAAGGGACTCATAACTGAAACCTGATGCATTCTCCTCTATTTTAATTTGCTTGTGATATTTTCCGGCTTCTTTTTCTTGTTCCAAGCGTTTCTTTAAGTGTTCTGCTCTATTCATGTAGTCAGAAATTATTTTTCTGAAATTACACTTCTTTGTTTCATCTTTGGTGCCTTTCAGATCCTGCAGGAGCAGATCGATCCCCTCCTGGTAACACACCAGAGCCTGCGGGTTCCGGGACTCGGACTCCAGATCTAACGCCCGCTTTAACACAGTCAATGCAGCTGCTCTCCTAGCGTCCTGCGCCAGGCAGGAATTCGCCATCATCTCGGAAGTTACTTCTTCCTTTCTCTTGGTGGGTGAGTCTGCGGCGCGCCAGCACGCGGTCACGTGACGCCTATGCCTCTGTGCTCTCTTTTTATGGTGCCAGAGTGGGAGGGAGTCGTCTGGAACTAAAGTGCTGCACTGTGTGTATGCACTGTTACGGCCGAGTTTGAGTGTGGCGCTCTGGGTCCTTCCTCGGCTCCGGTTCTCCTCAGTGGTTAACTTAAGGCTGAGAGACTTCTAGCACCTGCTGGTGAGTGGGGAATGAGTAGCTGAAGGTATTGCATTTTTGCTAGGAGCATTTTTCTGTGAACCCTGTGCAGATGAGGATTGATTTTGTCTATTCAGTTCTGGGTTTACGGGTCACAGTAAGCTGTATGGGTCTGCGTCCAGGGTTGCCCTTGGTCTCCCGAAAAGCCGCTTACTGGCTGGATCACGTCTCCGGGTTGGAGGGATCCCAAAACCACACATTTTTAAACTCTAACATCTTTCTTCCCTCTGGCTTCACCCATAGTCCACATCACCACGGGGGAGTCACAGTGCAATTAACTAAGAGGCATGTTAGCTGTTCCAGGTGGTGCAGTGGTTAAAAAAAAAAAAATCGCCTACCATCTCTGCATTCACTGCACAGATGCAAGAGACACGGGTTTTTGATCTCTGGGTGGGGAAGATCCCCTGGAGGAGGGCATGGCAACCCACTCCAGTATTCTTGCCTGGAGAATACCATGGACAGAGGAGCCGGGCAGGCTACAGTTCATAGGGTCGGAAAGAGTTGGACATCACAGAGCGCGTGCACGCACGCACACACACACGCGCGCGCGCGCGCGCGCACACACACACAAACAGACACACACACACAAACAGACACACACACACACATACACGCGAGATGTTACTCAGGTCCATATGGTTTTTCCTGTGGTCATGTATGGATGTGACAGTTGGACTATGAAGAAGGCTGAGCACCGAAGAATTGATGCTTTTGAACTGTAGTTTTGGAGAAGACTCCTGAGAGTTCCTTGGACTGCAAGGAGATCCAACCAGTCCATTCTGAAGGAGATCAGCCCTGGGATTTCTTTGGAAGGAATGATACTAAAGCTGAAACTCCAGTACTTTGCCACCTCATGCGAAGAGTTGACTCATTGGAAAAGCCTCTGATGCTGGGAGGGATTGGGCAGGAGGAGAAGGGTATGACTGAGGGTGAGATGGCTGGATGGCATCACCGACTCGATGGACGTGAGTCTGAGTGAACTCCGGGAGATGGTGATGGACAGGGAGGCCTGGCGTGCTGTGATTCATGGGGTCGCAAAGAGTCGAACACGACTGAGTGACTGAACTGAACTGAGAGCTTTATTTTTAAAAAGTCAGGAATTCAATTCCTCATTCTAGAGAACAATGAGATGTAGCCCAAAGACCACAGCTTCTCTATTTATTCCATTTCTTAATCTGTCCAAATTAAGCTCAGTCCTCTTCTCCTCAGGTTACTAACATGATAATTTGGCTAAAGAAAGACCAGACCCCTAACTCTTAGGTATGAAGAGGAAAAGTTAAAATTTTACATAACCTCCTTCTCCTTCTGCCTCTGTAACTCAGCCTGCCCCTTGCAGTCTAGATCACGCAGGTCATGTGGTCTTAGAAAGTGGGGACCTGCAATACTAGGAACTGGAGTTTATCTTACTCACCCTTGTCCTACTCTTTGCAATTGCCCAGCCCCTGCAAACCTGCTTAATCATGCGGGTCCAGGTCAGGCGTCCCTTCCCCATCTTGACTGCTGTTCCCGCGCACGCCAAACTCCTTAGTTTAAAGCAGCCTACTGACAGCTAGTGTTGCCTACTACTGTCTGTCTATGAAGTTGAATGAAGTTGCTCAGTCGTGTCCGACTCTGCAGCCCTGTGGACTGTAGCCTGCCAGGCTCCTCTGTCCATGGGATTCTCCAGGCAAGAATACTGGAGTGGGTTGCCATTTCCTTCTCCAGGGGATCTTCCCAACCCAGGGATCGAACCTGGGTCTCCTGCATTGCAGGCAGACGCTTTATCCTCTGAGCCACCAGGGAAGCCCCACTGTCTGTCTATAAAAACTCTGTAATCCCTTTGTTCGGGGCTCAGTGCTTGGAGCGTTAACTCCTCTGGGCCTGCCGGAGTAATAAACCTGAGTTCTCCAGTTCTCCGAGTGTGGTGCTTGAGTACTGGTTTCTGCAACAGGCACATATTGAAGAACCCTGAAAATGCATGTCCTCACCAAAATTTGTACAGGAATATTCTTAGCATTATCCTTCACAATAGCCCCAAAGTTTAAACCGAATGTCCATCAACTGATGAATGGATTAAAAAAAACAGGATACATCTGTACAATGAAGTATTATTTGACCTTGAAAAACAATGAGGTACTGATACATGGTACAGCAAGGATGACCTTCAAAAACCGTGTGCTAAGTGAAAGAAGTCAGACGAAAATGACAAATATGGTATGATTCCATTTATATGAAATGTTCAGAATAGGCAAATCCATAGAGATTAGTGGTTATTTGGGGGGTAGGGGCTGTTTGGTGGGTGGAATGGGGAGTGAGTGCTAGTGAATATGGGGCTTGTTTTTAGGGAGATGAAAATATTGTGGATGTTGATGGTGGTGATGGTTGCACAAAATGGATTCTGAAATTCCTCTTTTATGTGTCTCTGAAGTCTTTCGTTTCAAAATGTTATTGACAATGCCTTCAAATATTGATTCAATAGAAGCAGCTATGGCTGCTACTGATACTTTCTTCAAAAGTCCTGCCCAACTCTGCCCCTAAACCCCAGTTCTACAGAGCACTGACGTGATGACCACCCATGACACAGAAAGCTGAAAGTCCTACCTACTCAAACCCATGAGGATGGGATTCATTTTAAGAGCAATTTTAAGCTCTGGAGGCTTTTTAGATCAATAGTTTTACCAAAAAAAGAAAGAGAGAGAGAGAGAGAGAGAGAGAGAGAGAGTGTTTGTGTGACTGCATCAGCCTGTGCAGCTTTTGTTTACTCAGTGTTCTTTTTTTCTCCCCAAAATACACACTGCTCTGAGGTCTTCTATTTGGCTTCAGGGAGTGGATTAAAAGCAGTTCTTTGTTATGGTTATGGAGGAACATTCGAGAGACTACTGCTTACCATTCATTGTAAACGCCTGGTGGATGTCCTCTCATGCTTGTGGCATTATTTTTATTTACTTTTTAAAATTCAAAGCCATTCTATAGTGTGTGTCATGTGGGTTTCTGTGTGTCTGTGGGGTTTGGGTGGGGTGGGGTGGATGGGGTGATGGTGAATCACTGGGACACGCAATTCAAACTTCAAACTAATAAAATTTCGGTGCCTGAAGCACCGAAACAAAGAAATTACAGAGCAAACACCATAAATCACAGAAGGTTATCAGCAAACTGGTCTTGACATAGTCCACGTCCTATAAAAATTAAGATATCATAAAGAAAGCACAAATTGCAGGTAAGAAAAATAAAACAATTAAGTGACAACACTTTCCTGTTTCTTCTAACACTCCAATTTTTCAAGCTCAGATCTGCTTCTGAAATTTTTGAAGACAAACACTAAAGGTACAAAGATGAGTAATTAAGTCATATACGTATGCATGTCTTTAGGAAAGTTACTTTAAAACAATTGAGGCTTCTTTTCCTTATTAAGAATGACTTGGGTTAAATAATAACTAGTATTGGCACAGTGATTTGAAAGTGTATTTTCAATGACATAATTTGTTTTAATATTCATATCATTCCTGTTTTACAGATGAGGAAATTGTAAAACAGGAAATACTTAAAAGGTGACTGACCCCCTAAAGATAATATAATGAGTAGAGAAGCTGAGTTTGAATTTTGCTGATTCAAAATCCTAAGGTCTTTTCACCCCACCCTCTCAAATCTGGCATGACAGTTATTACTGAAACCAGATACCTATTTTTAAAGAACCCAAATTCTATGATTCTAACCCATTATCCATGGAACACTCACTAGAGGCTGCCTGACTGCCCTGGGGGCTAAGAGTCTTAGCTATCACATCTGATGAGACAGTTGCCAAATACTTATCCACACCACTCCAACAATGACCAGTCCAGCAGAAGTCTGGGACCAGTGTCCTTTACTCACCACTGGACAGATGTCACATCCCAAATGGCACCCATTGAGGGAATGGGTGTCTTCAGTCTTAGGAAGTGTGGAGTGCGCAAAAGCTAAAACATGCATAAGCCCATCTTCCTTCAGGGAGCCAACTAACCACAAAACCTGGAAACAATTCAATGCTCACAACAGGACACTGGTTAAATTATGTAAATATTAAAAAAAACCATTGTGAGATATACTGTTAAATGAAAACAGTGAAAGGCACCAAGAGTATATTTTGATCCTATTTGTAATTTAAAAAATGTATTTATAAGCAAATGTGTGTAGCTTACAGGGCAAACTGTGGATGGTGGATCCACTGGGGGTTAGAACTGCACTCGGTGCCTTGTGTGTCATTTGAATTTTCATGCAAAAACCAATAAGGCTTGCTTCCAATAAAAATAAAAAGTCTTCCAAAAGAAAACTTCTCATTATTAGACTCTTCCTTCACATTTCTAAGTATATCAATTGTCAGTCCTGCTGACCATACGGGGAAAAAAAAACAAACTGCAAAGTAATACAAAAAGATCAAAACTTTTACTTTATAGGCCACTGAAAGCAAAAATGCAACAGACATTAGCCGCATGCCATGCTCAACTTTCTCATATGATTAAAACCACAAACTAAGAAAAAAAAAAAGAAAGGGAAAAAAAAACCCCACAAACTATTTTCATCTCCAAGCACACTGCCACAGATCTCTGTGGGTAACCCAGCCAACCAGTCTAGGCAACAGCCGTATACATACACAAAAAGGCATTTAAATACAAATTTCAATTAAATATAGTCTCAGATTTTTCAAGCTGAAGAGAAGTCCGTCTTCAGCCTTGACTGATGGACTATTCATCTGAGATTTTCTGCTCTTGAGTGAGTGAGTCAAGGTCACTCAGTCATGTCCAACTCTGCGACCCTATGGACTTAGAGTCCATGGAATTCTCCGGGCCAGAAAACTGGAGTGGGTAGACTTTTCCTTCTCCATGGGATCTTCCCAACCCAGGAATCGAACCCAGGTCTCCTGCATTGCAGGCAGGTTCTTTACCAGCTAAGCCACAAGGGAAGCCCAAGAATACTGCTCTTACCTGTATCAAAAACATAAAACCTGCTAACAGGATTTCTGCACAAATTAGAACCTCTCCCCTCAATTCAGTAAAATCGCCCCAAAGAAATTCCCCCAAGCAATTTGAGCCAACAGCCCTATATCTAAACCGTCTGCCAATCTACCCCACCAACTAGCATCATCCTTGGTCTTTATGAGGTAAGAACAGCCTAAAATATCAGCTTTGTAATGTTTTCAAGATCAAGTCAACATAGTTTTGGCGGGTTGTTTTTTGGGTGGCGGGGCCTACACTGCACCAGGCCTGTGGGCTCTTAGTTCCCCAGCCAAGGAGGTAACTGGGGCTGCTGCACAGGAAATGCAGAGTCTTATCCACTGGAATGCCAGGGAAGTCCCCAAGTCAGCACGGTATTAACTGGAGCATAGCTAGACGGCCAAAGGAACGCTTTCTGTCCCTCCTACCACGCTGGGTTTGGAGGTCTCCTCTATGCTCTCATTCACTCTGCCTGGCTCTATGAGGGTTTTTTAAATGATAGTCACTCATAAACCATTTTCTAGATTCTGTTATATCCATGGACCACTCATTTTATTATCACTTTAATGTTGGTCTTCAAACTGGCTCACTCCTTTTCAGTGAAACACTCAAGAAAACATGATCTGATTGTTATATTTTACAGATACACACTAAAACCAGGATGTAATTATTTAAAGGAAAAATGAAAAAAACTCATTTCATGAACTAGGCTCTTGGGGTGACAGGCTCCTGGAAGATTTGATTTGTTCTGGATTTGACTTGCTATCTGGAGATGTGTGAGCTTCCCTGGTGGCTCAGTAGGTAAAGAATCTGCCTGCAATGCGGGAGACCTAGGTTCGATCCCTGGGTTAGGAAGATCCCCTGGAGTAGGAAATGGCAACCCAATCCCATATTCTTGCCTGGAGAATTCCATGGACAGAGGAGCCTGGTTGGCTACAACCCATGGAGTCGCAAAGAGTCAGACACAAGTGACTAACACTTTCACTTTTTCACTGGAGATGTATTGCCAAGTACAATAACATCAAGAAGTCAATGAAGGACTTCCTTGCAGTCCAGTGGCTAAGAATTCTTCTGCCCATGCAGGAGACACAGGTTTCTTCCCTGGTCCAGGAAGATCCCACATGCAACTAAGCCCATGAGCTACCACTGAGCCTGCATGCTGCAGCTACTGCAGTCCGAGCACCCTAGAGCCCATGGTCCCCAACAAGAGAAGCCACATGCTGAAACTAGAGAAGACCCACTCACAGCAACACAGACCCAATACACTCAAATAAATGAATAATAAATTAGAAAACAACAAAGAAAGGAAGTCAATGAAGCAAGAGTCCTGGGCACCAGAAAAGCATCTTGGGCCACATGCAGGGTCAACTGGTTGCCTCCATGACACTACCATCGCACTTTGGACGCTGGGGTGGGTATCGTCCTCAACAACCACATCATCAAAGTTTTTTGTTATGACCATGAATCAGACCAGAGCAAATGTGTGTGGGGTTTTATGGTTCATGTGGACTCGAAGGAATCTGAATCCTGGTCTATCCTCCCTGGCAAAGGCATGAGACAGAGAGAGCCCCTCAGCTACTGCAGAATCCTTGCCCCAATTCTACCCCCAATATCCTGAGACTCCTCCATCCTTTCTATACAGGTATCATCCAGGACTGGTGAAAAGTAGGGGACTTAAGAGTCTTCCTTTGTTGTACATCATGGGTATAATAAAATCTACACTGTGTACAGTTGGGGCACAGCTGAGGACATAAAACCCATGGGGACATAAAATGGACATCATAATCACTGACATTATAGTCACCAAAATCCCCCAAAATTAAACAAGAAAAAACATTGGATGTGATGTGTGAAGTAGCTCAGTCGTGTCCGACTCTTTGTGACCCCGTGGACTGTAGCCCACCAGGCTCCTCTGTCCATGGGATTCTCCAGGCAAGAATACTGGAGAGTGGGTTGCCATTTCCTTCTCCAGGGGATCTTCCCGACCCAGGGATAAAACCCAGGTCTCCCACATTGGAGGAAGCCGCTTTCATTGGTGGTCTGCAATTTATACAGTGATTTGAAACAGCTAGGGAGTGAGCCCTCTGCCACCTTCCAGAGGAAGAGCCCCTCAAAAGTTGGCCTCACATCTCTCTTGAAGGTGGACAGACTTGAGTGTTGAAGGCAAGTGAACCAATATAAATCTTCGCTCCTAACACTTACAATGAAACAACAATTCACAACCAGCCTACTCCTGTTTAGATCACTTCAGTCCTATTATTTATATTATTTCAGGATGCTTATAGTACATTTGAAATATTTCATATATATTTAATAAAATGTATGATTCAATATCATTTTACTACACAATTTTTGCTATAACAGAAGGAACTCCTGACCGTCCCTCATGAATCAACCATGCTCTTGGTTCTCATCCTTTCTCTTGTCTATTTTTTCTCTCTCTTTTTTTTTAATGGGATATGTAGTCTGAACAGATATCTTTTTACCAGAGTCATAAAATTTCAAAATTTCCATAGGTCTCCCCAAAGCAGAATGTTCCAGAGCAAGTGATTAGGGCAAAAGGATGCTATGAGTGCTATCCCTTGAATGGGCATATTTTCTTCAACTAGAAATAAGCCAGTTATATATCATTTCATATCAAGCTTCAAAATAAGACAGGGCACTTCAACTCTTTACTCCCTTCTATCCATGTTTGTAAAGGGCAATTCAACTCTGTAATTGAAGATGTCTCAAAAGACAGAACTTAAAGTAAATCCTTTGTCAGTAGTGGTACCATTTTTAATACTAACCATTTCTAATATTAGCCTCCACAATGAGCTATCATTTTCCCCATCTTTAGCAACAGCAAGTAGAGCTTTTCCACACATGCATTAATAATGAGCTGCTGCTCCCTTTATCTAAATCCTCACTTGCTTATACATACATCAGCTTGGGACCCATTTAGATGTTAAAAACCAACATTGCTAACAGCAGCCTATGTATGATGCATGTTATAAAGCAAATATGAGCTATGCTTTGGCAGTAATTCAGAAAAGTACTATTCTCCACCTTCAAAGGACACTTCCTGGGAAGCCGCTCTCTTATTTTTCTGCATAGATGTAATAAGATGATGATACTGGTAGGTGAAATTTAAATAATAAATTTATAACCTGGAAATTTTCCCAAGACATTTTCATGTGCATATCCTGATGATTTTAAAAAAACAAGAAAGTTAATTGAGCAATTCTAGACCAATAACCCTATTTCATCCATATTTTACAAATGTGCCCCCATTTTATCACCCATGTTCTATGAATGAACCTATTTGTGCCTCACAAAGGGAAATTATGAGTGTAGCATAAAGAACAGCTGCCCAGACCTTTTCTAAAGCTCGGGTCATTCTAATGTTACCCAAGTAAACTTGTGTTTCCCCATAAAGACTGAGACAGCATTTGTCTTAAAAATGCTAGTCATAAAAACTAAACTTTTTTTTTTTTAACCTGTCATTCCCACCTCCACCATCATTGAAAACCTAAACCCATGACAAAATAAAAACAGCTCTGTAGACTATACTATCTGGGTTTTTGTAATGTGTCTCATAATTTTCTGGAAAAAAATTATGTTGGAAAAAGCATGTTGTTGTTCAGTCACAAAGTTGCGTCCAACTCTTTACGATCCCATGGACTGCAGTATGCCAGGCTCCCCTGCCCCTTACTATCTCCTGGAGTTTACTCAGATTCATCTCCATTGAGTTGGTGATGCTATCTAACCATCTCATCCTCTGCTGCCCCCTTCTCCGTTTGCCTTCAATCTTCCCCAGCATAGATAACATTAAAATGAGACTCTAGCTTATTATACCCTGAAACACATCTTGCCCTAGAGAATGTCTAGGCTTGAATTACCCTGGGACAACAGAAAATGTGACCGTGCTGCACTCGCTTGTCTTTCTATGGAAGCATTTGTGTATAAGAGTCTCTGGACGTGGTATGAGGCTGGAGCACCTATCACGATGACCTGATGAACCATGAACCTAACATTAGGCTAATGGTCATTGACATTCTGGGTTTCCCCAGTGGTTCAGCGATAAAGAACCCGCTTGCCAATGCAGGAGACATGGGTTCAATTCCTGGGTTGGGAAGATCCCCAGGAAAATGAAATGACAACCCACTCCAATATTCCTGCCTGGGAAATCCCACTGACAGAGAAGCCTGGCTGGTTACAGTCCATGGTATCTTAAAAGAGTCAGACACAACTTAGCAACTAAACAACAACATTGACGTTCCATACCTAGTTTTTCAGGCTATCACAGGCTTTCCTTACATGTTCTGTCAGAGTTTATTTCACCTTTGTTTCCAGTTTACAATCTTGTAGAATTTAGGAAAGATTGGGTGTGTGTGTGTGTGGGGCGGGGGTGGTGATGGTCACTCAGAAGAAATTAAAAAGATTTATATCTAAAGGGATTTAAAGACTCCATAGAGTCAAGTCATACCACTGTATCCACCCAAGTTCTGGATGATCATCAACCACATCTCTGTGGCCTGCCTTCTTTGTGACCAGTCAGCTGTACTGCACAGAAAGGAATCTGAATTTGTGGTGCTGATACACAACACTTGCTACAGCCCTATAGAAGTAAAACCATTTTTCATTGTGAAAGCAATGTCAGACCTACTGTTTGCCTGGATTTGGTCCCCTTCACAACCCAAATTCTCCAGCCTAGCTGTTCTTTGTCTCTAAAGGCTGGTATTGCTGGCTGCATTTCCTTGTGCTAGAAACATCTGCACACATGTTGGGGGAGGAGAAGCACCCTTTCATGATGAGATGCTCTGTCATACAGCAGTCCATGAGCAAACGAAATTACCAGTTAAGAGGGTGGGGAGGAAATGGAGAGCTAAGGAAATGCATAAGAATAAAAACTCAATATGCAGGCTAACAAAATTACAGGAGCCATAATCACAGGATGTAGGAAAGAAAATTCACTTATGACCACGCAGATGATGTCCACTTTCGGTGAAGGCGCCCTGGATATGCATCTACTCAACTCACCAGAGGAACAGCCAAGCAGACTCTCATATTTCTTTACACAACACCTATTTCCATTCTCAGGTTGACGTCACGAGCTGGGCTATCAACACTGGGCAAAGCCAAGTTCCTACTCATTCTGAATGACTGTCAACATGATGACTGTGCAGAGGGAGTGGCTATCAACTCTGTGTGCCAAAGTTGGTTGAGCCAAAGTCAAGAGACCTGGGACTACCCTGGTGGTACAGTGACTACCCAATGCAGAGGTCCTGGGTTTGATCCCTGGTCAAAGAACTACATCCCATATGCCGCAACTAAGAGTTTGCATCGTGCAGCTAGAAGACCTAGGTGCATCTAAATAAATATTTTTAAACAGAATTTATTAAAAAAAAAAATGAAGTCTTGGGCTTCCCTGGTGGTCCAGTGGTTAAGAATCTGCCTTGCAATGCAGGGGACAAAGGTTCAGTCCCTGGTCTGGGAAGATCCCACATGCCACAAAGCAACTGAGCCTGTGTGCCACAGCTACTGAAGCTGGTGCACCCTAGGGGCTGTGCAGCACCAGAGAAGCCACTGCACTGAGAAGCCCATGCACCACAAGCAGAGAGGAGCCCCTCGTTGCTGAAACTAGAGAAAACCTGAGCATAGCAACAAAGACCCTTAATAATAAATTAATCAATAACAGATTAACTAATTAAGTAAAAATAATAACCTCAAGAGACCTGAATATACTATCTCTACAACACCCTCAATCCACTAGATGTTCATCAGTGTCCCTGACATTCCTCACTGTTCTGCCCCCAACTTCTCCTGGCTATCGCCTCTCTTCTGTCCTAATGGAAATCAGGGACATTCTGGTAAAAGTAGGATCCACGCTGTGACGGCAGCACTGCTCCCCTCCACACCCATCACTGCCATCAGAAGCCCCAGCTTCACGTCTCACTTGGGAAAGTAACAGGCCCTGGTCTGAGATTTAACATTCCTCCCGGGAAATGTACAAACCCTGTGAATAGTCTCTTTTTATGGCCCTAAAGTTCAGGTGAAGGCTCTCACAATCTCACAACTGAAACCGCTCAGTCAGAGTGCCTGAATGAACAGTTCTCTTGACCTTGAGATTTAATTCCACTAGCTGGTCACACCTCTCCGACAAGCAAGGTTCGGACGTACACCTAGTCAGGCCCAAGGTGAGAGCTTACCACGCTCAGCTCTGGTCCAGGTCACCAGCAGCCTGGTTCCTCAGCCTCTCTGCCAAGAGGCCGCTGGTCTAGTAAGTCCTACGACAGGGCCTGCTAAGAATAAACTTACTGACATTAACTTGTAGAGCTCAACAATGTAACTCACCACCTCCTAAAATGAAAATAGTCTAAGAACTAAGATTACAGACCCTTTGACATGTAGACATTTTCTAGCCCATCATCTGCAAAAATCAACTTTTTCATTTGGCTGCAGTGATGTCTTTCCTCCAAAAGACTGTCTTCCCCTTCTCTGTCCCTTTAAACACACCCCATCCATCCTCCATTCTCCCATTCCGCCCGGCCCCACTCCTCCCCCTCCTTTTGCTGCTTCCTCTTCATCCTTGGCAGGATGCCTTCATTACAAGGTTTCTCCCGGGCAGAGAAGAATGGGTTCTCCTCCCCTGGAGTTAGATGACTGTCCTCCTGTAGAGCCAGTCTTTGAGCAGGACTAGACAAGCATCCCAGAGAACTCCCTTCCTGACGCCTGTTCACTGCAGGGAGCAAAGAAAGGAGGCTGGATGGACATAGGAGAGGCGGAGGGGGAGAGAGCAGGGCACCATTGATTTACCAGCCAGTCAGTGAGTGATTAACTCTAGCTAGTAAAAGGGGCTGTTGATCACACAGTCAGTACCTCCCCAACAGGACTGTAACTGGGGCTATAACCTTCCTGTGACCCTTTGTAATGAGAGAAGCTCGACGTGAGAAGGCCAGCCTCAGCCTTCTAGGCTAACACGCACATCTATGCTCTCCCCTCGGAGTCCTTTCCTCTGCAATTTCTACATTCCACCATCAGGCTGGGGTCCTTAGGATGATGAGCAATGCTAGAATATTTACAGAACTCTTTGATGAGGTGCCAATGGTCAGTTTTCATTCCAATCCCTAAGAAAGACAATGCCAAAAATGTTCAAACTACCGTACAATTGCGCTTATTTCATGTTAGTAAGGTAATACTCAAAAATCCTTCAAGCTAGGATAGTTCAATAGTACATGAACAATTTCCAGATATACATGCTGAATTTTAAAAAGACAGAGGAACCAGAGATCAAATTGCCAAAATTTGTGGGATCATAGAGAAAGCAAGGGAATTCCAAAAGAAAAAAGAATCTGCTTCACTGACTATACCAAAGCCTTTGACTGTGTGGAAATTCTTTAAGAAATGAGAATACAAGACCACTTTACCTGAGAAACCTGTATGCAGGTCAAGAAGGAACGGAACTGAACATGGAACAATAGACTAGTTCAAAATTGGGAAAGGAGTATGTCAAGTCTGCACATTGTCACCCTGCTTTTTCAACTTACAGGAAGAGTATATCATGTGAAATGCTGGGCTGGATGAAGCTCAAGCTGAAATCAAGATTGATGGGAGAAATAAACAACCTCAGATATTCAGATGATACCACTCTAATGGTAGAGAATGAAGAGAATCTAAACAGCCTCTTAATGAGAGTGAAAGAAGAGAGTGAAAAGCAAGCTTAAAAATCAACATTCAAAAAACAGAGATTCAGTCTCATCACTTCATGGCAAACAGATGGGGAGAAAGTGGAAACAGTGATCGAGTTTATTTTCTTGAGCTCCAAAATCACTGCAGACAGTGACTGCAGCCATGACATTTAAAGGCACTTGCATCTTGGAAGAAAAGCTATGACAAACCTAGATAGAGTATTAAAAAGTAGAGATATCACTTTGCTGACAAAGATCCGTATAGTCAAAGCTATGGTTTTTCCAGTAGTCATGTATGGATGTGACAGTTAGACCATAAAGAAGGCTGAGCACTGAAGAATTGATGCTTTCAAATTGTGGTGCTGGAGAAGACTCTTGAGAGTCCATTGGACAGCAAGGAGATCAAATTAGTCAATCCTAAAGGAAATCCATTCTGAAGGAGATCAACTCTGGGATTTCTTTGGAAGGAATGATGCTAAAGCTGAAACTCCAGTACTTTGGCCACCTTATGAGAAGAGTTGACTCATTGGAAAAGACTCTGATGCTGGGAGGGATTGGGGGCAGGAGGAGAAGGGGACGACCGAGGATGAGATGGCTGGATGGCATCACGGACTCGATGAACGTGAGTCTGAGTGAACTCCGGGAGATGGTGATGAACAGGGAGGCCTGGCGTGCTGCGATTTATAGGGTCACAAAGAGTCAGACATGACTGAGCTAATCAACTGAACTGAAAGGAAATCAACCCTGAATATTGATTGGAAAGACTGATGTAAAGCTGAAGTTCTAATACTTTGGCCACCTGATGCAAAGAGCTGACTCATTGGAAAAGACCCTGATGCTGGGAAAGATTGAGGGCGGCAGAGGATGAGATGGTTAGTTATCATCATTGACTCAATGGACATGAGCGTGAGCAAACCCTGGGAGATACTGAAAGACAGGGAGGCCTGGCGTGCTTCATGAGGTCACAAAGAGTAGGAAGCACTTAGTGGCTGAAGAACAATAGCCAGATTTGAATCACAGGAAAAGTTTGGTTTTAAAGTTAGAAAAGAACATCTCAAAGGTGTCTTTCCACTTAAAATCCAGCTGTCTTTTTAGAAGGCTTGATTACCATTTAGACTTGTTGGGAATATTGGTTTCTAAATGAATACAGAAATTAGTTACAAAGACTGTTGATATATTTTGAACATTCTAGATCTGCCATAAACAATTTCAATGTGAGTAAACTGTAAGTAAAATCAGCCCTGTGTCCAAAAGCTGCCTCCATGGGATGGTTTTTCCTGACCACCTGACCTAAGCCATCTGCCTGGCACCAGTCTGCATGCTCTGTTTTTATTTTTCTTTGCAGAACTCTACTCTGACTATACATTTTGATTTATCAGCTCCATCCCCGTCCACAAGGGGATGCTTGGCCCAGGGTCTGGGACAGTGCCTGGTTCTGACTCAGTTTTGGACCTTTGCCCTCTCCACCTATCTCAGCCTGGAGCTCTCTCCCCTGGGCCTTCATCTGGCTGGCTCTTTCTCATACTATAAGACTTAAGTGAAACTACCACCAAATGCTTCTTCTTGAACAGCATTTCTAAAGTAGGTCTCTGTTCTCACCCTGATCATGCTGTAAACAATAACTGTACAATCTTTAATTTCTATTTTGACTTATTACTCTCTTTTGCCTACAAGTAAACTCCAGGAGAGTAGGATGGAGTTTGTCTTGTTCACTGCTTAATCCTTAGGACTTAGCATAGTATTTCATAATCGATATTGCTGGATGTTTTTCAAGTGAATGAGTGAACGACTAAATAAGTTGTTGCTCACCAATCACAACGTGAGAAAGAAATCTGAGGCTCTTTTAAAAAGGCAAATAAAATCTGGCTCTGGTTCAAAGACTCCTTCGCATTTGAGAAACATAAAACATAGAATTACTACTTGCTTACAGAAAAGGTCTTGGCCCATCAGGGCCCTGCAGAATGATTCAGGATAGGAAATAACTACTTTTTAAAAATTAATTTTATTTCTATTTTTGGCTGTGCTGGTTCTTCATTGTTGTGTACAGGCTTCCTCTAGTTGCAGTGATCACAGATCACCCATTGTGGTAGCTTCGCTTGTTGCAGAGCACAGGCTCTAAAGCAAGGGTNACAGTTAGACCATAAAGAAGGCTGAGCACTGAAGAATTGATGCTTTCAAATTGTGGTGCTGGAGAAGACTCTTGAGAGTCCATTGGACAGCAAGGAGATCAAATTAGTCAATCCTAAAGGAAATCCATTCTGAAGGAGATCAACTCTGGGATTTCTTTGGAAGGAATGATGCTAAAGCTGAAACTCCAGTACTTTGGCCACCTTATGAGAAGAGTTGACTCATTGGAAAAGACTCTGATGCTGGGAGGGATTGGGGGCAGGAGGAGAAGGGGACGACCGAGGATGAGATGGCTGGATGGCATCACGGACTCGATGAACGTGAGTCTGAGTGAACTCCGGGAGATGGTGATGAACAGGGAGGCCTGGCGTGCTGCGATTTATAGGGTCACAAAGAGTCAGACATGACTGAGCTAATCAACTGAACTGAAAGGAAATCAACCCTGAATATTGATTGGAAAGACTGATGTAAAGCTGAAGTTCTAATACTTTGGCCACCTGATGCAAAGAGCTGACTCATTGGAAAAGACCCTGATGCTGGGAAAGATTGAGGGCGGCAGAGGATGAGATGGTTAGTTATCATCATTGACTCAATGGACATGAGCGTGAGCAAACCCTGGGAGATACTGAAAGACAGGGAGGCCTGGCGTGCTTCATGAGGTCACAAAGAGTAGGAAGCACTTAGTGGCTGAAGAACAATAGCCAGATTTGAATCACAGGAAAAGTTTGGTTTTAAAGTTAGAAAAGAACATCTCAAAGGTGTCTTTCCACTTAAAATCCAGCTGTCTTTTTAGAAGGCTTGATTACCATTTAGACTTGTTGGGAATATTGGTTTCTAAATGAATACAGAAATTAGTTACAAAGACTGTTGATATATTTTGAACATTCTAGATCTGCCATAAACAATTTCAATGTGAGTAAACTGTAAGTAAAATCAGCCCTGTGTCCAAAAGCTGCCTCCATGGGATGGTTTTTCCTGACCACCTGACCTAAGCCATCTGCCTGGCACCAGTCTGCATGCTCTGTTTTTATTTTTCTTTGCAGAACTCTACTCTGACTATACATTTTGATTTATCAGCTCCATCCCCGTCCACAAGGGGATGCTTGGCCCAGGGTCTGGGACAGTGCCTGGTTCTGACTCAGTTTTGGACCTTTGCCCTCTCCACCTATCTCAGCCTGGAGCTCTCTCCCCTGGGCCTTCATCTGGCTGGCTCTTTCTCATACTATAAGACTTAAGTGAAACTACCACCAAATGCTTCTTCTTGAACAGCATTTCTAAAGTAGGTCTCTGTTCTCACCCTGATCATGCTGTAAACAATAACTGTACAATCTTTAATTTCTATTTTGACTTATTACTCTCTTTTGCCTACAAGTAAACTCCAGGAGAGTAGGATGGAGTTTGTCTTGTTCACTGCTTAATCCTTAGGACTTAGCATAGTATTTCATAATCGATATTGCTGGATGTTTTTCAAGTGAATGAGTGAACGACTAAATAAGTTGTTGCTCACCAATCACAACGTGAGAAAGAAATCTGAGGCTCTTTTAAAAAGGCAAATAAAATCTGGCTCTGGTTCAAAGACTCCTTCGCATTTGAGAAACATAAAACATAGAATTACTACTTGCTTACAGAAAAGGTCTTGGCCCATCAGGGCCCTGCAGAATGATTCAGGATAGGAAATAACTACTTTTTAAAAATTAATTTTATTTCTATTTTTGGCTGTGCTGGTTCTTCATTGTTGTGTACAGGCTTCCTCTAGTTGCAGTGATCACAGATCACCCATTGTGGTAGCTTCGCTTGTTGCAGAGCACAGGCTCTAAAGCAAGGGTTTAGTAGTGGTGGCATACCACCTTAGTTGCCCTGAAACTTATGGGATCTTCCCAGACCAGGGATTGAACCCATGTCCCCTGCATTGGCAGGTGGGTTACCACCAGGAAGTCCAACAATTTCATTTTAAAAACATCTATAGGATGCTCCCTTAGCACGCTATAGATTTTTCTAATGTATCTTTAGTACCCTGAACTGTAATTACTTCTTCACATCTGTCCCCTCAAGGGGGACAGCTCTGAAATCCTCTTCATAGAATCATGAATCTTTACTTATTTTATTCAATAATTATGTATTGAACTGCTAATACATGCCAAGTTCAAGGAACAATAACTATCCAGCAGAGAATGACGCAGTGGTAAAGAATCCGCCTGCTAATGCAGGAGATGCAGGTTTGATCCCTCAGTAGGGAAGATTCCCTGGAGGAGGAAATGGCAACCCACACCAGTATCCTTGCCTGGAGAATCCCAAGGACAGAGGAGTCTGGCGGGCTACAGTCCATGGGGTCGCAGGATCAGACACAACTGAGCACACAAGTGGACAATACAGGTTCAAGGTTTTCTAGAGACAATGTGTGTGGTGAGACTTGAAGCTGGTAGTAGGGGCAACAGTAGAAGGAGGGATAAAGTCAAGTGTGGGTGTGTCTGCAGGGCAGGACCTGGGGGGTGGACGTGGGGGTCATCAGCAGATAGTTCTGTGATTCCAGAGAAGAGAATAGATCGGGGGAGAGTTAAAGGTAGAGGTTTAGGCAGAAGTCCAATTATGTTAAGGTGCTTGGACATTAATATGTTCTAAACAGTGGACCATCGTGATACCTGCACCTGAGATAGGGCACTCTATATAAGACCAGAGAGCTAAATGATGCACCCCTGGGCTCCCGAGATAGGTCATTCTACATGCTAGCATCTGGTCCCATCACTTCATGCAAATTAGATGAAGAAACAAGAGAAGCAGTAACAGACTTCACTGCAGATAGTGACTGCAGCCATGAAATTAAAAAACGCTGGAATGCTTGGAAGAGAAGCAATGACAAACCTAGACCGTGTGTTAAAAGGCAGATGTTACTTCTCCGACAAAGGTCCGTATAGTCAAAGCTATGGTTTTTCCTGTAGTCATGTATGGATGTGAGAGTTGGACCATTAAAAAGGCTGAGTGCCAAAGAATAGATGCTTTTGAACTGTGGTGTTGGAGAAGGCTCTTGAGGGTCCCTTGGACATCAAACCAGTCAATCCTAAAGGAAATCAATCCTGAATGTTCATTGGAAGGACTGATGCTAACGCTCCAATACTTTGGCCACCTAAAGTGAAGAAATGACTCATTGAAAAAGACCCTGATGCTGAGAAAGATTGAAGGCAGGAGGAGAAGGGGACAACAGAGGATAAGATGATTAGATAGCATCATCAACTCGATGGACATGAGTTTCAACAAGCTCTGGGAGGTGGTAAAGGACAGGGAAGCCTGGCAAGCTGCAGTCCATGGGGTCACAAAGAGTCAGACACAACTGAGTGACTGAACAACAACAGCATGCTGTGGGGTGGATGGATTTGAAGGTCATAAGAATCGCTATAAGGAGATTCATTAGATGGTTAACATGAGCAGGCAAAATATAGATGATATAGGCTCGAAGTGAAGGAATATTTCCAGAATTGTAGGAAATGTAAAATTATAAATGCCCAGTAGGGTCCCAAAATCTTTACTAAATGAATAAAAGGACACGCTGGGGCTCCCTAGAGAATGAGACTCTGCTCACTACCCCATCTGAGAAGTGAAGCCCTCATGAACAGGAAGTGTTTTAAGTTGACTGTCTTTACTTTGTAAAGCAAGAAGAAGAAGCAGTTAAACTCTAGCTCCCTGCAGTGGAAACCTGGAGTCTTAACCACTGGACCACCAGAGAAGTCCCATCCTATAAAATTTTATCTAAGATTCTTAATTTTCTCCTAGAGTGCTGGCTACAAGCTGTAAAGTCTGAAGTTGTTTATCAATAGAAGTGGCATTTTTTTTTTTTCTTGAGCTTGGTAGATACCAAAAGCAGCAGGACTTTTAAGCTGAAACATCTAAATGATCTTCCTTCACGGGGGAAGATAGAAAACATATCTTCCTGGCCCAAGGATCAAACCTGGGTCTCCCAAATTGTAGGTAGATTCTCTACTATTTGAGTCACTGAAGAAGCCCCCATATAAAGCAAGAGACAACAGAAATAATTTAATACTGAGGAGTGGAAGGTGTTTTTGTAGTTACATTTGAATGTAGTTATCTCTAGCATTTGTGATTTGGAGCTATAATAATAAAGTTAGGAAATCACTTTGTGTTTGAACAGCAATCTAGTCTCAAGTGTATGTGAAATACTAGGCTAAGCAAAATAACAGCTTCTTCTCATTTTCTTTAATGTTTATATGCTGCTTAGGTTAGAGGAAGAATTCAAATGCTTTCCTGAAAGCTATTCAGCAATACAAAAGATTGTATGTTGCATAAGAGGGAGTAGACACTAAGTACATTTTGCCAAAATGATCTTGGAAAGTGAGAACTATAGGAGAGCACATAGCGGGACTTCAGGGTTGAATCCTCTTTCTATTGTCTTTATCAAATGAAAAACAAATCTGGATTTAGGCAAAAGTGAAAAGTGAAATCGCTCAGTCATGTCCAACTCTTTGCGACCCGATGGACTGTAGCCTACCAGGCTCCTTGGTCAATGAGATTTTCCAGACAAAGTACTGAAGTGGGTTGCCATTTCCTTCTCCAGGGGATCTTCCCAACCCAGGGATCGAACCCGGGTCTCCCGCATTGTAGACAGATGCTTTTCTGTCTGAGCCACCAGGGAAGCACAGATTTAGGCAAGGACAGCTTTTATTTGAAAGGACTGGAAGATCTCTCTGATTGTAAGATCTGTGAGTGTTCAAAGACCAGGCAGAAAAGGGCTTTTCTTTCATCCAGAGGGATGATCAGTACTGAAAAGGTGTTCTCTGGGTGTGGGGAGGGGGACAGGGCAGCAGATCAGAGCCTTGTTTATCCTGTGGTCAGCTTATCCTCCGGAGGGGCTGTGTGCTGGCTGGTATAAGAGGAGTCAAAATTCAGGGTCCAGCCATGGAGAAAAGCTCAACTCAAGTTTGATCAAGTCAAGGTAGCACGTATTTTGACCAGATGGGCCAGTGGGGACGGAGTTAAAACCATTTATAAATCAAAGAATGGGAACTGGAGGGGTCATGACCGGCCTTGTCACAGGTAAACAAGGTGGGGATGTGGCTGTGAGCCTTGTCTAAGTCATCTGGAGAAGGATGGTTCCTTGTAGTAAATCATTCCTAGAACACAAAAGGGTGAGTGGATTATCTTCATGATTTCTGTTTTCCAGGAGCATAGGGCTCAGGTAGAATTCAATAGGATCACCTTCTTTCATTTTTCAGCCAGTAGTGTATTTAGGGATTTATCTAATCAGGTTTTTATTTGCAGAAGAAAATATAGATTAGTATTTTAAGACAAACTCTGGCAAACCCCTTTATGCTCTCAGACCATCTGCATCACTTAGGTTGCAGGTTTCACCTGCAAACTGGCACTTGCCATCCACCTCTTCACTGCAGCTGCTGACCTTCAACATCCCTGAAAGGAGTCCAGGGTGGAGATCAGGAAGGAGGCACTCTGTGCTCTGGGAAAACTGACAGGTCTTCAGAGAGATATTTTTAGGAGAAGATTTTATGAGCCCAATTCTTACATCTCCTTGTATCTAGAAAGGACTAAAATCCTTCATAGTGATATCTGCTCCTCCTGCCTAGAGATTAGCAAAAACTTGCAAAAACTATGAGTTTGATTGCATGTACTCCCTCTTTACCAAAATCACATATAGACTGACTCTCCCCCACGCCTTTTTGTAACAGTTTCTCAGAGCTATCTGAAATGCCATCTCCTGGACTACAGTCCTTATTCTGCCCCAAATATAACTTAATTCACAACTCTCACATTGTAGGTTTTGTTTTGCTTTTTTTTCCAGTCAAAGGGGTCAGCTGAGTGGGGGCTTCAGGAGCTTTCTGAGAAGCTGACAGTAACTGAAGCTAAGACTGCTAGCACCGAGTGGAAAGGAGCAAACTTTCCTTTAAAATGAAAAGAACACCCCCCGCCCCCATACACACACACAAGTTGTCCAGTCTTTACTGAACATTTAAATGTCTTTAAACCTTTAATTTCTAGCCTATTGGACTCTTTTCAAAGATTTTTCATTTGATTCTTAAAGAACTTTATATTAAGCTTGACACAGTACAATGAAGTAAGAAGAGGCCTGGAGTGAAAATGAGATCTGGGTGATATTAATATCTCATCCTCAGTTTCATCTTATGTAAATGTAGGCATTAATATCACAAAAATGCTGTTGGATTGAGATAAGAATATGCTTGGAAGGGCTCAGCCATCTGTGGAGTTGTATGCTTTTTTAAAACATTATTTTTAGAAACAATGACTGACTCTAGAACTTCTTTTTAACACGTTCCTGACATCACATTTTAGATACAGATATGCTATAGAACTTACTTCTATACAGTTTATGTCCAGCTATTCTTAGAGTGGAAAGGAGAGCTGGCATGAGACCACATACACTCTCATAGCACTTCGTCATTTTAAGAGGCAAGAACATGTTCACATCATTTAACTTTTTTCACTCTTGGGCTGTGGTATGCTTATGAAAACAAGCAGGATCCTGTGGGGCTTCTGGGTGCAGCAACCTTTCTGTTTACCCTCCAAGACCTTCCTTGAGTTCCAAAGAGCAGGTTCAAACCATTGCTAACCAGGGAAGGGAGGGGATACAGAGATGAGAGAGGAGTGGCCAAGGAACAATAGTGCAGTCTTGGGGCACGGTCCTTGAGTTCAGTTCAGTTCAGTCGCTCAGTCGTGTTCGACTCTCTGCGACCCCACAGACTGCAGCATGCCAGGCCTCACTGTCCATAACCAATTCCTGGAGTTCACCCAAACTCATGTCCAATGAGTTAGTGATGCCATTCAACCATCTCATCCTCTGTCATCCCCTTCTCCTCCTGCCCTCAATGTTTCCCATTATCACAGTCTTTGCTAATAAGTCAGCTCTTTGCATCAGGTGGCCAAAATATTGGAGTTTCAGCTTCAGCATCAGTCCTTCCAATGCACACCCAGGACTGATCTTCTTCAGGATGGACTGGTTGGATCTCCTTCCAGTCCAAGGGACTCTCAAGAGTCTTCTCCAACACCACAGTTCAAAAGCATCAATTCTTTGGCACTCAGCCTGGGGGCTAAAGTCCACGGGGTCGCAAAGAGTCGGACATGACTGAACGACTTCACTTTCACTTTCAGCTTTCTTTACAGTCCAACTCTCACATCCATACATGACTACTGGAAAAACCACAGCTTTGACTAGACAGACTTTTGCTGACAAAGTAATGTCTCTGCTTTTTAATATGCTGTCTAGGCTGGTCATAACTTTCCTTTCAAGGAGTAAGCGTCTTTTAATTTCATGGCTGCAACTACCCTCTGCAGTGATTCTGGACCCTCCAAAAATAAAGACAGCCACTGTTTCCACTGTTTCCCCANCAGACTTTTGCTGACAAAGTAATGTCTCTGCTTTTTAATATGCTGTCTAGGCTGGTCATAACTTTCCTTTCAAGGAGTAAGCGTCTTTTAATTTCATGGCTGCAACTACCCTCTGCAGTGATTCTGGACCCTCCAAAAATAAAGACAGCCACTGTTTCCACTGTTTCCCCATCTATTTCCCATGAAGTGATAGGACCAGATGCCATGATCTTCGTTTTCTGAATGTTGAGCTTTAAGCCAACTTTTTCACTCTCCTCTTTCACTTTCATCAAGAGGCTTTTTAGCTCCTCTTCACTTTCTGCCATAAGGGTGGTGTCATCTGCATATCTGAGGTTATTGATATTTCTCCCGGCAATCTTGATTCCAGCTTGTGTTTCTTCCAGTCCAGCGTTTCTCATGATGTACTCTGCATATAAGTTAAATAAGCAGGGTGACAATATACAGCCTTGACGTACTCCTTTTCCTATTTGGAACCAGTCTGTTGTTCCATGTCCAGTTCTAACTGTTGCTTCCTGACCTGCATACAGATTTCTCAAGAGGCAGGTCAGGTGGTCTGGTATTCCCATCTCTTTCAGAATTTTCCACAGTTTATTGTGATCCACACAGTCAAAGGCTTTGGCATAGTCAATAAAGCAGAAATAGATGTTTTTCTGGAACTCTCTTGCTTTTTCCATGATCCAGCGGATGTTGGCAACTTGATCTCTGGTTCCTCTGCCTTTTCTAAAACCAGCTTGAACATCAGGGAGTTCACGGTTCACGTATTGCTGAAGCCTGGCTTGGAGAATCTTGAGCATTACTTTACTAGCATGTGAGATGAGCAATTGTGCGGTAGTTTGAGCATTCTTTGGCATTGCCTTTCTTTGGAATTGGAATGAAAACTGACCTTTTCCAGTCCTGTGGCCACTGCTGAGTTTTCCAAATTTGCTGGCATATTGAGTACAGCACTTTTGCAGCATAATCTTTCAGGATTTGAAACAGCTCAAGTGGAATTCCATCACTTCCACTAGCTTTGTTTGTAGTGATGCTTTCTAAGGCCCACTTGACTTCACATTCCAAGATGTCTGGCTCTAGATTAGTGATTACATCATTATGATTATCTAGGTCATGAAGATCTTTTTCGTACAGTTCTTCTGTGTATTCTTGCCACCTCTTCTTAGTATCTTCTGCTTCTGTTACGTCTCCCCTCCCAGGCCCCTGGAATGCCCTGGGCTCTTATGGAGAGTACAGAGTCTGGGACACACAGTCTGAAAAGGAAGGGGGGGCATTCAAGGGATCACCACACAGAGAATTGGGAGGCCAGTGTCTGAGGAACCTGGGACGTGTATCTGCTGCACATGGAAGGCACTTGCTAACAGGAATATATATGGAGCCTTCCAACCAAATAGGCCAAGCACCTTCTGAATAATTGGATGGAGCTGGGAGGGGGAAGTAGAATTTAGCCATTTGAGGCAAAATGCTGCAGTGGAAAGGAATGGATGGGGTGGGGAGATAGACTTATGTATTCCACTTACTGGATGTGTTCCCTTGGGTGAATCCCTTAACTGCTCCTTGGGTTTCAGTTTTCTCATCTGTGAACTGGGTAAAATAACTGGTGAATAGAGGAGGCTCTTGAGCAGTGGCTATGAGAATCCTACCCATTTAAGAAGGCAGCTTTGCAAATGGGATCGATTGGTTAAAAAAAAAATAGCATTGTTAAGATTTCACTTGAAAATTTGCTCTGAAAGAAAGGCCCCTGTGGCCTATTGATTAGCTCATTTTTCTTCCGTTTTGTTTTACAAATAAATGGGAGAGGCTCTGGGACACGTCCAGTTGAAAGGGTGCTTTGTAAAGGCCCTTAGGGACTGATCCCCTGCAGGAAATAGGGAAGGGCAGCTTTGGGCCTGGTCTCAGAAGCCAGATGAATTCAGAAGGTGACCTCTTGAGACTCTGTCCTACTGGAGGCTCCATGGTTCAAGGTCTGGATATAACATGGCAAAGACACTTAAATATCCAAACTCTGAAATGAAATGTTTAATTTTTTCTGCGTTGTCTTAGCAGATCTAAACTAATTTCATCCTTAAAGATATCCTGCCCTCCAGGCTCCTGGTGTTTCAAACAGTTTCATACCTAGCTAAGCTGGAAAGGAATCACACATCCAGGAGATAAAGTGAAGCATTTAGAAGTGGTGCTTAGGGGTGAAGAGTAGGGGGTTCTGGTCTCTTTGTGGGAGGATTACAATTCTGCTCAATCAAACCCTATCCAAAAACCAGCATTTCAAGTCTTAGGAAGTTGAAAAGAGAGATAGCAGTGGAGGTGAAAACTGAAATTCAGATAGGACTTGAACCCACAGTCCTGTAATTGAGATCATACACCTGGTCTCAGGACTTAATGACACTCAGGTTTTTGATGTCTGGTCACAGAAAGGCATCAGTGAGAGAGAAGGTGATAGGAAAGAAGTGGATTTATTTAGAGAGAGCACACTCCACAAACAGAGTGTGGGCCAACTTAGAAGAAGAGAGGCCCTGAAATATGGGGCAGTTAGTTTTTACGGGCTAGGTAATTTCATAGAATAAAGAGTGGGAGCTAATAGTTAAAATATTCCAACCATTTTAGGGAACGGGCTGGGATTTCCAGAAACTGGACCACTGCCCATTTTCTGATCTTCTATGGATAGCCTCAAAAATGTCTTGGCGCTGGTAGATGTGTTGTTTAGATGGTAACATATTTTGCTGTTCAGTCGCTTAGTCATGTCCAACACTTTGTGACCCCATGGACAGCAGCATGCCACACTAATGTATTACAATGATAGTATAACGAGGCTCAAGGTCCACTGGAGGTCTAAGTTCCTGTCATCTTGTACCTAATTGCCTTGAACCAGTTTTTTTCATGTCCTATGGCCATGTCAGGGCTTCCCAGGTGGCTCAGTGGTAAAAAATCTCCCTGCCACGCAGGAGACCCAAATTCTATCCCTATGTTGGAAGATCCCCTACAGAAGGAAATGGCAGCCCACTCCAGTGTCCTGCTGAAGAATTAATGCTTTTGAACTGCAGTGTTGGAGGAGACTCTTTTGTGAGTCCCTTGGACAACAAAGAGATCAAACCAGTCAAACCTAAAGAAAATCAACCCTGAATATTCATTGGAAAGACTGATGCTGAATCTCCAATACTTTGGCTACCTGATGCGAAGAGCCAACTCATTGGAAAAGACTCTGATGCTAGGAAAGATTGAAGGCAGGAGAAAAAGAGGATGACAGAGGATGAGATGGTTGGATGGCATCATCGATACAAAGGGCGTGAGTTTGAGCAAACTCCAGGAGATGGTAAAGGACAGGGAAGCCAGGCATGCTGCAGTCCATGTGGTCACAAAGAGTCAAATACAACCTAGCAAGTGAACAACAACAACCAGTATTCTTGCCTGGGAAATCTCATCGCCAGAGGAGCCTGGAGGGCTACACTCCATAGGGAAGCAAGAGAGTCATGGAAAGCTACTAAATCCACAACAAAATGGCTATGTCATTCTTTTAAAGGTTGTGTCCTCCCCTCTTCCCTCCTGTTTCAGGGGTGGGGTGGCAGATGAGCTCTGGAAGAATGTGGTCGCATTCTCCAGTCATCATCAAAAGGGGAGGGGGACAGATCGTTTTTCAGGTAATGACAGTGATAATTAGATCCGAATCTGTTGAGTCCGAGTTTTCAAGTTTTTTTTTAAAAACCTACACTAAAACCAAAACATTTCTTCACTGCAAAAACCAAACCAATACAGTTTGCATAACAAACCCTCTAGAGACATTTACTTAATATTTAACCAAGGCTAAATTACAAGATTCTACTTCAGAGGAACTAGTCAGAACCTCTGACGCCTAATTCCATTTCATTCACTGCAAGTTACAATCTGGCCTTTGTTGAATACTTTTCAAGACTCATTAATCTCAAGCAAGAACCAACTTAACAGGCAGGACAACCTTTTGAAGTGAATGATGGTAGTGGTTTAAACAGAGGATTAGAAGATAATCACATTAAAAGTCATCTTTTGGCACTAAAATTGACCCCAGTCTGGGGGCTGTGAATCAGGGCTGGGAGAGGCCGTTTTGGCCTCCTCTCTTAGCATGTCTCAGACTCCCCTGTGACACAGCCAGATGGCAGTCTGCCCACATTCAAAGAGACACCACTGTATTTCAACATGTTATCACACAACTGCCTCTTAACCAATTTATGGAACCCTTTATAATACCCAAGACTCTACTGCAGTTAGACACTAGGTTACAGGCACAATTTAAACATAAAATGTTAGATCTGCTTTGTAATAGAGATATCAGCAAGCTGGTTTTCAATAAGGGCTTCCCTTGTGGCTCAGCTGGTAAAGAATCTTCGTGCAATGCGGGAGACGTGGGTTTGATCCCTGGGTTGGGAACATGCCCTGGAGAAGGGAAAGGCTACCCACTTCAGTATTCTGGCCTGGAGAATTCCATGGACTGTATAGTCCCTGGAGTCTCAAAAGAGTTGACACAACTGAGCGCCTTTCACTTCATTTCAGCTTTCAATAATCAAAATGTGAGAGATGTGAAACCCATCATTTTAAACTCAAGCTCTTCAGCATAAGTTAACTTGACTTGGAAGAGGAGGAAAGGAAGGAGCTGCCAAAAGGAAACCTTCTGCTGTTATGACTTCCTTATTGACAGGATTTTGAGAGTACCAAAAAAAAAAAAAAAAAAGGAATCTCTAGTTACGGAGCAACTCAGCATTTCCTTTTAAAGCATTTCTTTGATTGTGTTGAACACAAAACAGCAAACTATCTAACAAATATTTAGAGGTGGATTTGCTATGCATTTCTAATGTATCATCATTGAGCAGATGAAGCATGTAAAACCATATTAGCATTCAGTCTGCAAAAGAGATGACAGGTGTTTTTTTTCTAATTCTGTCCAGCATTTAGTCTTTGCTTTCTTACTTCATGCCATGGATGGCTCTCTTAAGTGTCACATAGTGAACAAATAAAGAAGAATCATGACTATGTTATGTACCTCCCAAGGTCCTCTAGTTGAGTCCTTTCATTTTGAAGCTAGGGATGCTACAGGCCAGAATCAAGCAGTGATTATCTTGAGCAAAGTCTCACTGCAAGGAGTATAGTCCAAGTCTCCCAATATTTTAACCTGGTTCATGGCTCTGTGCCAATTAATTGTCTATCCTCACCCCCAACACAGCTGCTTGGACCAAATACAGTCAATATATGCATTAGCCAGAGATGGGTACAGTTGTGCTACACAGTGAGCTGGCTTATATTGTCTTGGAACTCTGAACCAAAAAACAGGAAGTTACCAGCTGGCATCAGGAGGTAAAGAGGCAGATCCTTCGAGTCACTACTTAATTGTTACAGAAACCAAGCTGTTCACTGACATCAGCCCCTGAGTGGTTCTGGCTCCTACGGAACTCCTTGTAATCTGACAACATCTCCCCTTTGAGCCAGTTTTGAGTGGAAACCAAAACCAACACCCTATAAACACCACCCTCGTGTTCCTTTCATGGTATATTTCAGAATCAGGAACCTCTGTGTGTATGTGTATGCACAGTCGTGTCTGACTCTTTGCAACCCCATGAACTGTAGCCTGCCAGGCTCCTCTGTCCATGGAAATTCCCAGGCAAGAATACTGGTTGTCATTTCCTCCTCCAGGGGATTTTCTCAACCCAGGAATTGAACCTGTGACTCTTGCATCTCCTACATTGGCAGGCGGATTCTTTACCGTTGCACCACCTGAGAAGCCTGGGAACCTCTGATTGTGAATGTATACTAGGTTGCTTCAGTTACGTCCAACTCCTTGTGATTCTATGGACTGTAGCCCACCAGGCTCCTCTGTCCATGGGACTCTCCAGGCAAGAATACTGGAGTGGGTTGCCATGCCCTCCTCCAGGGATCTTCGCAATCCAGGGATCAAACCCTGCCTCCTGCACTGGCAGGTGGAGTCTTTAACATTAGTGCCACCTGGGAAGCCAGGAACCTCTGACCAAACCTCAGAGCTGCTGATAGAGGTGGAATCCCTCTCCCAACATCAACACTCCTTGATGTCATTCAAAGAGTTCATCAAAAGCCATAAATTCAGAAGGATTGAGGGGGGCTTCCCTGGCCATCCAGTAGTTAAGACTTCTTACCTCCACTGCAGGGGGTGTGGGTTTGATCCCTGGTCAGGAGCTAACATACTGCATGCTGAGTAGTATGGCCAAAAATTAAAAAAAAAAAAAAAAAAAAA
>SJYV01020298.1:309802-404193 GCA_006410875.1 Neotragus pygmaeus
AAACAAACAAACAGCAAAGAGAGAAGTAAGCAAAAAAAAAAAAAAAAAAAAAAAAAAAAAAAGGATTGAGGGAATTAAAAAAAGAAAGCACACACACACACACACACACACACACAAAACATGAATTATTAGAAGAGAGATTACCCCTGCCTGGAAACTCAGAAGCAACCAGAGCCTTCAACTAGACCTTCAACAATCAGAAAAACTCTAAGAACAGTTTGGATAGGGTGACAATTACTTTAAAATAACCACATATGGGTCAGAATGCTGAGGACTGTATCATTTGATGTCATTATGTAAAAGGAGTGTTTACAAATGGAAAAACAAAGGGAAAAGAAAATTCCCAAGACAAATTTAAAACTTTCTGAAGTTTGGGCAGTGAGAATCAGGTGTTCAAAAGGCTAATTGCCCCCGAGTAAACTATTTCATGGCCAGGGAAACTCCAGGTCAGAAAGATTTGGTGCCTGAAGATGGGAGTCCCAAATTCCAATGTTTTATAGGGGTCAAAGACTTCCCTGGTGGCTCAGTTGGCAAAGAACCTGCCAATGCAAGAGATGCGGGTTCAATCCCTGGGTCAGGAAGATCCTCTGGAGAAGGAAATAGCAACCCACTCCAGTGTTCTTGCCTAGCGTGCATGCACACACATAGGGGCCATGGAGGTCACAAAAAGTAAGGCAACAGAATGGTGAGGTCCCTACCTAAACTAATGTGAACACCTTGCATAAAAGCATTGAAATTCAATTTTAAGGGATTTTCTTCTACTGATGATACCATCAACTTACATACCACTTCTCAAAATCTTAAATTTCTAAAATTCTTATTTAAAGACACATGGCCTCTGAGACTTGGAAAATCAATAGTTCAATCTCACTTGATGCTAACCGATAAACAGAGATTAGAAAAGCCCCTTTAAAATATACTCAAAAGACAGACTGAAAATTCACAAGAGTTAACTCAAGTGGCATCTGAAAAACAATTTTAGTGATATTAAAAATATATGAAAATTAATGGTGGTACCATTATGCTACCTCAAGTTACAGAGCAGAACACCATGCAGTTTCAATGAAATTGGAGCTAACCTTTTTAAGACACAAGCAATATTCTATTTTCTTTTTTGGTGGGGCTGTCACCCACCAAAATGGAAGACAGGAGATCAGATAATCACTCAGTTGAGCAGTGACTTCTAAAGTTCTATGGATAACATCTCTTATGAGGATCTAATGAATAACCCACTCATGGCCTTTTCTGTCCCAAGGTCAAAGATTCTATTGAATCGAACAACAGGTTAAAAAACCTTGATAAGTGACAGAGGAAGAAAATACCTCATTGATGTTTCTCAGTTAACTTTAAAAAAAAAAGCTTATCTAAGTTTCCTGGGATAAAATACCTTTGACTTGTCAAGAAAGGTCTATGAAAGACACTTAAGGAGTAGATAAAGTTAATAAATGCCATATGGGCAAAACTGAAATGCAATCATAGCAAATATGCAGTGGAACAGAACCTAGGGCAAGTTGTCTGAATGCTTAAAGCCTCTACTTCAACATCTCTTAAAAAAAAAAAACAAAAAAACAGCCAACAGTGAAGGCTCTTAGTGTAGTTCAGCAGTGTTTTTCTGATAAACAATGGTGGCCCTCTCTTGCACAAGAGGCCTTAGGGCTCTGGATCAAATCCACTTAATCCAAAGTGATTCTTTCTACATGTTAGTTTCCTGATTGCCAATAGTCATGTCTCAGGTGCTGGCAGGATTAAATTAGGCAGTATGTGTAAAGCACTTACACTGAGTGTCCTCAACATATAATATGGCTTATTATTTGAAGTAGTATCCCAATCTATAAAATGATACCAACCCACTGTTATGAAGATCAAAAAAGATAATGAACATGGGGATGCCAACAAATGCAATTAACAGAGGTGGAATAGACACAAGGAACAATTACAACTGTGATAACAAAACTGTTCATGCAACCATAAATTCTGTTAAGTTGCTTCAGACAATATGAGTCACTCCTAATATAACAAATTATTTTTAAAAGCGATAAAACCTGCTGAGACTTCATCCAATGATAACTGTCAAATTAATATGCAACTCGTCAAGAGATCTGGCACTCTCGAACATAGCTACCTTCCAAAGGATTTTGAGTGAGATAAGATGTTTAAAGTTAGGGGACTTCAAATTCTGTCCCTTATATAATAAACATTTCTTCATCCTCACACCTTAAAGAGGCAGCCACTAATTTAGTGATATCCCTAACAGGAGACAGGCTGCCACAGGAGGAAACTGCCCAGAAGAATCTCACCCATCTCCATCCCAGGGGGCCCTAGTGGTAAAGAATCCACCTACCAGTGCAGGAGATGTAAGAGACGTGGGTTGGATCCCGGGGTTGGTAAGGTCCCCTGGAGAAGGGAATAGCAACCCACTCCAGTATTCCTGCTTGGAGAATCCCATGGACAGAAGAGCCTGGTGGGCTACCATCCATGGGGTTACATGGACTCATACATGATTGAGGGGACTAACCCTCCTAGCTCCCTGTAACACCATTAAGAATTTTCCTTCCCTCCACCCAGTTACAACAGTGGAGCCAAACCAAGCCTCTCCCATTATTATCTCCACAACTGAAGGCAACAGAGCAACCACCTTCCCACCTCTCAGTATCTGTCCCCTCCAAACCTCTACCTCCCTTTGCCCTTCCTTCCTTCCTTCCCTCCTTGGATTCACCACTGTCTCTCCACCATTAACTACCAAGAATGCCTCACTGATACAAATTACATAATCCTCTACATGGGTGCCTTGTGGATCTGACCATTCACTCATCTCTAAAAGCAAATAACAGGTTGCCAAAGCTCACAGCAAATAGCACTTTCAAAGGTGGCTCTTTCCTTTCTCAGGTGAAGAGTTTACTTACCCACTCTCTGACAAAAGACTCCTAATTCTACCTCAAGTCGGAAATCCTTTGAGTGCTCTGAAATCAGGACTCCAAAATGAAAAACCACCACCCACGATGACAATCAGAGTCCCATAACCACTGCCTCCTACAGGGTCTAAAGATGTTCCTGATCCCTCAAAAAAAGTTTTCTACCCTCAGTGAGCAAGATAACTGACCTCAAACAGACTGTACACAGTATAAGATACTGCTGGGTTATTAAAAGAACAGGAATGCTCCCAGCTCCCTCTCCTCCCCCAGCCGCTCTGGTGGACATCACCGGCTCTGCAGGAATGGAAGACACTTCAGAAAGGAGGGGAACAACTGCACTAACGTTCATCTCTTCCAAGATTCTTATGCCTTTGCACGTTCTCATTGGATCATACTTTTAGATGTAAGCTAGATTTCAGAAGAGGGCTGGCTGAGAGACAGAGATGGAGAAAGGAAACAGTGACTGTTAGAATGAGAGAGAAAAGGAGCAAATAATAAGGAAGAATTAGGGGCCAAATAATCCTGACCACAAGCCTGAGGGATCTTAGTTGTCCTTTAGGCCCAAGACTTCAAACCAGGCCTTGGAATTCTGCATTTCAAGGATGCTTTTGTTCAGTTGGCATATAAAGCTTTTAAAATGCAAGCCTAGGATTTTCCTGGTGGCCCAGTGGATAAGAATCTGTGGGTTAATGCAGGGGACACAGGTTTGATCCCTGATCTGGGAAGATCCTACGTGCTGTGGAATAACTAATAAGCCCAGGCACCACAACTACTGAGCCTGTGAGCCGCCACGGCCGAAGCCCAAGCACCCTAGGGCCCACGCTCAGCAACGAGAGAAGCCACCGCAACGAGAAGCCCAAACACTGAAATGAAGAGTAGCTCCCTCCCACCGCAGCTAGAGAAAGTCCGCACAGAGAAACGAAGACCCAGTGCAGCCAAAAATAAATAATAAAAACCATATTTAAAAAACTGCAAGCCTTCATTTAAAGACTTCACAGAAAAAAGAGATCTGACAATTCCACCCTGTTTTCCCTCTGTTGGGCACAGGTGGTGGAGAGGGGCAGCCACTCCCAGTGCCCTGAGATGCCTCCCCACCCACCAGAGCTCTCCACCCATCACTTCATTGTTTTATTTCTACCCCCTGCCTGTTGTGACACTTGCATTTATGGCTCCAAACAAGACCTCTCTCTCACCACTTCTACAAATGAGAAAAATAAAGCCCCAGACGTGCAGCCACAGCTTCTCAGAACAGAGCCGCATGAGAACCCTAATGCCTTTACACATGACCAAGCGCTTCTGAAGCTCGGTTTTCAGGGTGGAATCTTGAGTTAAGGAAACCACTGTGCTGACAGCCTTGTCCCTGAAGCCACCATCTCTTGGCTAAACAATCTTTGACCTAAGAATTGATCTTTAAGACTTTCGCCTTCATGGACTCATCACTATGCATTACGTGCTTATAGCAACCTGTAGATATCTCGCACATGCTAAGCCATGCTGTGAATGTCTTCAGGATTATTCTGGGAGATGCACTTTATTAACACTGTTTTACAGGCTCAGGACAAAGGCACACAGACAAGTGCATTGGCTGAGCTTCACTTCAACCCAGGCCAATCTGATCCCAGGGCCGGGATGCTCACAGCACACCTTGCTACTATCTCCCTCAATTGAAAAAAAAAAAAAAAAAAATCAGAATTTAGTCCTAAACAAAGTTCAATGATAGGGTCTGAAACAAAACATCCACCTCTCCCCCTGGAATTGTCAATGGGTTTCCATATATAGGCCAGCTGCCCCCCTAATACTAGAAACTCCCTCAGATTAAAGCTGCCCTGCCTTATATGCCTTTGTGTCTAATAGGTATGGAGTAGTCACACTTAAAACCACTTGGAATTAAGTCACACTTAATACCACATCATGTCTCTCCTCTCCTAGGAATTCCAAGTGGTATTAGTCAACAGCTCCTATTTTCAGTTTTTGATCAAATTTTACTAAAAGGGGCTTCTTGAGAGGAGGCATTTATGCCCCATTTTGGGTTCTGGGCTACAGTCCATGCGGTCACCAAGTGTTGGTCATGAGTGGGCATGCACACATGTACCACCATTGCTAGGATTCTCAGAAAGGTCATTTATCTGAACATCATCTCTCTCCTCTCCTAGTCTTACTCACCCATAGCTTTAACAATGTTTTTCCTTTCATTTTCCCAAAGTAAACCAGGTAAAAATTCAGCTCTAAGTGATTTTTTAAAAAAGAGCAAATTTGCAGAGTACCAAAGCAGATGGCTGTTGCAGAAACAATACTGGTCCATAAGTAATAATAATACTTACAACCCATATGATGGTCAGTCTTCTGGACAAATAAGGATCTATATTCCAGTGAGTGAATGGAAGGAATGTGATGTAGAACACTTCTTGTCCCAAAGCAGCTGAAAATCGGAACAGGTAATAGTAGAAATAATTCTTCACAACATACTTCTGTACATAAGCCTAAAAGACAAAAGTTAGAAGGCTCTGTGAGTTCACTGAACAGGTCACCATAAAGACGAGTTTTAAAAACCTCTGCCTGGGGACCTCTCTGGTGACCTAGTTGTTACGAGTCTGGGCTTCCACTACAGAAGGTGTAGATTCCATCCCTGATAGGGGAGGTAAGATCCCTCATGCTTCAAGCTGAAGCCAAAACAAAAAACAAACAAGAGAACAACAACAAAAACCACCTCTATCTACAGCTTACCGGGTTTCAGTTGCCAAGTTGCTGCCTCCTTTTCCATTATTAATTACTGGTTGGCCAAAAAGCTTGTTCGGGTTTCCATATGGTGTAATAGGAAAAACTGAGCGAATTTTACATTATCATTGTATCGACCCAATACATTATCATTATTGTCCGAATACCGTGTTATTGAACATCTATCTATCCACCCTGATGTGTCCACACAAACACAGATAATGCTTTGTTGATATTGTTGCTGTTTAGTCACTAAGTCACATCTGACTCTTTTGAGACTTTATGAACTATATAGCCCGTCAGGCTCCTCTGTCCATGGGATTTCCCAGGCAAGAATACTGGAGTGGGTTTCCATTTCCTTCTCCAGGGCATCTTCCTGACCCAGGGATTGAACCCATGTCTCCTCCACTGGCAGGCGGATTCTTTTCCATTTCATAAAATTAAAGTAGTAACATCCAAGACAGAAATATCAGGGGAAGACACACCAAAAAACTCAAAGCCTTTCTCCTGAGTACACAGAAAGCTAGAAACTTGAGGCAGCGGAACTCTGTGAGGGTCTCTGACTGTGGCGGCTTCCCAGGTGGCGCTACTGGTAAAGAACCTGCCTGCCGACACAGGAGACATAGAGACCTGGGTTTGATCCCTGTGCCAGGAAGATCCCCTGCAGGAGGGCACAGCAACCCACTCCAGTGTTCTTGCTTGGAGAATCTCATGGACAGAGGAGCCTGGTGTGCTGCAGTCCTTACGATCACCAAAGTGGGACACAGCTGAAGCGACTTAGCATGCATGCATGCTTATGGTAGACAGGAGAATGCCCCAACTAATCCTTAGAACCTGCAAATATGTTACCTCATGTGACAAAGAGGTTTGCAAATGTAATTAACGATCTCGAGGTCTAGGGGTCACCTTGGATTATGTGGATGGATTCAAGGTAATCACAAAATCTTTAAAAAAGCAGGAGGCAGAAGAGTCAAGTCAGAAACCCAGTTAAAATCTGAAGATGCTACATTGGTGACTTTGAAGATGCAGGAAGGAGCCATGATTCAAAGAATACAGGCAGCCTCTAGAAGCTGGAAAAAGTGAGGGAAAGGACCGACTTTCTGCTTGAGGCTCCTGAAGGAAGGCACCTTTGCTGATGCCTTGATTTCAGCCAAATAAGAACCATTTGGACTTCTGCCTTCCATACATTCTGTAGCCACAGAAAAAACGGGTGTTGCTTGAAGCCATGACTTTTGTGCTAATTTGTTGCGGCAACAAGAGATAGCTAATATGAAGACTTTAAAAAAAAAATTAAGAATATTAAAACAGGAGTAAACAAACAATCTATTTAAAAATATGGTATATGTCCTCAAATTATGGTATAATTGTAATGAACTTAAAAAAACAAAGTCACCTCGCTAAATCAATCTTAAAAAATAGAATTTTAATGTTAGTGAAGGTAGCTGTGAACTTCATAAAAACAAAATCAAAGTAAAAAGCCAGTACTGAAAATGAGGAGGAAAAAAGGCAGCCCTACCACAGGACTGACTTTGTCAAGGGTCTTGTAGGTCTGAATTTTTGGTTTGCTTTTACATAATGTCTGAGGTCCTTGAATCCTGGGGGAATTCAGAGAATAAGTTATATGCATTTATTTTGCAAATATTGTCTATGATGCCTCAGAACTTGGGCTGGGTGCTAAGAATATTCAGATGAGCCAGGCATGAAGCCTGGCTTCGAGGAGCTCTTATCTGGGTGGGCATCAAAATCTATAATTTGAGGAAATTAATTTTTAAAGGACCAATATTTTATTTGAAGCCTTGAAAAAGGCCAAGAGTGCTTTTATACTTAGAAAAAAAAAATGACCTTGGAAATTGCCAGAATATTAACTGTGCTAGACACTCCTGGCTACCTGCCAAGTATGCTTCACTTTCTTTCTCCTCTCTCTGAGGTTCTTGATTTTATTCCAGCATGTCTACCTCCCCTACAGAGCCCAGTGTCTCAGGCAGGAATTGACACTGTCCTTGGCTCCAGAGGTATATCTAGATTCGTGTAAACCAGTCACGGTTAAGTTCAAATCTTCAGCCTCAAAGCCCAGCAGTACATGACACTATCTGCAAGAAAGTTATTAGTCAGGAGTAAAGTTACTAGTCAGGTGCATACAACGTAAGCCTGAAGTTCATCTCTCTTTGGGGAGCAATTTTACTTCTAAGTGAATTCAAAGGAGAGAGGATGGATCCATCCTCAAGAGCAAAGACAATAAAGCACAAAATGAATTAAATAAGGAAGTGTATAGTTCTACCTCTCTGCCAAGATAACTATGGCTAGACGTGCAGAATGAGGTCAAGGGACCGTGATGAATACTTAAGTGACAAACTCCTCCCTCCTCCTTCTGTCACTCATTATCTAAAGTGAGGACTAATCTCTACAGACTCTGTTTTATAAACATACATCCAACAGGCTTGACCTTTGGCCAAATCCTGTGAAGAGACCCTTTGTATGTGAAGATTAGTTATTTTAACGCACCAGCTGCCAGGTACACTTGGGACTCTCTCCTGCTTTGAAGCTTTTTTTGAGGAAAAACTTTTGCCAAACTTTGACAAGGGTCAAGCCCCTCCCTCCTGTCATTTCACAGTACCCAAGTCTTCCCTGGTGGCTCAGACAGTAAAGAATTCACCCATAATGCCAGAGACCTGGGTTCAGTCCCTGGGTCAGAAGATCCCCTGGAGATGGGCATGGCAACTCACTCCGATATTCTTGCCTGTGGAATTCCATAGACAGAGGAGACTAGAGGACCACAGTCCATGGGGTCACAGAGTCAGAAATGGCTGAGTGACTAACACTTAAATAATAAACACTTAAGTGTTACATGACATCATAAACAATCAGCAACAACCATACCCTACCCTAGAGACCTATCTGAGACCAAACTCAATACCTTAATCTTAGTAAATAATAGAAAAATTTGCTAAGGATGACAGCAAACTGCTTTAGTGTTACGAGCAACTAATTAATATCTTTAGGCATGCTTTCTAAAATCTCTTAGGAACTATTTTTTTTTTGGTGGAGAACAGAATCCTCTCTAAATCTTGGGAACAAAAAACAAAAGTGAAATTAAAAATATCAACATGTACAAGAAGTGAAGTAAAAGTCACTCAGTCGTGTCCGACTCTTTGCAACCTCATGGACTATACAGTCCATGGAATTCTCTAGGCCAGAATATGGGAGTGGGTAGACTATCCCTTCTCCAGCAGATCTTCCTGACCCAGGAATCAAACCAGGATCTCCTGCATTGCAGGATTCTTCATCAACTAAGCTATCAGGGAAGCCCCCAATACGTATATAGGGGAGCTAAAGGAGTTTTTAGGTAACATCTCTATATGTAACTAAATAGCTTGAGAGCCAATATTTGCCTCCAAATTCTTAGGAATTATACATACTATAAATAATTAAGTACTTGTCTTTTCAGAATAAGAATCTAAGTTTCCCTTGTAGGAAATCACAGTGTGTTTCACTTTAATATCTCTGTAAAGAAGAATTTTAGTTCCAGGGTATGTGTTGGTCCCACTGGGAACAATTAGAGAGTGCAGAAACTGGGGTTAGAAAAAGAAACAGCAGGTAAAGTGAATGGCAGAGAGAAGAGAGAAAAACTGAGAGATAGAAAATCAAGTCCCAAAATGAAATATCTACATTCTACATAACTGGACATACACAAGGGACTTACATCCCAGGCAGTGGGGCTGCATTCTGGAGCCCAGACTCAGGAGGGAGGCAGTGATTAGCACTCAATTAAAAAAAAAAAAAAAAGATCAGGACAAGGTGGAGAGCTCTTTTTAGAAATAAAATATCTTAGTATGCTGATCATCTGCCTTAAAGAAGTTTCTAGTAAACAACAGATGATATAGTAGAAATTACCCATATATCCATCATTACTAACTGTAAACTGTCACTGAAATTCTCATGTCTGTTCCACCTATTGATTTATTTTCCTGAAAATGAAAGAAAAAAATGTTTTTGCAGGAGCAGGGAAAAATACATGATCTCAGTCTTTCTTTTTTGGTCACACACTCCTCAAATGCACATTCTCCTAAAATGGGGGGGTTGGTAAACTAATGTTTGGAGGGGAGAACAGCGCCTCTGTTTTGCAAGTACTGGAATATTCTGTGTTCTCGGCAAGGCTGCCTTCAGTGGATGTCTAAGTCAGGACAGTGAGACAGCCATACAGCCTCACCCCAAGATGAGGACAAAGAATGCTGCCAATGTGTGACTTCTTGACTTAGCTTTGCCCCTAAAACACCTGGATGGCGTTTGGTTTTCCAAAAACACATAGAGGAGTCCTAAATGCAAAGGAAAAATGGCCAGGTCAGCACCACTGACTCTAAGAAGGGCTGACCCAGACAGCAAAGAAGTGAATGCCCAGCAGACTTGGCAGCTGGCCCAGCTTCTGAGCTTTCAAAGGAGGAATACAAGAAATGTTTTTGGCCTAAACAATGCATGACCTTGGGGAAGTCAATTTGCTTTTTTGAACCTCAACAGCCTCAACTGCAAAGGATGGAGTAGTTTAATTGGCTTTTAATATACAAAAAGAAGATTCTGTCCATGGAATTCTCCAGGCAAGAATACTGGAATAGGTAGCCATCCCCTTTTCCAGGGGATCTTCCTGACCCAGGAATCTCACTGTGTGAGCCTCCAGGAAAACCCTAAGTAGGGAAGGGCCCATTAAATAGAATGTTACCCCAGGACCTATTATACAAAATGATGTAAAATTGAAACTAATTGGTTGAAAGTGAGGTGGGGCCCAGGGAACCTGTTTCAGCTCAGATACTACCTCACGCCACAGCCTCCAAGTTTTTCTCTGGAATATTCCCTCAAAGCAGTTCAATAATCGGTTTGAAAACCACTGACCTTAATCTCTGTCAGACCTCATATAGCTAACCTCCTGTAACGAAACTCTGGCCTTGAATATACAGGCTATAAGCATTCTGACCTTAAGGTCTTCAAAGGACTTGATAAACTCTGCACCAGTGTCACTGAAGATCATATGAATTATCTCCTTTTTTTTTTTTTTTTTCTGATTAGAGTTGTAAATGTAAGGATTCTTCCAAAGGTCAAGTTTGAGATACTACTCTATCTCAACACAGCCAGAAGAAGTTCACATCCGGGGAGGGTAATATCTGAAGCTCCACATGGCCTGTATTAAATTGGAAGCAGTAGAAAGAGCTCCTTCTCCTTGGCTGAGAGATCAAATCTCTACCGAGTACAGCACAATCTTCCTTAAAAATAACTTTAGCCAGAGAGACGTTGTGGGGTGGGAGGTGGGAGGGGGATTCAGGATTNTGGTTTGACCAAAAGTCATAGACAGTATGAGTGTTTCCATTTCTCCATTTATCTGACAGGAAAGAAGACTTATCATTTTTGGGTACAAGAATTTTTAAAGCTCTTCCCATTCAAAATGAGCAGATTTTTTTCTTCCTATCTTCATTTATTTGCTTGGTAAAAGTTGATTTGTATTAATATAAAGTGAACAAAAGTTATACATTCACATCTACAAATCAATAACTAAAAAACAAGCATTCAATATATGTCTTTGGGACATTATAGTATTTTAAAGTTCTTAATTATAAGGCAAGGAGTTGATCCAATAAGATATTTTTTAAATGAAAGACTATCATAAAACTGCACTAGAATATTTGCTACATTTCCTTCTGTTCATTTTAACATGCACCTTTTAGTGAAGTCATTGAAGTCAGTTAATAGGATGACTGGAATAGCAGTCATTTAGGCCTTGTGGCTCACACAGTAAAGAATCCACCTGCCGATGCAGGAGACTTGGGTCTGGAAGATCCCCTGGAGAAGGAAATGGCAATCCACTCCAGTATTCTTGCCTGGAGAATCCCATGGACAAGAAGAGCCTGGCAGGCTACAATCCATGAGGTTGCAGAGAGTTGAACATGACTGAGTGACTTAACACACAGGCTTTTGCTTTAGCGTTTGGCCAAAGAATTGCCAAAGTAGGGCCACATTCTTCAAGGCTTGGAGAAATTAAAACTTTCTTAAGGCCACAAATACTACGTGGCAGAGTTTAGATTTGAACCCACATCTTTTAATCCTAGAATCTGTATTTTAACAGCATCATGGAGGTCTCCCAAGATGAGTTTGAGAGGATAATATAGAGACCAAAGGAGTAGAGAATTTTCTACAGGATTCTGTGGCCATGATGCAACTCCAGAGTTTGCATTCCTACTGGAAGGACCTAATACATAGAATTAGCTTTCTTAGCCACTTCACACTTTAGAAGTACACTTGTGGCCATTAAAAACTTTTTTTTTTTTAAGATCAGTTACAGAATCTAAAAAGAAACCTCTTAGAGACTCAAGATACGTAAACAATCTGGCATGGAGATGACTGGATGAATTTTTTCCTATTGAAAAAATGGCTGTTTTGAAGCTTTGTTCAAGTGATAAAGTTTCCCTTTGGTCCCCAGACCTACAAAGCACCAGCTTGTGGGCTTAGGTCCATGAGCTCCATTATGTTGAAAACCTTAAATCTGATGTAAATGAAAAATCAAAACTCTCTTCTAGACATGCGATGTGAGGTACTGCTGAGAGATGGCTCTTGATTTGTGTTGCAAGTCATCATCATCATTGCAAACCATCAGTAACCATGAGTACACTGACGATGTGGGTAGATCTTCCTGTGACTGAGGTCTTGGTCTTGTAAGAGAGAAACTGGGAAAGTCCAATCAGCTCTGAAGGCAATGCTTCTCAAATCTCATAATGCTCAGGATCACCTGTAGAGCTTGTTGGCATGCTGGGCCCCAGTTCCCAGAGTTTCTGATTCAGTAAATCTGATTTGAGCCTGTTATGAGCAACTAACAACCTTCCAAGCGATGCTGCTGGTGTAGGAATCACACTGTGAATATTACTGTCAGCATATGAAGTGGGACCTAGGATGCCAGGGAAACACTCCTCATTGTCGGCAGCTTCTGACATGGTTCCCAAGGAAGTAACTCCCTCCCCTTTAGTGTGAACCTCATAGTGATGTGCTTCCATCAAAGAGAATGCAGCAAAAGTGATCAGAGGTCCCTTCCATACTCAAGGTATGAGAGACCTTGTCTTCCATCTTGCTGGTCTCTCCTTCTGACTTACTTGCTCACTCTGATGCAGCCAGCTGACATGGGAGCCACTTGACACAGAGGTCCATGTGGATGGACCTAGGGAGGCCGCCAGCCTACAGCCCTGGAGGAACTGAGGTGTCAGTTCACCAATTAGCAAGGAACTGAATCCTGCCAAAAATTACATCAGTGAGCTAGTGAGCAGATGCTTCCCAGTCATGTCATGAGATCTGCCTGCAGCCACGTGATTGACCCAGAGCCAGAAGATCCAGTTGTGTACTCAGAGTTCCTGACCCACAGAAACCCTGAGATAATAAATGTTGTTGTCTTAAACTTCTAAGTTTGGGGGGTAATCTGTTACATAGCAATAGATAACTAATACAAGTGACCTCCTGCCCTTGGATGAAGTACTAGATGGGCGGCAGGACATGAGTGGGAGGCAGAGACTGTGCCTGAGCATGACTGATGAAAGCCTTCCTGTACACCAAGCTACGCTGGCACTGTATAACCAGTTAAAAAGTCCCTATTCTCTCAGTTTTATTTTGTTCTTAGAGTATCATCTTTAAATGAGACTATTTATTCAGATAGTCTATTGCTAATTTTTAGAAGCTTTTTCTTTGCACTCTAAGGACTGCTATCTGAAAAAAATGCTAACGGAGTAAACAAAATTCTCTTTNGGATACTGGAGTGGGTTGCCATTTCCTTCTCCAGGGGATCTTCCCGACCCAGGGATTGAACCCGGGTCTACTCTCATTCCAGGCAAACGCTTTAACCTCTGAGCCACCAGGGAAGATTAAATTGGAGTGTGCTGCTCTGCTATATGCCAAGCAGTCAGGTCAGAGCCAGGCGGAGAAACGTTGCTCTAAGACCTACTTGATGGCCATGAATGATGATGGTAGCAGTGAGAATTTCCCAGAAAGCGTTTCTCCATTCTAACATGCACGCAACTCACCTGGATCTTGTTAAAATTGCTGATGATGCAGTTCACCTGCGGCAGGGCTGCGCGTTCTAATGGGCTCTCAGGTGATGCAGATACTGCCAGGTTGCCCACCCATGGACCAGACTTTGAGAAGCAAGGGGCAAGGACATTCCCAGTGAAGGGTTTTTAAACCCAGAAGGAAGGTTCTCAGGTTTAATTCTCAGTGTTAGAGGAAGCCTCAACTGTAGTTTAAGAGCATGATCAAAGTGACAGGTAAAAAAGCTGGTGACAAACCAGAGGGAGCAGTTAGTGAATTCCATGGAGGATCCCACAGCAATCTGAGTGCAGGAACTGAGCCCCAGCGTGCCCACAGGAGGTACTGACGGGAAGCGCACGAGGAAGAGGCATCCCACCGAAATAGCAGCAGATCAACCGACCCACTGATGATGCAGAAAGAAAGAAGCCGTCCCGGGCTCCCTGCCTTCATCTGAGAAGGGTTTGCAATTTCTGGATAACAAATCCAAAATTAGTCAAATAGCCATGAAGCATGAAAAACATTTCTAACCTCTCAGACCATCACAGAAAAAGAAATCTCATTTTCCTAAAAAGGGCTCTTGTACCACCGTCTGAATCCTGGCTTGGAGACAAGGTTCTCTGGCTCTGCAGGCCGGAATATCTGTCCTTATGTTCTCTGCTAAGATAGAGGCAGCACTTTTTTACTTTTTGAGGAGAAGATGAAAACTAAGAAGAGAGGGATTGGGAAGGAGAGGGTAAGAGGAGAGAGTACCATGGAAGGACATACAATACTATATGTAAAATTAGATAGTGGGAATTTGCTGTATGATGCAGGGAGCTCAGACTGGTGCTCTGTGACCACCTAGAGGGGTTGGATGGGGTGGGAGGTGGGAGGGAGGTTCAAGAGGACAGGCACATACCTATACCTATAGCTGATTCATGTTGCTACATGGCAACAATCAATACTGTAAGTCAATTATCTTCCAATTAAAAATAAATAAATCTAAAAAAAAAAAGAGAGAGAAAGAAGACTTCCCTGGTGGCTCAGTGGTAAAGAATCTGCCTGCCAATTCAGGGGACACCAGTTTTATCCCTGATCCAGGAAGATCCCATATGGTGCGGAGCAACTAAGCCCATGTGCCACAACTACTGAAGCCTGTGTGTCCGCCAGCCCATGATCCACAACAAGAGAAGCCACCACAATGAGAAGGCCACACACAGCAACTAGACAGCGGCCCCCACAACTAGAGAAAAGCCCATGCTGCAACAAAGAACCAACACAGCCAAAAATAAATAAAAATTATTTTTTTAAAGAAACTAAGAGGAGAGTATTCCATTAAAATCAATGCTTTTTGGAATTCTAAACTGATTTTTTAACCCAACTTGGGAAAGCCTTTGTCATTTCTGGTTATATCTGCTATACATTCACCCTACACATGGATTCTTCTCATCAGCTCCCGGGGGCTGTCATCTTGGCATCATTTTCCAAGGTGGGAACCACTTCATGTGCTTGCAGTTTGGGGAGGAAAGGGACATCAGCCTAGTCTCCAATCTAACAGTCATTTATGGAGACTGGGGCCTCTGGAGAAACGCCTTCCATGGTGAGAGTAGTGTCCTGAAAGGTAGGCAATTCGGGACTAAAACTCTAGCCTTGCCCACGTCCTGCACGTGCGTCCTCAGTCGTGCCCGACTCTCTGTGACCCCATGGACTGTAGCCCACCAGACTCCTCTGTCCCTGGGATTCTCCAGGCAAGAATACTCTTGTGGGTTGCCATTTCCTTCTCCACGGGATCTTCCCAACCCAGGAACTGAACCCTCATCTCCTGTGGCTCCTAGCATTGGCAGGCGGATTCTTTACTACTGAGCCACGTGGTAAGAATTTCTAATCTAAAGCCTAGAGATGAGGAAGGGCAAATCTAAAGAACTTGACCCTCTTCATTAGTGCCTACACTTTGCCAGGTTTGGGTCCTGCTCCCTCTCTCTGAAAGACTAGCTTTGGTGGACATGTCAGGACACACTGCAGAGATGGAGCATTTGTAAAATAAACACTCCAAGTTACTATAAAACAGCAACTAGCATCTTAATACACCAAGTGCAAACCAAGCAATGCCCTGTTTTTTGTTTTAATTGAAAGTGGCAAATCTTTTGTAGAGAGAGGCCACATCTACACAGATCTTGTATTCACTGCTTAGACTTTGTGCTCAGTCACTTCAGTCATGTCCAGCTCTTTGCAACCCCATGAACTGAACCTTCGCCTCCTGCATCTCTTGTACCACAAGCAGATTCTTTACACTTTAAGGATGGAAGATTGACAACAAGTGAGATTATTTCATTTAGCAATGAGCACTATGATGAAATGAAAGCAGGAACAGGTGATACCAAATGATTTGTGTGTGTTGGGGGATGCTCTCCAAGGAGGAGACATTTGAGCTGAGCTCTGCATCAGGACATGAGCTGGTTCCTTTGGGGTCCAGGATTTGAGAGACCACTTAGCAAAACTCCTCAAAGGAGGAACCAAGCCTGTGTGCTGGAATGTGGCAGGTAAAAAAGAGAGAGAGGAGATGAAATTAAGAGCAGAAGCTAGATCAAGCCAAGGTTTGGCATCTCGGCTAAGAATAACAGCAAGTCCCTGAAAGGTTCCAAATAAGAATTTCATTATTTGAACTCTGGCAAAACTAAAACAAGCTTTGGCTCTGAAGCCAAGGGTAAAAGCCAGGCTTTAATTCTTTTGTTTTTAATTTCTTAAACTTAGTGGAGAAATATTAACTAGCAGTGCTAAACTTAAAAGCCTCTGGGGGTGGAGTCCCATTGTTTGCCCAGTGAAGTAGACATCCATTTGCCTGAATTTCCGTCTCTTTCCTAATATGCTTCCATCACTTTTAATTACTCTCTTTTTTTTTTCAGTTTAGGAAATCAAGACTTTGCAACCTAAAAAGAAAATTAAATGATGATCACTCAGGAAACCTAAGGAAGATTGACAGTGTCCCTTGAAGGGGAAAACAGAAGGGACAAAAATGCATGAGGGTGTCCTCTTTCATCTTGCAGTTCAGATAGAATTACGAGTTGGGTGATCTGAGATGTCATCTTTGTGCTCGGGTGATTAATATTTCACGATGGCGAGACTGAAAGTCAATAAAATGGAAGGACAACTTCTTCGAATAAAAGAGCTTGAAAGGGAACGGCATGCTAATCACTTTCATCTGCTTCGTTGGCATTTGCTGGGATCACTCAGTCTGTGTTCCAGAACAAGAGGGAGGCTCAAGAGAACTGAAGTGAACGTGGCTTTTATTTACAGTGACGTTTTCATTGTAGCCTTTACCACAATTTGAGCTTTGCTTTCCTCTGGACCATCCATCAGATTTCAGCTCCTCCTCTGAATGTTTGATAATTTCTTTCTCTTTTCCCCAGAGACCAGCTCTCATATTGGGCACCATCAGAAAGGGTGAAAGGGACATGGATTGTTAAATTCTGTCAACCAGGGTGACAACAATGCTCGACCTAAACCTAGAACCGTATCTCACAACTTTACAAAACGCAGCCTCGTCATCGCTGTTAGAACTGCGCCTGAAACACGGAGTATCTGCTGAGGAACCAAATGGACGATTGAGAGAGAGTGAAAAGAGAAAATGAAAGGGGAGGACAGCACTTGGCAGAGACCAGAGACAGGGCCTCTGCAAGAAGTCCCTCCACAGTCAGTAAGAGCAAACAGAGTCGACACAAAGAACAGAAATCACTGCTCTCATTTTTAGCGCGGGTGGGAGAACCAGCTGCCTTTTAAAGTCTCAGAATGTCTTAAGAACAACTATTTTGCAAAACAGTTTGGATCTGCTAAAACCTGAACCACATTGTGCCAAACATTCTTCCATTTAATTGTTAAGCTCTTATGTGTTCAGGGAGATTTCTGATGCAGATGTTTCTGATTCATTTATATTAACTTATCAAAAGGACATTTGGACGAACTATAGGATGTTCAAGAGTCTTATAAGCTTGGGTTCGTTAGTTTTAATGCAGGAATTCTACCCCCTACCCAGATGCATATACTCAGAATTCAGAACTTGGAAGGACTGACTCAGTTCTGCTCTAACCTGGCAGCATGAACTCACCCGCTCCTAATTCCCTTCAAGAAACACTTGCTAAAGATTTATAAAGGCACCACCAAAATATGGGTAAAGGGAGTCAAAGATATAAACTTCCATTTATAAAATAAATAAGTCATGAGGAATTAATGTTCAGCCTTGGTGACTACAGTCAATAAGACCATAATTGCATATTTGAAAGTCTGTTGAGAGTAAATCATAAAGGTTTATACCACAAGGAAAAAAATTCTGTATCTGTGTGTGGTGATGGACACTAACTAGTCTTACTGTGATGATCATTTGGTAATATATACAAGTATTAAATCACTGTTGTACACCTGAAATTAATATGTTATCTGTCAATTATACCTCAATTAAAAAAAATTTTTTTTCCTTTTAAAAAGGCATCACCAAAATGTAAGAAACTACTCAGCTACAGCTTAAGTTTTCTCCTTGGTGACCTTTTATGTATGGAGATTTAAAAACAAGGCTTCCCTGGTGGCCCAGTGGTTAAGAACTTGCCTACCAGTGCAGGGGACACAGGTTTGATCCCTGATTCAGGATTTTCCACACACCATGGAGCAACTAGGCCTGTGCGTCACAAGTACTGAGTTTCTGCTCTAGAGCCCAAGACATGCAACTACTGAAGCCCACGCACCCTAAAGCCAGTGCTCCACCACAAGAGAAGCCACCACAGGGAGCTTTTCTTTTTTGATCCCTCCCTGCCCCTCTCTGGGGCACTGTCCTTACATGGTGATGGATATCACAGGTAAAGCAGGGATGGAGCATTCTGCCGACAGGGTCTCACCCTCTGCACGCTTCTAAGGCCTTGTCTACACCAAAAGTTCTTGGGAGGTTCCATCAATTTCCGTCACATTTTCAAACCACAGTTCCCTCTGGAAGCCTATCTCTGAGCAAATTTAAAGCCACTGGTCAGAAAAATAAACTTAAGAAAAGCTTTGAAATTGTGCACACATACATAAAAGAACATTAAGAAGAAAGCCATGCTGGGTGAGAACAATGGTCCTCCCCACCCAACCTGTTTCTGGGCACACTGATTTCCTTATGTCCTGTGAGGGTTGTTTTTTATTTTGTTTTCACTTTTAATTTTTTGAGTTAACACTTGGGCTTTTTATATCATATGTTTTTTTCCTGATTATCTGATGATCACTTGTTATTCTTCTGATGAACACATTTCACTCTAGAACATGAGGGATTTCAAAAACTGTACAAAATAAAAATTATCCAGTATCCTTACCCTCAGATTCAGCCCCTGTGACTATTTCCATTGGTCTTTCTCCTCTCTGGTGCCCAAGCGTGTGGCCTGTGTTTACAAAAATTGAGATTCTACTGAATCTTAAAATTTTTAAGTATTATTTATTGTATTGTAAGCATTTCCCTATATTATTTTAGATCATGATTTGGTAAGGTTTAACCAATTAAGCTTTTTTTTGTTCCACCTTTACTGTGACCCCTCCTCCCCCTTCTTACACACCCATTCTCATAGCAACTCCCAGGACAGACCAAGACTACAAACACATCCGCAGGTTGGATGACCAAGAATCTTATCACCCAAGAACCCCTTTACTGGAGTTCCCCACCCACTTCCATTAGAGGCCCCAGAGGTACTGTTCCATGGATGCTGTCTCACCTTGCTCATTCCTCAGTGTTGCCAGTGATATGCAATAACATGCACAGCAACAACATTCCCTGGGACCACCTGTCTGCATTTTTTGGTCTTACTGTGGCTTGCTTGTTTCGTTTTCTGGTGACTTCAAGTCTCTTTGCCAGATTTTGCAGAAGCATCAGGGATACAGTTTAAGGTAGCAACTTCACTTTCACTGTTCACTTTCATGCACTGGAGAAGGAAATGGCAACCCACTCCAGTGTTCTTGCCTGGAGAATCCCAGGGACGGGGGAGCCTGGTGGGCTGCTGTTTATGGGGTCGCAGAGTCGGACATGACTGAAGTGACTTAGCAGCAGCAGCAGCAGCAGCAACGGCCACAGTTATGAGGCTTCCCTCATAGTTCAGTTGGTAAAAATCACCAGCCTTGGGCAACTCTGGGGAAGTTTGAATTTTTCAACTGGGCAGTAGATATAATACCAGCTCCCTTGCAGAGGCCCTTAGAAGATAAAAAGAAGTTACTTATATAAACCACACTACACCACACCAGACACAGTGTGAGCTCAAGAGATGGTAGCTGTATTTGCATAGCTTTAGAGCCTGGTGGGCTGCCGTCTATGGGGCTGCACAGAGTCTGACACGACTGAAGTGACTTAGCAGCTTAGCAGTAAGGTGTTTCCCAAGTGGCTCAGTGGGTAAAAAAAAATCTGCCCACAAACAGGGAGACGCAACTTCAATCCCTGAGTCAGGAAGATCCCCTGGAGAAGGAATAGCAACCCACTCCCGTATTCTTGCCTGGGGAATCCCATGGACAGAGGAGTCTGGCAGGCTACAGTCCATGGGGTCACAAAGAGTCCGTCACAACTGAGCAACTAACACACACACACACACACACACACACACACACATAAATACTAAGGATAGTGTCAGAAGTGTCTGGTTATAGGAAAAAGCACAGAGGAGGGAAAGTAGATGAGAGGATTTAAAAAACAAAGATAATATAGAGGGGGAGGAAAGGGAGCTGTCCTGGCAGGAGGCTGGAACTGCGACAGAAAGAGAAAGGGAACAGGGACGTTCCAGCTGAAGGGAATGACCTGATGGAGAGGTATGGATGCAGCAAGGCACAGTGCTCCTGAACAGAACCTGGTCCACATGCCTTGAGTGTAAGGCATTTATAGCAGGGATCGTAGGCAGCAAGGCTGGAAGGGGTGACTAGAACAAGAGAGCGGAGTGCTGAAGGCAGTAACAAGGAGGATGGGTTTATCATGTGGGTAATGGGGGACCTTGGACGAGGGGTATCTCCTCACCACCACCCCTCCTGACCTTGAACGTGGAATAGCTCCTGTAGGCCCTCCTGTGCCAGCGCAGCCGCTGCTCCTTGGACGTGGGGTTGCTCCTCCCAGCTGCCGCCCCTGGCCTCGGGCATGGGGGTAGCTCAAGGAGATCCAACCAGTCCATTCTGAAGGAGATCAGCCCTGGGATTTCTTTGGAAGGAATGATGCTAAAGCTGAAATTCCAGTACTTTGGCCACCTCATGCGAAGAGTTGACTCATTGGAAAAGACTCTGATGCTGGGAGGGATTGGGGGCAGGAGGAGAAGGGGACGGCAGAGGATGAGATGGCTGGATGGCATCACTGACTCGATGGGCGTGAGTCTGAGTGAACTCCAGGAGTTGGTGATGGACAGGGAGGCCTGGCGTGCTGAGATTCATGGGGTCGCCAAGAGTCGGACATGACTGAGCAACTGAAGTGAACTGAACTGAATGGGGGACCACTGAGAGTGTTTGAGCAGGGAAGTGTCATGATCAGAGGTGTGCTCTACACAGCCCGCTCTGTGCTCACAAATTTCATCCTTTCTCTGTGATTCCTCCGTCTTTGCAGGCTGACGTGTTTCAGGAGAGGTCAGACCCCCTCGCACCACAGCCGGGAAACCACTTCTCAAGCTGTGCTCTTAGAGGGTCTCACATACAACCTTTCCTCTGCCACCCACAGCCTGGGGCAAGCCTCGTGGGCTCCGGGTTCCCTATTGGTGCTCCCAGGCCTCCGTGGACCATCAGGGAAGATGAGGAAAGCTCGGTTTCTGTTTCTGGCCTTGGCCCTGCCATGTAGGATCTGAGGATACAGTTATTTAGCAAGAAACCACAGGGACAAAAACAAGTTGATGAAACCCAGAGAAAGTGAGTTCCTCCGTGGAAGGCGGCCGAATGCCACAGGCTGTGCTGAGACCCACCCCAAATGAACCCTCAGGCTGCCGCCTGCAGCTCAGCTCTGTCACCGAGGGACACCCGCTTCATAGGCCTCCCCCGCCAGCAGAGACCACGGCCTCTACACTGTAGGACACAGAACTCACTGAAAGTACCAGTGTGGAAAATGTGCTTCTCATTTCTTTTCCTAGAATACTATTTCCAGAAAGCGCTGTGTGACCAGAACTGATGACCTAGAGGCAGAGATGGCCAGAGAAACGTGAGTTTGCAGCCCCTATGAGGAAGGGAACCAGACCAAAGTAAACAGTGAAGTGTCTCCGCCTGCTTCCACGAGGATGCTGACAAAGCAGCGTGAACATGGGTTGAAAGAAAAGACAGAAAGGAGGCCTGGGGTCCTCACAAGCCTCATTTCAGAATAGTAGACAGAGGTTCATGTATGCAAAGCTCTGCCCACTGCATCTCACACACACACACACACACACACACACACACACACACACACACTTCCCCGTATGCAAAGCTCTGCCCACTGCATCACACACACGCACACATGCACACACACACACTTCCCCTCCCCCATGATGGGAACCTGCCATCCTAAGCCAGTTGAAATCACAAGTCATTGCCACACTGTCGTAAATGGAGGCTGTTTTTGTGTGTGAGTTGCTCAGTCGTGTTCAACTCTTTGAGACCCCATGGACTTTAGCCCACCAGGCTTCTCTGTCCATGGGATTTTCCAACGGCAAAAATACTGGAGTGGGTTGCCATTTCTTTCTCCAGGGATCAACTCGGGGTCTCCCACATTGCAGGCAGTCTCTTTACCATCTGAGCTACCAGGGAAGCCCAGGAAATGAAAGTTATTCCAGTTAAAATAATGACTTCAGCATCATCCATTATCCTTTGAAATGTGGTCCCCAGACCCAGAGCATGGGCATCACTTGATAGCAGTTCAGAATGTCAAGTCCACCCCAGACCTGGGGAATCCCTGGGAATTTTAACCCGATTCCCCAGGGGATTCACATACACATTGAAGTTGGAGAAGCACAAATCCACATCTGATGAGAAAAATAAGATTGGATGGAGGTACTAAGGTTTTACAGTGCTCTCTAGGCCTATGGACACATGAAAGGGGAAAACTACTATAAGACAGAAAGTAGATTGGTGGTTGCCCACGGCTGGAGCTGAGGTGGGGAGGAAAGGAGGAAGGGTGCTAATGCTGATGAGTTTCTTTCTAGGAGGATGAAAATGCTCTAAAAATGGCTTCTGGTGAAAAGTTGTACAACTCTGAATATACTGAAAACCATTTAGATAGGCACATTGCATGCTATGTGACTTGTATCTCAAGAAAACTTAAAAATAGAAATAAAAGCCCTCAAGAGCCTTGGAAACACCAGACTGAAAATTCATGATTTCCACTGCAAAAGAGACCACTTGTAGAACCAGATTATGAAGGGCACTTCCAGTAAGAGACTGCTCTATTGTCCTAGGATGGCGAGATTTAAGGGGCATGTTAGGAAACAGAGTTTCTTCCAACAGGGCAGCACTGAAATGGTCACTGGCTCTTAAAATATGAAAGCTTCCATGCTGCCCTTAGACCCAGGCCCCAGGGTCCATGTGCTGGACTCTGTGATGTGGACACCCCACTCTGATCCTCCTCCAGCTGTGTCCTTCTTCCCTGAGCAAGGGAAGATGCTCAGGCTGCTAGATCCTTCTCCAGACACCTGGTGGCCCAGCATTCCCTGCCCAAATGCCAGAGCTTGCAGGCAGGGAGGGCCTCTGCAGGTCTCTCCCCCAGGGTCGTCCTTCCTAGGGTAAAGGAGACCGCTGGTGTGCGTGCATGCTCAGTCACTTCAGTTGGGCCCGACTCTTTGCGACCCCATGGACTGTAGCCTGCTAGGCTCCTCTGTCCCAGGCATTCTCCAGGCAAGAATATAGGAGTGGGTTGCCATGCCCTCCTCCAGGGGATCTTTCCAACCCAGGGATGGGACTCGAGTCTCCCACGTCTCCTGCACTGCAGGTGGATTCTCTTACCTATTGAGCCAGCGGGGAAGCCTGAGCACTGGTGTGCGCTCTCCCAGACCCGAGGGCTGGCCAGTGTGAGGAAGGAGACTGGGCGCACAGGAATCCATCGTACAGCCCCAGGCAGTGACAGGCTGGCTCCCTGACGCTACAGCAGGCCAGCGAGGAACTCTGGGGTCTAAGAATTTTAACTACGAACCTAGCTTTCCAAGTCACATGAAGATCGATACGTCAAGGTGGGAGGACAAAATCTATCAAATGTAATGCTTTGTGGGCTTCCCTGATGGCTCAGTGGTAAAGAATCTGCTGGCCAGTGCAGGAGACACGAGTTCAATCCCTGACCTGGGAAGATGCTACATGCCACGGAGCAACTAAGACCGTGTGCCACAATTACTGAGAATGTGCTCTAGAGCCCAGGAGTGGCGACTACTGAGCCCACTCACCCCCGAGCCCATGCTCTGCAACGAGAAGCCACCACCACGAGAAGCCCACGCACTGCACCTAGAGAGCAGCCCCTGCTTGACGCAGCGAGACAAGCCCGAACACAGCAGCAAGGCCCAGGGCAGCCCGACATGGCATAGAGAACGAAAGGACAACGAAAGGTAATGCTTTTCCAGCTTGACAAATATCTTGAAAAACGAATTTGACCTATGGAATCTTTTTCTCCATTTGTGCACTTGTCCTAAAACTGAACCATTTTAGAGGTCAATTATATTTTTCTTCTAAGTCTGTCAAGCAGCCAGTGAATATTTGTGGTTTTCTCCTGAGCATGTCATACTTTATAGGTAAATATGAATTATTCATTAAAGGCCAGCCCATCTTTTCATAGCTTCATACATAATTAATGCTAAGGATCTTTTTTGCTCTAAAAGTATAAGAAGTTTTAGGATAAGACGCATCTTCACTGTGCTTGCCTGCATATATGCCTCATATTTACAAAACATGGTAGTTGAAAACAACAGAAAAACAGGCAATAAAGAACAATGGAAAAAGCCCACTGAATATTTTCCAACATTTATAAAGCTTAAAGATCCTCTCGGGCTACTTTTCTTCTCCTGTTGCTGTTGTTTAGTTGCTTAGTTATGTCCGACTCTGTAACCCCGTGGGCTGCAGCGCGCCAGGCTTCTCTCTCCTTCACCATCTCCCGGAGCTTGCTCAATCCCATGTCCACTGAGTCGATGACGCCTTCCAACCACCTCATTCTCTGTTCTCCTCATGTCCTCACTCTTTCCCGATGGAAAAGCAAATTCTCAAGAAAAAAACACACAAGCTGCTGAAGACTTTTTTTTTTTAAATAACAGAAACAGCTTAAATGGACCTTTAGGGAGAGGAGGAATTTAATGAGTTGAACAGTAAGAGTTTAAAGAATCTTTCATGGATCTTTGATTCTTCTCAACTGATAGTTTGGTGACAGATTATCAGAAAGGGGGATTTTGCTCTTGTGTCACATGGGACTCCAGTGTCAGCAAGAGAAGCAGCCATACTCATCAGGCCCTCTCAAAATATTGGAATTATTTTTATTCTGTGTGAGCTGTGAAGCTGAGGCCAAGCTCGTGAGGTTACTTTGCCCTCCTGTGAGCGCACAGATGCCACTCATGCCTGGTGCCAGCAGACTCCTGCTCAGATGTATTTCCAGAACGGCTCCCCATCCTATGTGTAGAACCCCATCTGGATTTCCTGTGGGAACGTGGCAATTTTTCCTTTGTAGTGAAGGTTAAGTTTAAATACAACAATTTGTATAGCACATGCTTCAAACTTTCCAACATTTTGGAAGCTGGGGTGGTAGGGGAGATGGGGAGAATGATCTCAGATAAGACTGTAAATTTGTAAGTTGCCCTGAAGTTGTGCTGGCCAATATGGTAGCCATATGTGGCTATTTAAGTGTAAATGTACTTAGATAAAAATTCCAGTTATTCAGTTGTACTAGCCGCATTTCAAGGGCTCAGCAGCCACATGTGAGTAATGGCTACCCATGTGGACAAGCACAGATACAGAACCTTCCCATCTTCATAGAAAGTTCTATTGGAAGTGCCGAGTTAAGAGAGTTTCTGTGTTTTCCTTGTAGTCCCACCAAGCCTCCCTATACTCATTCTGTTCTTGGGACTATGATTTCCTATATACCCGTGTGTTTGCAACTTGAATCAACTTATCTTTAAATTCAAAAAGCAGATAGTAACTGACGTACCATCTGCACAGCTTCATGGCTTTGTGAATAAACAAAACCACATTTTAAAAAGGTGAAAAAAAAGCTTAACTGATCAAATATCAAGCAATAATTTCATAAATCCACCTGTCAAGTATGACAGAACAGCCAAAATGACTTTATTCAAATATCAATGAAAGAGAATCGATTCACAACTCAAAACAAGCAGACTGAACAACCTCCATCCCCAGTAGCTTCTCACTGCACTCGGAATAAAGTCCAAATGTCTGACCATGGTCAAGGACCCGAGATCTGACCACTGCTCTTTTTTCCTGCATTTCTGCCCACCTCGGTTCATAGACCAGCCGCCCTGGCCTTCGGTCACTACTTGTTCCTTCAGCATGATGAGCAGTTCCCACCTTCTTTACTGAGCAGGTCTCTGCGTGGCCGGCTCCTTCTCATCGTTGAGATGCCAGCTCCTCAGGGTTTCCCCTGCGAGATGCCTTCGCTAGTGACTTTTTCCTCGGCTGCATTGTGCGACTCTGTGATATCTTCTTTCTAATTTGTACCCCACTTGAGTGCTTTTTACTCTTGGACTTGTTTCCTTGTCTATACTGGACTTCAAGCTCCTGGAAAGCAGGAAGCTTGACCTCTGACTTCCTGTGGAAACTCTAACATCCAGCACAGTGGCCATGTTCTGCCCACCACATAGCAAGCATGCAATAAACACTTGTTGAACGAACAGACACAGAAATGAAGAGCGAGCCAAAGGCTCTGGATGGAAGGGGCCTTAGAACCATGCAGAAGTTCATAATGACCACCCAGTTAGGTGTGCAAAATATACACATTTGGACTCCACTCTTACAATCTGATTTTACTAGGTCTGGAGGGAGGCTCAGTTGGTCTGTTTTTTACAAGTTTCACTGCTTAGTCTGATCACTTCACTTTCAGAGGAGGCAACTCAGGCTCAGACTTGCCTGAGTTTCTAGCTAGTCAAACAAAAACTCTCATTGTGAAAAACAAGTATCATATATCAAGCCATATATGTGGAAAATAGGAAAATGTTATAGATGAACCTATTTGCAAAGCAGAAATAGACACACAGACATTGAGAACAAATGCGGCATGGGGTGGGATGGATTGGGACTGGGATTGACATTATATACACTACTATGTATAAAATAGGTAACTAATGAGAACATACTGTATGGCACAGGGAACTCTACTCAGTGCTCTGTGATGACCTGATTGGGAAGTAAATCTAAAAAAAAGAGAGGATGTATGTACATGTATAGCTAATTCTCTTTCTGTACAGCAGAAAGTAACACAACATGGTAAAGTAACAATATTCCAATAACAAATTTAAAAATAAATGCATGCTACCACAGGGATCAAAGATCCCACATACTGCAACTAAGACCTGGTGCAGCTAGCTAAACAACAAATAAACAAAGAGAATTGCTGTACCCCATCAGGCACTACACAACCATGCCTAGGCAGTAAGTTCCAAGAGAAAAGCAAGAGAGTTCCATAAAAACATCTACTTCTGCTTTATTGACTACACCAAANGAACTGGCCCCACCCTGCCGGTTCGTGGGCGTCTACCGGCAGGCTGGGTAAGGGACTTTTCGGCCCATTGAGTCAGTGATGGAACCCGGGGACCCTGCCCCTGATCCTTACAGCCTGGAGAATTCCACGGACGGTATAGTCCATGGGGTCGCAGAGTCGGACAAGACTGAGTGACTTTCATTTCACTTAATTTCAAAATTGAAAAGCAGAAAACAGTCACTAGATGGCAACCTCTCTCTCTCTCTCTTTTTTTTTCCTTAGTTTTTAACACAAAATTTAGCAGAGTCCTTGAGAACATCTTTTTTTTTTTTTCTTCACATTCATGATTAAATTCAGAGACATCGCTCTATACGAAGTTTTTTTTTTTTTAATACACAAGCAGGTGCCTGTCTTATAATGCGCATATCCCATTGCTTTTGAACTCCCCCTAATCAAAAACAAGAGCTCTTTTGTTCAAATAGTCCCTCCAGAAACTAAATCCTGCTTTTGTTTGCACACATTTCTCCTATAAAATCCTGAATTTCCGCTTTCCTAAGATAATAATTGGAATTTATCTTAACTGGAAATATCTCTTTNCCTAATCAAAAACAAGAGCTCTTTTGTTCAAATAGTCCCTCCAGAAACTAAATCCTGCTTTTGTTTGCACACATTTCTCCTATAAAATCCTGAATTTCCGCTTTCCTAAGATAATAATTGGAATTTATCTTAACTGGAAATATCTCTTTTCTTTCTTACTAATGTCTGGATCTCATTAAAGCTAAAGACCATCTGTGCTCAGTTTTGTGAGGTTAATCCACCCAAGAGTCTGAAATGCAGTACTTGGATGCAATCTCAAAAACGACAGAATGATCTCTGTTCATTTTCAAGACAAACCATTCAATATCACAGTAATCCAAGTCTATGCCCTGACCAGTAATGTTGAAGAAGCTGAAGNGAGTTAAGAGAGTTTCTGTGTTTTCCTTGTAGTCCCACCAAGCCTCCCTATACTCATTCTGTTCTTGGGACTATGATTTCCTATATACCCGTGTGTTTGCAACTTGAATCAACTTATCTTTAAATTCAAAAAGCAGATAGTAACTGACGTACCATCTGCACAGCTTCATGGCTTTGTGAATAAACAAAACCACATTTTAAAAAGGTGAAAAAAAAGCTTAACTGATCAAATATCAAGCAATAATTTCATAAATCCACCTGTCAAGTATGACAGAACAGCCAAAATGACTTTATTCAAATATCAATGAAAGAGAATCGATTCACAACTCAAAACAAGCAGACTGAACAACCTCCATCCCCAGTAGCTTCTCACTGCACTCGGAATAAAGTCCAAATGTCTGACCATGGTCAAGGACCCGAGATCTGACCACTGCTCTTTTTTCCTGCATTTCTGCCCACCTCGGTTCATAGACCAGCCGCCCTGGCCTTCGGTCACTACTTGTTCCTTCAGCATGATGAGCAGTTCCCACCTTCTTTACTGAGCAGGTCTCTGCGTGGCCGGCTCCTTCTCATCGTTGAGATGCCAGCTCCTCAGGGTTTCCCCTGCGAGATGCCTTCGCTAGTGACTTTTTCCTCGGCTGCATTGTGCGACTCTGTGATATCTTCTTTCTAATTTGTACCCCACTTGAGTGCTTTTTACTCTTGGACTTGTTTCCTTGTCTATACTGGACTTCAAGCTCCTGGAAAGCAGGAAGCTTGACCTCTGACTTCCTGTGGAAACTCTAACATCCAGCACAGTGGCCATGTTCTGCCCACCACATAGCAAGCATGCAATAAACACTTGTTGAACGAACAGACACAGAAATGAAGAGCGAGCCAAAGGCTCTGGATGGAAGGGGCCTTAGAACCATGCAGAAGTTCATAATGACCACCCAGTTAGGTGTGCAAAATATACACATTTGGACTCCACTCTTACAATCTGATTTTACTAGGTCTGGAGGGAGGCTCAGTTGGTCTGTTTTTTACAAGTTTCACTGCTTAGTCTGATCACTTCACTTTCAGAGGAGGCAACTCAGGCTCAGACTTGCCTGAGTTTCTAGCTAGTCAAACAAAAACTCTCATTGTGAAAAACAAGTATCATATATCAAGCCATATATGTGGAAAATAGGAAAATGTTATAGATGAACCTATTTGCAAAGCAGAAATAGACACACAGACATTGAGAACAAATGCGGCATGGGGTGGGATGGATTGGGACTGGGATTGACATTATATACACTACTATGTATAAAATAGGTAACTAATGAGAACATACTGTATGGCACAGGGAACTCTACTCAGTGCTCTGTGATGACCTGATTGGGAAGTAAATCTAAAAAAAAGAGAGGATGTATGTACATGTATAGCTAATTCTCTTTCTGTACAGCAGAAAGTAACACAACATGGTAAAGTAACAATATTCCAATAACAAATTTAAAAATAAATGCATGCTACCACAGGGATCAAAGATCCCACATACTGCAACTAAGACCTGGTGCAGCTAGCTAAACAACAAATAAACAAAGAGAATTGCTGTACCCCATCAGGCACTACACAACCATGCCTAGGCAGTAAGTTCCAAGAGAAAAGCAAGAGAGTTCCATAAAAACATCTACTTCTGCTTTATTGACTACACCAAAGCCTTTGAGTGTATGGATCACAATAAACTGTGGAAAATTCTGAAAGAAATGGGAATACCAGACCACCTGACCTGCCTCCTGAGAAATTTGTATGCAGGTCAGGAAGCAACAGTTAGAACTGGACATGGAACAACAGACTGGTTCCAAATTGGGAACGAGTACATCAAGGCTGTGTATTGTCACTCTGCTTATTTACCTTATATGCAGAGTACATCATGAGAAACGCTGGGCTGGAAGAAATAAGCTAGAATCAAGATTGCTGGGAGAAATATCAGTAACCTCAGATATGCAGATGACACCACCTTTATGGCAGAAAGTGAAGAAGAACTAAAGAGCCTCTTGATGAAAGAAAGTGAAAGATGAGAGTGAAAAAGCTGGCTTAAAGCTCACCATTCAAAAGCTAAGATCATAGCATCCAGTCTCATCACTTCATGGCAAATAGATGGGGAAACAGTGGAAACAGTGAGAGACTTTATTTTGGGGGGCTCCAAAATCACTGCAGATGGTGACTGCAGCCATGAAATCAAAAGATGCTTGCTCCTTGGAAGAAAAGCTATGACCAACTTAATCAGAATATTAAAAAGCAGAGACATTACTTTGCCAACAAAGGTCTGTCTAGTCAAGGCTATGGTTTTTCCAGTAGTCATGTATGGATGTGAGAGTTGGACTGTGAAGAAAGCTGAGCACCAAAGAATTGATACTGCTGAACTGGTGTTGGAGAAGACTCTTGAGAGTCCCTTGGACAACAAGGAGATCCAACCAGTCCAAGAGAAATCAGTCCTAAAGGAGATCTGTCCTGAATATTCATTGGAAGGACTGATGCTAAAGCTGAAACCCCAATACTTTGGCTACCTGATGTGAAAAACTGACTCATTGGAAAAGATCCTGATGCTGGGAAAGATTGAAGACAGGAGGAAAAGGGAATGACAGAAGATAAAAATGGTTGGATGGCATCACCGACTCGAAGGACATGAGTTTTAGCAAGCTCTGAGAGTTGGTAATGGACAGGGAAGCCTGGCGTGCTGCAGTCCATGGGGTTGCAAAGAGTCGGACATGATTGAGCAACTAAACTGACCTGAGGCAGTAAGATTCCATGCATCCCTGCTCAGTGAACATGAGAACATATTTTTAAATCATTGTATATTATCCTTTTACTTTTAGTGCCATTGCAATGTTGTTGTTATTCAATCGCTAATTTGTGTTTAACTATTTTCAATCTCATGAACTGCAGCACGCCAGGCTCCTCTGTCCTCCACTATCTCCCAGAATTTGCACAAACTCATGTCCACTGAGTTGGTGATGCTGTATAACCATCTCATCTTCTGCTGCCCCCTTCTCCTTTTGGCTTCAATCTTCACCAGCACCAGGGTCTTTTCTAATGAACCGGCTCTTTTCATCAGGTGAAAGTATTGGAGCTTCAGTTTCGGCCTAAGTCCTTCCAGTGAGACCTTTGCAATATCATCAGTCTAAAATCTGAAGCACAAAGCTGCTGAAGCAGCAGTCTATGAAAATCAAAGAAGCACTGAATTCGTTCTCTTCTGATAAGAGAAAGAAGCATCCAGGGGTGGCTGTGCACTGGGCTCAGCCCTCAGATGATTCTGCAGTTTTTGAGCCAGCTACAGTCAACAAAGAGGGTTTAGACTCCTTGGACACATCCAAGTAAGTTTTTACACACTTATTAGACTAGATAAAGAGGCAGCTGGATAGTGCCACGTGTGGTCACAACTGTTTTTGAAATAGAACTATGACTTTCAAAATAATCACCAACATAATAAGGAACAGATTATACTTTTGTTAAGCCCCATGAAGAAAATACACAAGTCACTTTATAGGGCATTTCTCTTCCTTCAAAACAGCTCCCAGGTGATTGACTTAGTAGGTATTCTGAAAGTTATTTCTGGAATATTGCTTCAGTGAGTTTTATTAAATCGCTGCTTTCAGCACCCCCGCCCCATCCCTTAAGTATGGTTTTTACTCATTTGCTACTTTTTAGTAAAAGTGAAGAAATTGGGGCAGGGATAGAATTCCAATTAATTATAAGTTCCAATCAATTAATTCCAATTAATCCCAATTAAATATGAACCGCAATTAACCTTTCTGATGTTATAAAGAAAATATGCAAAAAAAAGTTGCTAATTATAAATCAGTAGAGAGTAAACTTTCCCCGGTGGGTCAGCTGGTGAAGAATCCGCCTGCAATGCAAGATACCCTGGTTCGATTCCTGGGTCGGGAAGATCCCCTGGAAAGGGTTAAGCTACCTACTCACTCCAGTATTCTCCCTGGTGGCTCAGATGGTAAAGAATCAGCCCGCAATGTGGGAGACCTGGGTTCGATCCCTGGGTTAGGACGATTCCCCTGGAGGGGGGCATGGCAACCTATTCCAGTATTCTTGACTGGAGGATCCCCATGGACAATGGAGCCTGTGGGGCTACAGTCCATGGGGTCGCAAAGAATCGAACACAGCTGAGCGACTATGCACACAGAGAGTGTTGGAGAACACTCTTCAACAGCCTTGGGCTGTAGTTTACTACATGGGTAAAAAATTGTGTCACCCTGTTTATCCAGAGAGCTCTCAGAACTGACTGGAGAAATCCTTCCATCAGAGTTGGAGTTCTAGGACACACTGGGAGGCCAAAGAGGTATCAAGGTTGTTCTTCTAATATCCGTCGTTCTCCTCTAACATGACCAACACTTGGCATCCCATACCCTTGCTTCCCAGGGGTCAGGCTGAGGGGGGAAGGGAACATGGCATCCGAGGTGGAAGCTCCCCTTCTGGTTCCTACGAGGTGGTCTGCCACTCATGTCTCCCCCAATATGCCTTGTGTTCAAGAGACTGAAACCATCAGTAAGCAATCTAATTTCTCTCGGAAGCATTATGGATCCTGGCTGAAACAGAACTCTTCTTGCTTTGAGAATATGGCCATCTGTCTACCAGCAACAATTTTCTTATCCTCAGCTATGCCTAGATGATTTCAAACTAATGATATTTATAGAAAGATGTTCAGTAGCTAAATTGTATCAGACTCTTTGCAACCCCATGGACTGCAGCATGCCAGGCTTCCCTGTCCTTCACCGTCTCCCAGAGTTTGGTCAAACTCATGTCCACTGAGTTGACGAAGGTGGCAGCCTATAATGACATGGAAAATGGGAAGAGAAGAGAAGGATGATCGAGAGGACACAGCAGTTTTTGATGCTGCAGGAGAAAACATGGTTTATATTTAATATTATTTTTCTTGTGTAGTAAATGATTACTTTAGATTGAAGCAAATTAAATTAACAATATTTGATCATTCTGGATGTACAAAATAGCAGGTTCTTATGGTTCAACCCGTGAATATAGTTTCTGATTTTAGCTTAATTTTTAAATTTTTTTGGAAATTTTTCCTATTCACTCTTACAGGCTCAGAAACTAATTTTTTTTTTAATATTTATTTATTTACTTGGCTGCACCCAGTCTTAGCTGCAACACTCAGGATCTTCACTCTTCACTGAAGCATGTGGGATCTCTAGTTATAGCATGCAAACTCTTATTTGCGGCATGTGGGGTCTAGTTCCCAGACTAGGGATTGAACCCGGGCTCCCTGCATTGGGAGTGAGGAGTCTAAGCCACTGGACTACCAGGGAAGTCCCCAGAAGTTCTCATTTTAAAAGAGGAATTCTGCGGCTTCAAGTGCTTGTTTGAACTTGGAGAAAGGGTTAAACTTCTCCTTGCTGACCAGACCAACAGAGCCCAGGTCACAGAAGAGAGTCCTGCACTTTGAATTCTGACCTCTTTACTTTGGCTTGGCCCATATGTAACTGGCTTTTTAAAAGTTAGTTGTCAGAATCTTTTCCCAGGTGGTTTTAGTGGCAAAGAGCCCACCTGCCAATGCAGGATGTCAGAGATGCCAGTTCGATCCCTGGGTCAGGAAGATCCCCTGGAGAAGGAAATGGCAACCCAGTATTCTTGCTGGGAGAATCCCATGGATAGAGGAGCCTGGCAGGCTCTAGTCCATAGGGTCGCACAGACTCGGACGTGACTGATGCGACTTAGGATGCATGCATGCCAGAACTGTTAAACTCCCTAGAATTCATACTCCTTTGGGGAATCAAAGTCTGGCAACAGCGTGAGTTCCCACAGACCCTGCGATGAAAATCAGCTGATTCTCCTATGGGTCTGCCTTCTTCAGGGCCAGCCTGTGTCCTCCATGTCCAACCAAGTCTTAAACCTGACCACCTTTGCATCTCACCTGGCCCAGGTGGGCTTTCCAGCCCAAGGCTGTTGATGCTCGAGTGTCCTCACTCAGAATGCCAAAGACCAGTTAACCAGGCACCCCCTTTCCTTTTCTGCAGCCCAGCCTCCTCCTCCCTCATCCTTCAGATAAAGTTCATTTGGTTCCAAGCACCACAGAGAGAGAGACAGGCAGAGAGTGCTGGTAGAAGGCAATGTGTGTAGTAATCACACAAACAAACATATGTTTGCAAAAGCTCTGCAGACGGGAATTCTCCAACCTCTTTCTCTAATCCAGTCCTAATGTTCAGCAACCTTCAGTCAGGAAATTCTGGCATGAATAACCCAAATCCTTCACGCAGCTTAAACCCATTTCCTCTGACTCTCTGCTCACTGGAGATGGGGAACAGCTGGTTACCGTTCTCTATACCAAGTTCTTTGTCAACAAGATGACTGGATTCTGGCTCTGGACCACTGTCATAATTAGGAGTCTGACCAGTTTATACTGTGCAGTCTGCAAAAGCATGTCAAATGGGAAGATACACTTCTAAGGAGGCTGTGCTTTAGAAATGCGCCATTTGGGGAATACAATCCCCAGCCACACCACCAGGTTGCTCACAGTTTACAAACGTGTGAGTGTGAGGTTTCAGTGTGGAAAAAAAAATAATACATTTTTCCGAGGCTAGCACTGCAATGTGAACACATCAAAGGAGACAAAGACTCCATAAAAGACACCAAGAGAACCAATACACAGAGTGGGCATTTACTCTGGGCTTTCTGTGCTAGTACCTGTATTATCTCAGAGACTCCGCATCTAGGCACTAAGGCAGAAATTAGGATTAGTCCTGCTTTCCAGGGGAGGACACTTGGCCACACAGAGGCTAACTTGTCAAGTTTATACACCAATGAGTGACAGAATGTGCGCTGAAACCCATTGGAGTCTAGAGCCTACAACCCCTCAACCATCTCTCCATCCTGCCCATAAATCCGTGCTGGCCCAGACAGCTCAGAGAATGGAACACAGTCCCTGTGTTTAAAACCATTGGCCAGTGAAGACCACGAAGTCATGGCAAAAATGATGTGGCTGGTCCCTGATATAGCGGACTGGCAAAATTCAAAGAGCTTGAAGCCATCAAGGTTGACTTCTTCTCATATGCAGAGTCTGACATGAGATGCTTGGTCTCCACTTAAAGGCAGATGTTAAGTGGTTCCCCAGGTCCCAGCTGGAAGACTTCCCAACTATATGCTCTGAGGCTCGACCTGAATCAGAGGCCAGGTTATGCCAGTTACCGCCTGGCTGCTCTGGATCCCAGCCTGCCTGCCTCAGTGTCCCCAGCAGAAAAGTGGTGATGATGAAGCTGCTTCCTGGTGATGCTAGAGACACATCTCTCATCACTCTCCATCCCCGGGTTGAGCTGTATGTCTCCTCACTGCACTTATTTCCATCTGACATTATGTGTTTCTCTGGTTGTTATTTTGCCTCCTTCACTAGCCTGTAAGCTCAATAGTGAAGGAGCTTGTCTGCTTTGTTTGCCATTGTATCCCAGTGCCTAATTCAGCACATGGTGAAAGAAAGTGAAAGTGAGAGGCAGTCAGTCATGTCTGACTCTTTCAATCCCATGGACTGTAGCCTGCCAGGCTCCTCTGTCCATGGGATTCTTCAGGCAAGAATACTGGAGTGGGCTGCCATTTCCTCCTCCAGGCCAACCTTCCTGACCCAGAGACTGAACCCGGGTCTCATACACTGCAGGCAGATTCTTTACCATCTGAGCCACCAGAGAAAATCAGCACATGGTAAACTGCTGGTTAATATTTGGAGAATCATGAAATCATTAGGAAGATTAAGTGAAAACACCCATGGAAAATTTAATAAATATTAGTTTTTCTTCTCAGTTTTCTCCTTCAAACCAAATAATCTGTTGTCTTATGTGTCTGATTTATCATCTTCGGTTCCCTCTATGGCTATGCAACGACTACTCCAATCTTTTCTTGTACAGCTTTGACCTCGATACCAGGGTTCTTTGCTGCCCCAGAGAATACCTACTGAATAGCCCAGTAACTCAGTTTTTCAGCATAGCATCTAAGACATCATGAATTGCTTATTAGAAACTACTCATCCCCCTTTGGCTTATTAGCAAAATCAAACTCAGACTGACCTTTGGGCAATGGGGCAAGTCAACCTGGACGATTCTTTTTCCCTTATCAGCCTCATTTGCCAAAGACTTGGATGTAACTAAGAGACTGAGCAACAAGAAATCTTCAGCCTAGCATTGAAGAATCGATTGGAGGACTTCCCTGGTGGTTCAGTGGTTGAGAATCTGTCTGCCAATGCAGGGGACACAGGTTATATCCCTGATCAGGGAAGATTCCACATGCCACAGGGCAACTAAGCTTGTGCACCACAACTACTGAACTCATGTGCCACAACTACTGAAGCCTACACTTTAGAGTCTGTCCTCTGCAGCAAGAGAAGCCACTTGCAATAAGAAGCCCACACATGGCAACCAGAGAGTTGCCTCTGCTTGCTGCAACTAGAGGAAGCCCTTGCACAGCAATGAAGATCCAGTGCAGCCTAAATAAATATTAATAAATAAAAAAAATTTAAAATAAACAGATTGAAGAGCCAACTAGTCAACTTCCACTCTTTTCCTCTGCTTTTGTCAGTCTGGTTTCCTAAGTGTCTCTTTCTCATGGCACACTCATCCCTACCACCTGTATTTCACTCTGTGGTGCCCTCTTTCTGGAATGCTCTCTCCATCTCTTCCAACATTACAAATCCTCTTCATTCTTCAAAACCTATCCTATCCTTTCTCTCAAGCCTCATCCAAGGACAAAGCTCCTGGGCTAGTGTATGAATGAGGCATGTGGTCAGTCCACCTAGGCCTAGTATTGGGAGGATTCAAAGAGGGCAATGTCCAAGGCTTCTTTTAATCAGCCGTCAGCAGTACTTTTCCATGTACTCCCACCCACAGCAGGATCTTTTTTTGTTTTAATTTTTTTTAATTTATTTATTTAAATTGGAGGCTAATTACTTTCTAATATTGTAGCGGTTTTTGCCATACAGTGACATGAATCAGCCATGGGTGTACATGTGTTCCCCATCCTGAACCCCCTCCTACCTCCCTCCCCCTCCCCCCNGGGTCATGTATGGATGTGAGAGTTGGACTGCGAAGAAGGCTGAGTGCCGAAGAGTTGATGCTTTTGAACTGTGGTGTTGGAGAAGACTCTTGAGAGTCCCTTAGACTGCAAGGAGATCCAACCAGTCCATTCTGAAGGAGATCAACCCTGGGATTTCTTTGGAAGGAATGATGCTGAGGCTGAAACTCCAGTACCTGGGCCACCTCATGCGAAGAGTTGACTCATTGGAAAAGACTCTGATGCTGGGAGGGACTGGGGGCGGGAGAAGGGGACGACCAAGAATGAGATGGCTGGATGGCATCATGGATTCGATGGACGTGAGTCTGAGTGAACTCAGAGAGATGGTAATGAACAGAGAGGCCTGGCGTGCTGCGATTCATGGGGTCTCAAAGAGTCGGACACGACTGAGCGACTGAACTGAAGATAACATAGTAATAGGAGTAGAGCTGGGATTCAAAATCAGTCTGACTCCAACACCCAAGCCCTGGGTATCTGTAAACCAACATGCTTGAGGTCAACACTAGCATGATATAGGAGGACCAGCAAAGCATTTAAAGACAGACAAGCTGAGCTCAACTTTTGAATTAGGCATTCAATAGTCAAATATTGGGTAAATTATGACCTTTGTCTCCTCACGTATAATATGTAACATGAGACTCAAATAAGATGGGAAAGTACTTTGTAGCTTATAAAACACCTGATAAAGGTCTTTGATTCTCAAAGTTACTAAATAACTGTTCAGTGAATAAATATACAGTGACCTAAGACACATGCGAGCAGCTCATCTCAAAAAGGCAATAAAATGCATAAAAGCATCATACCCAGAATAAAGACAGCCAAGAATGTGAGAAACAGGATTTTCTGACATGCTTGGGCACTGTCAAGCTTATGAGTTACAAGTGTATGGGTTACAAGCATATAAGACAAAAACAAAAACAAAACGAGAAGCGAAGGTTAAAAATGAGAAGAGAACAAAAATGAATGAAGAGAAGGAAATGGCAAAAAGATACATTAAAAATTCATTTAGCTATCATCCTAAAACACAAGTCTACTGTAAATCTCGTGTTTTAAAAACCCTCAATGACTTTTATTAACCTACTATAATGATTTCCATACTTCTGCTGACCTATGGAATGTCATGCTTAAACAATATCTTAGATCAAAAGTTCAGTACATAAAATAGGCAACACAGTTCAAGCAGGTATGAGGGATCCAGAAATCCCTCATTCCTTCTATACTGATCCAGAGAATCCTTCTATACTGTCCTGCACCCAATAATTCCCTTGGAAACTTCAAGACCTTAATTTGGAAGTCACTGTATTTAAGATACACATCATTTTCATAGTCAGAATACATCTTTAAATCAACAGTATCTTAGCATGTCGCAGATTAACAAGCAGCACTTTTTCTTAGTATACAAAATAAGCAATATGCCCCCAATTAGCAAAATTTTGGATTAAATGAATACAGTAGTAACCCCTTAGTTGGCCTACAAGGCTCTTCATAGAGTGACTACTTTTCCAGTCATATTTTCTAGCCCTGCCCCAAAAACACACACAAAATGTACAAAAAAGCACATTACATGACATACCTCCTTCGCAGAATATCATCACGTGGTAGGTCTTCGTGTTTTTGCACGTGCTATTTCTTTCTATCCCTCTGACCCTTGTTTATTTCTCACAATCCTGCTACCTTCTCTAAGATGCCTAACTCCCTTTGCTCCCCGCTGATCATTTAATCTCACTCCTCAGTTTTCACAGCTGCTCACCATGACTGCTACCGTTTATACCTACTGCTTTCACCTGCCTTCTCTACTAGACTTCAGCACAGAAACTGGATCTTGTTCATCTTCAGAGATCCAGCACTGAGGCCAGGCCACACACTCAATAAGTCGACAATGGATAGAGCTGTTGAGAATATTAAGCCAGGGGATGCTTACTCTTCAATACGTCTTACCTTCTCTGTAGGATAAGCTTTAGCCTGAACTTTTTTGGTCAGAGTTTGCACTTGTGCTGTGACAGCCATCACCTGAAATTAATCCAAATAAAACCCCTGATCAGAATACAATCAAGTCATCTCTGTGAGCTGTGAAGGACAAAACCTAAACAAGCCACTTAAAAAATACTGACATCTGAGACACTGCCTAAAGTACATCATCCTCTTTTTTTCAGTTCTGGGCAAGTACAGAAGAGGCTGACATTTCTTCAAAAAGAAGAAAAAACTTTCAACCTCTTCTTAAAGAGACTGACTTACCAAACTAGAGGTAGGGGATGGGGATGGAAAGTGGTCATGAGTGCACTGCACCTTTGTGCAGCTGAACTTGCGATGGAGATCTATTAGTATATAACAGTATATCAGCTGGGCACCCAGAGGGCAAATCACATCACCTTTCTCATCATTGGTTTCCTTATCTATAGGAATAAAGGAAATTGATTCAGATGCCTTTTTTCCCTGAAGTTTCCTATATTCTTTTGGATGCAGAAATCAATTACTCTGAATTGTTGCCTGAAAAGGTTTTTATTAGATCATCCTGCTTTTAAGATATCTGGTCATTCAAACGCGTACTCAGTCGCTATGTCGTATCCAGCTATTTTCGACCCCATGGACTGTAGCCTACCAGGCTCCTGTCCATGGCATATCCCAGACAGGAATACAGGAGTGGGTTGCCATTTCCTTTTCCAAGGGCTCTTCCTTACCCAGGGATCCAGGATACTCTGCGTCTCCTGCATTGGCAGGCGGGTTCTTACCGCTGAGCCACCAAGAAAATCACATGACCCCAAATCAAACTTTAGAGGTAAGGCAAACAAAGTCAGAGCCTATTCGCAACTAATCTATTCCAAAAGGGGTGGCACTACTCACCTGCTCCTGGAGGTTTTTCAAAAGTGCCACAGCATTTGGCAGGTCTGACTCCAACACCTCCTATGGAAGACATAGTAAAGAAAAGTCATTTCTTTACTCAGGATCATAAGACGGAAGGTGTGGAGTGGAAAAGTCCCTCAAACAGCCCAGACTTCCTGCCTTCCCACTCCGATGCCCAGGCAGCCTCGCCTCACGGCCGACCAGCTTCCCACGTTACTGGAAAGGACCGTTAACTCCAGTCCCGTCTCCTTACTACGGTTGTGGCTGGAAGGACGCCTTGGTAGAACTATTTTTATCTCCGTCCCTCGCGCCAATAATTTGCCTCCAGGCACCAAGGAGAAAGGAAACGTCCACAATATCAAGCCAAGGAAACAAACACACGCAACTCACCGGAGCCGCCATCTTCACAAAGCCTGCCCCTTCCGGAACTGTACTTCCTGAGGGCGGACGTTGTCATGATAGACTTGAGAGATCACCGCGCTTGCAAATCTAAACCAATGCGAAGAGGGGCTCTCTCATTTCCGCTCCAAACAGGATGTACGGAAGGAGGGGCCGGATCCAGCCAATGGAATAGAAGAACCGGCTAAACCCGTCAGACTTAGGAGGGGCTTTACCAATATAAATATGCTCTTGGAGAGAGCTATTTGATTAGTAGATCGACTGGAATGGGGGTTAAGCCAGTAAAAACTCGGCAATTGGTTGATTGACACCTGTAAAGGCCCAATGGGAAAAAGGAGTTATCAGAGCGAACTGAGAGCGTATTGGCTCTTGGATGCCGCAGTCGCCGGAGTCTCTTTCAAGACACTTCTCTTGCGTTGCCTGAGCCTGCCGCTAGATGACGGGCCTCAGCTTATCTCTGAGAAGCTGGCCACGTATGGAATCGCCTTTCCAGGCTGGTGTTCCAACGCAGGCCGTGCTAGATTCTTCATAGACCTTCAAGGCATTTGTGTGATCTTGGAGAAGTCATTTGATCTCTGAGCTCTTTTCATCTATAAATAAGAGAGTTGGGCCAGAGAAGCCCAGAGCCAGAATTTGGTCACAAGATAAGCACGTTCACCTGCATGGTGACCGCCTGGGGGTAACGCATAAAGACCGCCTCAGCTGTCGCCTTCTACCAATTAGAGGATGTGAAGGGGAGGACGTTTGACAAAAGAAGCCAGTTCAGATTTACATGACTTGCTTCTGGTCACACAGATTCAAACCCAGCTCGTGCATACGTAGTATTTCATTATGCGCTGCCTCATATTTTCTTCAGTTCAGTTCAGTTCAATCGCTCAGTCGTGTCGGACTCTTTGTGGCCCCATGGACTGCAGCACGCCAGGCCTCCCTGTCTATCACCAACTCCCGGAGTTTACCCAAACTCATGTCCATTGAGTCGGTGTTGCCATCAAACCATTTCATCCTCTGTCCTCCTCTTCTCCTCCTGCCCTCAGTGTTTCCCAACATCAAAGTATTTTCCAACCAGTTGGCTCTTCACATCAGATGGCCAAAGTATTGGAGTTTCAGCTGCAGCATCAGTCCTTCCATGAATATTCAGGACTGATTTCCTTTAGCATGGACTGGTTGAATCTCCTTGCTGTCCAAGGGACTCTCAAGAGTCTTCTCCAACACCACAGTTCAAAAGCATCAATTCCTCAGCACTCAGTTTCCTTTATGGTCCAACTCTCACATCCACGCATGACTGCTGGAAAAACCGTAGCTTTGACTATATGGACCCTTGTCAACAAAGTAATGTCTTTGCTTTTTAATATGCTATGTAGGTTTAACATAGCTTCTCTTCCAAGAAGCAAGTGTCTTTTCATTTCATGGCTGCAGTTACCATCTGCAGTGATTTTGGAGCCCAGGAAAATAAAATCTGTCACTGTTTCCCATTGCTTCCCCATCTATTTGCCATGAAGTGATGGGACTGGATGCCATGATCTTCATTTTTTGAATGTTGAGTTTTCAGCCAGCTTTTTCACTCTCCTTTAAATAAAAAAAAATTTTTTTTGAATTGTGGTGACATTTATTTTGATAACAGAACAGATCTCACTCACCTGACCCTGAGCTAGACCCTGAGTAGGATGAAGCCCAGGTCTGGGTGGTGTGGACCAGGAGCCCCACCCACCTGCAAATGCACTCGCCTCTTTCACCTTCATCAAGAGGCTCTTTAGTTCCTCCTACTTAATTAACCAATAGTTTTTATACCATTTATCAAGATTTGTATTATGAAAATTTTTCCATTTCAACATGAATTTATGAACTATTCAGATCCTCAGCCCATTTGTTAATCAAGCAATTTTTTGTTATTAAGTTGCATGATTTATATTTTGGGTAAACCCTTTATCAGATATATGATTAGCAAATATTTTCTCCCATTCTATAAGTTGCCTTTTCATTTTGTTGATATCTTCCTTTGCTCTCCAGAGCTTTTTAGCTCGTAATCCTACTTGTTTATTTTTGCTTTGTTGCCTTTATTTTTTGTTGTCAGATTCAAAAAATTCCTTGTCAAGACTGCTGTTAAGAAGCTTATTGCCTATGTTTTCTTCTAAAATTTTTAAGGTTTCAGGTCTTCCATTCAAATCTTTAATCCATTTTGAGCTATTTTGTGTATAGTATAAGAGTCTAGTTTCATTCTTTTGGGTGTAGCTGTTTAGTTTTGGTAACACCATTTATTGAAGAGACTGTCCTTTCCCTATTGTAGTAAATTAATTGACCAAACAAGTGTGGTTTTACTTCTAGCCTCTCTATTCTATCCCATTGATCTGTCTTTGTTTTTGTGCCATTATGATATTGTTTGGACAACTATAGCTTTGTAATATTGTTTGAAATCATGGACAAAAATAACATTTAACCTATTATCTGGGCACTTCATGACTCAATCAGCAATTATACATGAAAATATACAAGCTCATTGATTCAAAAATCTTTCTTTGAATTTGTTCTGAGAAAATTTTTCAAAAAAAAAAAAGAAACTATGTATATATGTTTACAGAGACATTATAAGTTCAAAAACCTGCAAAGGATTAGAGAGTGATTGTTAATGGAAGTGGGTTTCTTTTTGAGGTGATAAAAATGTTCTAAAGTTAGGTAGTGATGATGGTTACCAAACTATGAATATAACTAAAACTACTGAATTGTACACTGTAAAAAGGTGAATTTTATGGTATATGAGTTATGTCTCAATAAAGATGTTATAATACTATAGGCAATCTAAATATCAAATAAGTAAAATTTCTTATATTATCTCTGTAGTCCACCAGGTTCCTCTGTCCATGGAATTCTCCAGACAAGAATACTGGAGTGGGTTGATATTTCCTTCTCCAGGGGATCTTCTTGACGAACCCAGGGATCAAATCCTTGGCTCCTGCATTGGCAGGCAAATACTTTACCATCTGAGCCACTGGGGGAGTTTATATTATCTCAGAAATAGCAAATATCTCCATTTATTGAGTGCTTATCCTTCCGTGGTGACTCAGATTATAAAGAATTTGCCTGCAATGCAGGAGTTTGATCCCCGGGTTGGGAAGATCCCCTGGAGAAGGAAATGGCAACCCACTCCAGTATTCTTGCCTGGTGACTTCTGTGAACAGAAGAGCCTGGCGGGCTACAGTCCATGGGGTTGCAAAGAGTCAGACACAACCGAGTGACTAAATTTCACTTTCAGTTTTCATTGAGTGCTTATTTTATGCAAGGCATTATTCTGAACACTTTACACTTACTAATTCAATGGTTTTTCAAAGTGTGGTCCTTGATCTAGCAGCACCTGGAATACAAATTCAGGCCCCCCACCCTGTCCTACTGAATCAGATCTCTGAGGCCAAGGCCTAAGACAGAGTATTTTAATAAGCCTTCTTATTAAAGAAGTATGATTCTGCAACATGGTCAAGGTTGAGTGTCTCTGTTTTAACTTGTTGTTTGATACTCATAATAAACCTATAAGGTGGGGAATATTATTATCTCCATTTGATAGATAGTAGTGGAATGTCTGCAGTCATAAAAATTTTTTAATCTACGATTGCAGAAATATGGAATTCTGGTGGCTAGAGCATGATAGGCAATGGCAACCCACTCCAGTACTCTTGCCTGGAAAATCCCATGGACAGAGGAGCCTGGTGGGCTGCAGTCCATGGGGTCACTAGGAGTTGGATACGACTGAGCGACTTCACTTTCACTTTTCATTTTCATGCATTGGAGAAGGAAATGGCCACCCACTCCAGTACTCTTGCCTGGAGAATCCCAGGGACGGAGGAGCCTGGTAGGCTGCCATCTATGGGGTCGCACAGAGTCTGACACGACAGAAGTAACTTAGCAGCAGCAGCAGAGCATGATTATGTACATACTGTATGTACACATACCAGCCCTATATGCTATATATGTATTTTTGTATGTATATATAAAATAGAAACACAAGCACACCTTGGAAAGAAGTCGAGAATTAAAAATAGTTAATGTGAAAACTATTTGCAGCTCAGGAAGCAACAGTTAGAACTGGACATGGAACAGCAGACTGGTTCCAAATAGGAAAAGGAGTACATCACGGCTGTATATTCTCACCCTGCTTATTTAACTTATATGCAGAGTACATCATGAGAAACGCTGGGCTAGAAGAAGCACAAGCTGGAATCAAGATTGCCGGGAGAAATATCAATAACTTCAGATATTCAGATGACACCACCCTTAGGGCAGAAAGTGAAGAGGAACTAAAAAGCCTCTTGATGAAAGTGAAAGAGGAGAGTGAAAAAGTTGGCTTAAAGCTCAACATTCAGAAAACGAAGATCATGGCATCCGGTCCCATCACTTCATGAGAAATAGATGGGGAAACAGTGGCAACAGTGTCAGACTTTATTTTCTTGGGCTCCAAAATCACTGCAGATGGTGACTGCANGACACAGATGTATAGAACAGTCTTTTGAACTCTGTGGGAGAGGGAGAGGGTGAGGGTGGGATGATTTGGAAGAATGGCATTGAAACGTGTATAATATCATATATGAAATGAATCGCCAGTCCAGGTTCAATGTAAGATACTGGATGCTTAGGGCTGGTGCACTGAGATGACCCAGAGGGATGGTACGGGGAGAGAGGAGGGAGGGAGGCTCAGGATGGGGAACATGTGTATACCTGTGATGGATTCATGTTGATGTATGGCAAAACCAATACAATATTGTAAAGTAAAAAAAAAAAAGAGCTAGACATAATTTGTTTATGGATGACTGTGTTATAAAGATACCAATTATCCTAAAATCAATTCATAGATTTAATACAACTCCAAATAAAATTATGTTAAAACTGACTTCATCTACAAATTATTTTGGGCTTCTCAGGTGGCAAAGAATCCACCTACCAATGCAGAAGATGTGGGTTCGATCCCTGGACTGGGAAGATACCCCAGACGAGGAAATGGCAACCCACTCCAGTATTCTTGTCTGGGAAATCCTATGGACAGAGGAGCATGCCAGGCTACAATCTACAGCATCCCAAAGAGTCAGACATGACTGAGTAAGCATGCACACAAATTATTTTTTAGGAAAGTGAAGAATATTACTTTTGAAAAGAAAACTATCATTCATTTAATTTTTGAAAGTACTAATTAGGCCCTTCCCTCATGGCTCAGATGGTAAAGAATCTGCCTGCAATGCAGGAGACCTGAGTTCTATCCCCGGGTTGGGAAGATCCCCTGGAAAGGAGATGGCAACCCACTCCAGTATCCTTGCCTGGAAAATCCCAAGGATGGAGGAGACTGGAAGGCTACAGTCCATGGGGTTGCAAAGAGTCGGACACGACTGAGCACCTAACACTAAGTTTTATTTTAAAATAAAAATGGATGGATTCTTAAGTTATTCATCAAACATGTGGCTGTGGTAGTTGAGATGCCCTAAATCCAATCCTACTTTAAGATCCCCTTACTTTAATCACTGTCATCAGATTAAGAGGAGCCAAGATCCAACACAAAATATGCCCAAAATATTGCCATCAGGTAACTAACAAGCTAAACCAGCTAAAAAGTAAAAGTGAAAATGAAAGTTTTATTCTTTGTAACCCCATGGACTGTAGCCCACCAGGCTCCTCTGTCCATGGGATTTCCCAAGCAAAAATACCAGAGTGGGTTGCCATTTCCTTCTCCAGGGGATTTTCCTGACCCATGGATCAAACCTGCATCTCCTGCATTACAGGAGGATTCTTTACCCTCTGAGACAGCAGGGAAGCCCAAACAAGCTAAAAATCACTTAAAATCATTTGGATCTACAACAGTAAGAAGAGATCTTCCAAAGATCTTATAAAGAAACAAAAAATTCTTGCCAAAAGTTGCCTGAAGTGTGGGGGGTGATAACAGACAACATCTGCTTTTCTTAAGACCTTCCTGAGCTGTCTAATAAAACATTTTGGGCCAAGAAAAGAAGAGACATTTTGCTGGCCAAAATCTTTAATTGCATTATTATTCCCAATAGTACAAAAGAACATTATGTATTTAAAGGTCTTGGAATTTCACATGGTTGTTCGGACAGACAAGGAAATGGTGTTCTGTAATTTCACTCAGGGTTCTTATGCATACATGGAGGGAGCCACATTGTTTTTAAGAAGGCTTTCATGTAAGCCATATTGATTTAATAAATATTTCCTCAGGTATAGATCATGACCAATACAGCTGATATTTGGGACTCTCTTACAAAAATGCCAATGGTAATTTTTTTAAAAGAATTCTTACATGGAGTAATGTTAGTAATCTTAATAACTAATATTCCTTAAAAGTACAAAATGGCCTAAGACTTTTTTCTATAAAACAACAATGCTTTAATCTTATCTAAACATAAAACCACTACCTTGTAGAGCAAACAAAATTATGCAGAAAACAGAGAAAAGCATGAATAAGAAAAAAGTTCCAAATTCCCAGAGAAAACCACTGGTAAGATTTGCTTCATCCCTACAGATCCTTTTAAAAGTTGTTCAAACATGAACTTTATACAGTTTTTAAAATTGGGTCATACATATTTTTTATATTTGCTCTTTTTTTGGTGGGGTAGGGATAGGTTGAAACATATATCATGGATGTTTCCATGTCTAGAAATATACGGAATTTTAATAAATTTGAGATACCCTTTCAATATTGTGATTAAGTTTTTCCTTTTGTAGAAGACAGCTGAAAAAAACCTTTTACAATTAGATATTTGATAAACACTTTCTCGTAAAGAGTACTTGTGGGAGGGACTTCCCTGGTGGTCCAATGGCTAAGACTCCATGCTCCTGATGCAGGGGCCCTGGGTTTGATCCTTAGTAAGGGAACTATATCTCACATGGCACAACTAAGATCTGGAGCAGCCAAGTAAACAAACATTAAAAAAAAAAAATCTACCTGTGGGAGAAAAACATAAATCTAACAAACAGGGGTGAAGGGGGCCTACCACTTGCAGAGTATATTGTCAACCTTGAGAGCAGGAAAAGCAGCCATTAAAATATGAACTTGTGAGTTTCTTTTCAGGTAATCCATTGCCATAGCTTCAGTGGCGCTGTGCTCAGTCATGTCCAACTCTTTGCAACCCTATGGACTGTGGCCCACCAGGCTCTCTGTCCATAAGATTTCCCAGGCAAGAATATTGAAACAGGTTGCTATTTGCAATTTCAGGGGATCTTCTCAACCCAGGGATCGAAACTGTGTCTCCTATACCTCCTGCACTGGCAGGCCGGTTCTTGAACCAGCTGAGCCATGGGAAGCCATAGCCTTGGCTCTTGAAATTTGGACTGCAATTGAAATAAAGAGAAATCCCCACTGCCTTTTATGTATATCAAAGAGAATGCTCTCTTTTATGATTTTTTAAAAATATATTTAGTTATCTGGCTGCACTGGGTCTTAGTTGTGGCATGTGGGATTGAGTTCCCTAACTGGGGGTGAAACTGGGCCCCTACTGAGAGCCTGCAGTCTTAGCAACTGGACCGCCAAGGAAGTCTCTCTTTTACAATTTTTAATTTAAAATTGGTCAACTATCCTCAATGAAATTACACACAGGCAAAGTAAACCTCTGGCAACCCACTCCAGTACTCTTGCCTAGAGACTCCCATGGGCAGAGGAGCCTGGTAGGCAGCCGTCCATGGGGTCACAAAGAGTTGGATACGACTGAGCGACTTCACTTTCACGCATTGGAGAAGGAAATGGCAACCACTCCAGTGTTCTTGCTTAGAGAATCCCGGGGACGGAGGAGCCTGGTAGGCTGCCGTCTATGGGGTCGCACAGAGTCAGACACGACTGAAGTGACGGAGGAGCAGCAAAGTAAACCTTAAACATCATCTTATGGTAAATAATCTCTTCATTTTAGTGTATACTATGTCAGCCAGCCACAGTGGGGGAAAATAGGGGAAATAGTAAAAATTGAGCATAGATCTCAGATAACTCTTTCAAGATGTCACGTGGTTCAAGAAAGACAAGGGTGTCAGACTCTAGGCAGATTGAATGCAGATATTCTGTCCTGGGTAAGGAGGGGGTTGAAGATTTTCAGCCTGTTTGTAGACAGAAAAATGACAACTGAGGACAGACGAATGATGTGTGAAACTGACCTGGTTGTAGCATCAGTTTGAACTGATGTAAAAAACAGAAACCAACAACAATATTTTTTAATGTAAAAATCCTGCAGTTATAAAACGAATCAGTCGAACAAAAGCTAAGGGCAAATGTGCTTTTTGTGACCCTCAAACATTTCCTGTGTTTGTCCTGGGGAGAGGTAGGTGAGGCCAGTGAGGAGGTTTCCAGCCACCCCAGTTCTGGAAACAGAGGCCCCTCAGGCTGCACACTGGGTTTTCAGTTTCTAAGTCATGTCTGTCTCCTTTGAGAACCCCCAAGCACTGTAGCCCACCAGGCTACTCATCCATGAGATTTCCTAGGCAAGCACACTGGAATGGGTTGCCATTTACTTCTCCAAGGGATCTTCCCCACCCAGGGATCGAATTCAGGTCTACTGCATCTTCTGTCTGGCAGACAGATTCTTTACCACTGAGCCATCTGGGAAGTGTGTGTGTGTGTGTGTGTGTGTGTGTGTGTGGGTGGAGTGCCTGCGATTAGAGTTGTGAGGCAATTAGAGTATTCAGGACCCATTTTTACAAGGCAGTATTGATTTTTAAACTGTAGATTCACAAGCAATAGCAAAGGTAGTAAGCAAGCTCCTGTATAGCCTTCACCCATTTCCTCACAGAGGTTGCATTTCACATAATTACATCTCACATGATTACATAATCAAAATCAGGAATCTTTCTGCCTGCAGAGGCTAGTTAATTATTAATATTTCTGTCTGGAATCAAGAAAGTATGTGGATTTCATGAGTAAAATGTACTCTAGAAAATGCTTCTCTTTAAAAAAAATAAAACCAGGAATCCAACATTGGTGCAGTGTGTAGAGTTATAACAATTTACCACATATGTAGACTCACTAACCACTACTGTCATCAAGTTGTAAAGTTTTTCCATCACCATAAAGATACCCCTCGTTACAACCCTTTTATGGTTATGCCCCTCCGTTCTTAATCCCTGGCAATCATTAATTTGTTTTCCATCTTTATACTTGTATCATTTCAGAAATAGATAAATGGAATCATGCAATATGTGACCTTCTGAGACTGGCATTTTTACTCAGCATAATGCCCTTGGGATCCATCCAAGTTGTTGGGTATATCAATCATTCATTCCCTTTAACAGCTGAGTAGTGTGCCATGGTATGGATGTATCACAGTTTGCTGAGCCATTGTCTGCTGAGGGACATTTTGGCTGTTCCCAGTTTGGGGGTTATTATAAAGCTGCCATGAACAATCATGTACAGATTTTTGTATGCACACGTTCTCCTACCTCTGGGGAAAATGTCCAGGAGTGCAATTGCAGGTTGCATGGTAATGTTTGTTGGTGTTTAGTCATTAAATCTCCAACTCTTTGCACCTCCGTAGACTGTAGGCCAAGAGAACGCACTGGTCATAGCAAACACTCTCTTCCCTACTTATTTAACTTATATGCAGAGTACATCATGAGAAACGCTGGGCTGGAGGAAGCACAAGATGGAGTCAAGATTGCCAGGAGAAAAATCAATAACCTTGGATATGCAGACAACACCACCCTTATGGCAGAAAGGGAAGATGAACTAAAGAGCCTCTTGATGAAAGTGAAAGAGGAAAGTGAAAAAGTTGAGTTAAAGCTCAACATTTAGAAAATGAAGATCATGGCATCTGGTCCCATCACTTCATGACAAATAGATGGAGAAACAGTGGAAACAGTGGCTGACTTTATTTTTCTGGGGTCTAAAATCACCGCAGATGGTGACTGCAGCCATGAAATTAAAAGACACTTACTCCTTGGAAGGAAAATTATGACCAACCTAGACAGCGTATGAAAAAGCAGAGACATTACTTTGCCAACAAAGGTCCGTCTAGTCAAGGGTATGGTTTTTCCAGTAGTCATGTATGGATGTGAGAGTTGGACTATAAAGAAAGCTGAACACCGAAGAATTGATGCTTTTGAACTGTGGTGTTGGAGAAGACTCTTGAGAGTTCCTTGGTCTGCAAGGAGATCCAAACAGTCCATCCTAAAGAAGATCAGTCCTGGGTGTTCATTGGAAGGACTGATGTTGAAGCTGAAACTCCAATACTTTGGCCACCTGATGCAAAGAGCTGACTCATTTCAAAAGACCCTGATGCTGGGAAAGATTGAGGGCAGCAGGAGAAGGAGACGACAGAGGATGAGATGGTTGGATGGCATCACCGACTTGATGGATATGATTTTGAGCAAGCTCCGGGAGTTGGACAGGGAAGCCTAGCGTGCTGCAGTCCATGGGACTGCAAAGAGTCAGACATGACTGAGCAACTGAACTGAACTGAACTGAGGGTTGAGATGGAGGCAAAATTAAGTGATCAACAGATGATAGTCCTGCTTCTCCAAAAGTAATCATTATGCCAGAATATACTACTAAATAAATATTGGTAATATTCATTCCTTTCTTTCTGTTTGAGGATATGTGTGTTGTAAATGACCGTGGCAAGATGGCCGTCCTGAAGCCTCCTCAAGGAACCATGCAGAAGAGGGAGACCCAAAGCAGGGAGGAATCTCGAATTGTCTGCCACCCTCTGCACAACAGAAGAGATTCATTTCCCTGCTTCACAGTCATAATATTATAAAGTGAGGGGAACATCCTCTATGCATACATTGCTTTCTTGGCTCAGAGTTGCCAGAGGATATATGCTTTAACTCTTACAGAATCTTCAGCTCCTGCCCAAGACTACTGAAGTATCACAAACATGTCACAGACTGTGAATGATGGACCTGACCAGGAAGGAGTAGGCAGAAGGACCAGGGGGCCAGGCACAACTTATGTAAACCCTCAGGTGTCTGGAGGGGAACTATCACCCCCACCCCCCATCATCCTTCACTCTTTCAGGTTGCAAATATTTTCTTTTTACAAGGAAAAATTAGAAATCCATTAGTTGTGAGATTATGTTAGCTGATATACAGTGGAAGATCTTAATACACAATGGATAAACTGAGGAGACCATCAAAACTCAGTAAGGAAATCATTAAAATCACAGTGGAAAAGTGGATACAGTATAAGACCAGACCATTCAAGAAAATAATACAAGTATCTGCTAAACAAAAGAAAATTACTCAACCTCACTAGAAATAAAAAGAAATACAAAACCAAAGTAATGAGATGCTTTCATCTGTTATCAGTTTGGCAGATTACTTTTTAAAATGAATGACAAAATTAGAGGATGAAAACATACAGAAAAACAAGATATTTATAATGCCTCAGAATAGTGCCCTATAAGATACTTATTAATTACAAAGAGAAAAACATTTATGGAAGACATCACTGAAGCAGCTTAAAAGATCTGTGAAGTTAAAATTACTAGGAGTGGAACAAATCCACATTATGTGCATCCTATAACCTTGCTCGTGGCATTCCAGCTAAAATTATAGAACCTGAGTGGAATCATGGGAAAACATCAGACAAACCCAGGTTGAAGAATACTGTACAAAATAACTGGCTTGGACCCTTCAACAGTCAAGGTCACAAAAGGCAGACTGAAGAACGTCCAGGTTGAACTAAACAGGCATACCAATTACACGCAATTTTTGGCTTTGTATAAGATCCTAGAATAGCAAAAAGGGATTAGTAGAGCAATTCATGAAAACTGAATAAAGCCCATAGATTACATACTATTTCCTCATTTTGATAACTGTATTGTGGTTATATATGATGTTAACATTAGGAGAATACCGGTCAAGAGTATATAGGAATGTTTTATATTATTTTTACAAACTTTTAAAAGTTTTATTTCAAAATAAAACTTAAAAATGCTTTAAAGATAATACTTGATGCTGTCCTTTATTCATAGAAACCTAAGTGTCGATAGACAGTAGAACGTATAAACACACTATTGTATATTCCTGTAATGCAGGCCAATGGGCATGAAAAACTATATGATTCATTTATATGAAGTTCAGGAGGAGGTGAGACTATGCTCTCTGGTGATGGGGGGGAAAATCAGTGGTTATCTAGGGGTGAGATTGGTACTTTTTAAAAAACATTCTAACTACCACTAGATTTTAGTTGCGGCATGTGGGATCTAGTTCCCTGATCAGGGATCAAAATCCAGGCCCCTGGCTTTGGGAGCTCAGAGTCTTAGGCATTGGACCACCAGGGAAGTCCAAGGGAACTTTTTGAAGTTCTGGAACTGCTCTATATTTTAATCTTGGCAATAGTTACTGGAATCCAGACATATAGTAGTATTTACATTTATTATACTGAAGTTATACTGCACTTATACTGAAGTTATATTTAATAAGGGCTTCCCAGGTGGTTCAGAGGTAAAGAATTTGCCTGCCAGTGAAGGAGATGCAGGAGATGGGGGTTCAATCCCTGGGTCTGTGAGTTCCCTTGGAGGAAGACATGGCAGTCCACTCCAGTATTCTTGCCTGGGAAATCCCGTGGACAGAGGAGCTTGGCAGGCTACAGTCCATGGGGTCCTAAAGAGTCACACCACTGATCATGCACACAGTATATTATAATAAAGAAAAAGAAAATGCAAAAGAAGATAATAAATGCTGACAATAGACTAGCAGTCTTGGATTGCTGTTCAGAACAATAACTGAGATACATTTTCCAAAAAGCAATTTGGCAGTTAGTGTGAAGAGCTCTGAAATAAGTTTTTCTTCCAGTTCTCCAGAAACAATGAAATATTTAAACTCCAGTTGAAGTACAAAGATAAACAATGAAACAATCCAAATGCATAGTTAAGAAAATGCTTTAAAACTCTAAGTTACAATCATCTGATAAACTATAATACAAATATTAAATCATATAAAGACTATCCAGTGATCTGGGGAAACACTCATGATATGAGTGAGAGAAACTGATCTCAGTGTTATACCTTCACAGGATATTGATTACATAAATATTCTATGTTTTCCAGAGATAAAGGGAAGTACTGCTTTAAAACGCTAATATTTTTCTATGGGTTGCAGAATTATGACAGGATTTTGTTTTCTTCATTATACTTTTTGGTGTCTTCCACTATTTCTAACACAAACATTCATTCCTTTAACAGTGGAAAAGCATAAACATTAATTTCAAAGTATCTAATAGCTTCCTGGTTGAAAAAAAATCAGATCAAGATTCAGAAAGGAGAAAATCAACTTCTAATAGAGCCTCCTTTCACCTATCATGCTTTTAACAAAATCTTTGAAGTTCTACTTCACCGCCACCTTTTAAGTCACCTATCATATCAAGACAGGATTTCTTTGTGTGTGTTTTAACTGCAAAAACAAAAAAAGTTCACCTATGCCCTTTCTCCGTCAATTAAGCCCTGGCCTCTCAGCTGCCCTGGTGACTCAGAGGGTAATGAATCTGCCTGCGATGCAGGAGACCCAGGTTTGATCCCTGGGTCAGGAAGATCCCCTGGAGAAGGGAATGGCCACCCACTCCAGTACTCTTTCTTGGAGAATTCCATGGACAGAGGAGCCTGGCAGGCGATAGATAGTCCATTGGGTTCCAAGGAGTGGAACACAACTGAGAGATTAAAGCACCCTTTTTCAGCTGTCAACATTCTACCCTAAGAAGCCCTCTTTGCAGGATCATCAACTCCTCCCCTCCTCAGTCCCTGCTTTGATGAGCTGTTTCCCATAAAATGCTGTGAGAACAAAGTTTTTGCCACTTGGAAAAATCAAAACATACCCTGAGATCAAGTTTCTCCTGCAAGCATGATTGCTAAATACACAGCATTAACAAAAAAGCAAGAATGAATCCGGTGTTTTGTTTCATTTTGTCTATTAAACAAGGAGGTATAAAACTGCCACTTAGCATTTGAGGGACTAGAGGCAGTATTTCTAAATGGTTCCAAAAAACCAGTACTCCCCATTCCCAAAATTCCTGACCCTGCTCTCAAGATCTCAGGCGGTTCACCTCTTTCCCTCCTGCCATCCACCCTGGTGCACACCCAAGGATTCTTTCTTTGTTTTCAAAACACTTTGCTAATTAGTCTACACTGCTTCAAGCCAGGGTCAAGAGGGAAAAAAATGTGAATCACAGTCTTGCCGGATTTCTCAGTATCTCATTTTCTTAATAGTGGCTCAGACCGTAAAGAATCTGCCTGCAGTGCAGGAGACCCAGGTTTGATCCCTGGGTTGGGAAGATGTCCTGGAGAAGGGAATGGCTACACATTCCAGTATTGTTACCTGGAGAATTCCATGGACAGAGGAGGAATCTGGTGGGCTACAGTCCATGGGGCCGAAAAAGAGTCGGACACAACTGAGCGACTAACACTTTCACTTTTTCATTTTCTTAATATGTAGAAAATATCTCACCAGGCAAGCCAGGTTATACCAAGCAGTGTATGCCCCAATTTTAGCATCTCCATAGCTTTCTAACAGAGAAAGGAGCCTTCCAAACGTGTTGCCAGGAAACGGTGACAGTATTATTTTCTTCCAGGAAAACTGTGTACCAAAGAAAATGCAAGAAAAATGCCATTGCCCGAGACATAATTCTTATCAGGACAACAGAAGATTTAATCATTAACTGTACCCACAGAAGCAAAAGCGCTTTTAAAATTGGGAAGTTTCGACCTCTTAATTATAAGTCAAAAGTTAAAATTAGATTAGACTTGCTATCAAAAGCCTTCCTAAAACAGTTACCTAATCACATTTTTAAAGCTGGCAGATGTTTCACCATCATCAACTTCTAGCGATACCCGAACTCCCTTCACAGTGTCCAACAGAAGAAAGCAAACCAATTAAAAAAAAAAAAGTTATTCATTAATCAAAATCCTTCATCAGTTTCCTGGATAAAAAGGAAGGCGCTAACACTTGAAAACACCATTAAGCTTAAAGGAGGACACAGTCAGACAGAGTGGTCAGGGACCAAATGACCCCAGTTCTGACAGGAGACATCAGATTTCTGCCAAGAAAGAAAAGGTTGCACTCAGCACAGTTACATGCTTCGTTCAACAGGGAGTGCCAGATACCTGTTGACAGATTAACAGGTTCCAGGAGCATGTTAGCTTGAGGATGTATTGGTGAGGAAAAGAAATCTGGCCTCTTCTCCCTTCTCCGCACTACCCCAGTTCCAACTTCACAAAAAATGCTGGAACTAATGATTTACATGTGCAAGTCTTCAGAGCACCAGAGACCAGCATGCTCTGGCTGCAAGTGGAGACCCACTCAGGTCCCCTCCAGTGAGTTACATAAACCCTCAGAAGTTCTTAGGCTCCAAAATCACTGCAGATGGTGAATGCAGCCATGAGATTAAAAGATGCTTGTTCCTTGGAAGAAAAGTTCTGACAAACCTAGATAGCATATTAAAAAGCAGAGACATTACTTTGCCAACAAAGGTCCATCTAGTCAAAGCTATGGTTTTTTCCATCATGTATGGATGTGAGAGTTGGACAATAAAGATGGCTGAGTGCCAAAGAATTGATGCTTTTGAACTGTGGTGTTGGAGAAGACTCTTGAGACTCCTTTGGACTGCAAGGAGATCAAACCTGTCAATCCTAAAGGATATCAATCCTGAATATCCACTGGAGGGACTGATGCTAAGGCTGAGGCTCCAATACTTTGGCCACCTAATGTGAAGAGCCAAACTACTGGAAAAGACCCTGATGCTGTTAAAGATTGAAGGCTGGAGGAGAAGGGGATGACAGAAGATGAGATGGTTGGATGGCATCACCGACTCAATGGACATGAGTTTGAGCAAACTCCAGGAAACTGTGAAGGACAGGGAAGCCTGGCGTGTTACAGTCCATGGGGTGGCAAAGAGCTGGACACGACTGAGCAACTGAACAACAAGGACACAGACCGTGTCGGCCTCACCCTGAGCCACTCTGTCCTGAAAGCCAGCAGTCCTCAAGCACCTACCCCTTCAGAAGTGGAATCTACCCTTCAAGATTCCTGATGCTATTACCACCCATTGCTGCGGACTCTCTGCCTTCCTACTGCTTTCTCTGTCATGAAACTTTGGCTTACGACCTCCTCCTTCTTTCTGAAGTCCATCACCTCTCTACCATTTATGTCCCTACCTCTGGGTCTTCCATTCAGACTCCCTAAGGGAGCCACTAAATTGGTTCCCTTAGTCAACCTCCATGATGCAGTATCCCAATTAGGTGAAGTTCCCATGTGGGGTTACATCATAAAATACTGACCAGCCTAAACAGGCTGCCTTTGACTGAAGGGCTGATCGCTGATCCAATCAGCTTTCAGCCGTAATGATGGGGTCCCAAGATTCAAAGGAGAAGGCAATGGCAACCCACTCCAGTACTTTTGCCTGGAAAATCCCATGGTGAGAGGAGGCTGGTAGGCTGCAGTCCATGGGGTTGCTAGAGTCAGACATGACTGAGAGACTTCACTTTCACTTTTATGCATTGGAGAAGGAAATGGCAACCCACTCCAGTGTTCTTGCCTGGAGGACCCCAGGGACGGGGGAGCCTGGTGGGCTGCCATCTATGAGGTCGCACAAAGTCGGACACGACTGAAGCAATTTAGCAGCAGCAGCAGCAGCAGCAGCAGCATGATTCAAAACATGGCAACTTGCATCTTAAACCACTTGTGGTCTCTCTCCTCCTAAGGCATTTTTAGGTGCAGAAGACACTCAAAGTATCACCAAAGACCTAAAACAGATACTAAGGCTTGATTTTATGTTAGTCTCATGTTTGATGCTGTTTGATTATAACATCGCCATTTCTTTTTGTAAAAAAATATGTATACAAAGCTAACAATGTTGTGATAATCTCAAGTAAACAGCAAAGGGATTCAGTCATACATATCCTTGTATCCATTCTCCTCCCTGCTTAGGATTTCCCAGGTGGTGAATTACAGGAGAAGGCAATGGCACCCCACTCCAGCACTCTTGCCTGGAAAATCCCATGGATGGAAGAGCCTGGTGGGCCGCAGTCCATGGGGTCGCTGGGAGTTGGACACGACTGAGTGACTTCACTTTCACTTTTCACTTTCATGCATCGGAGAAGGAAATGGCAACCCACTCCAGTGTCCTTGCCTGGAGAATCCCAGGGATGGGCGAGCCTGGTGGGCTGCTGTCTATGGGGTCGCACAGAGTCGGACACGACTGAAGCGACTTAGCAGCAGTAGCAGTAGCAGCAGTGGTAAAGAATCTGTCTGCCAATGCAGGAGATGCAAGAGATGAGTGTTTGATCCCTGGGTGGGGAAGATCCTGTAAAGAAGGAAATGGCAACTCGCTCCAATATTCCTGCCTGAAAAATCCCATGGAAAGAGCAGCCTGGTGAGCTACGGACATGGGGTTGCAAAGTGTAGGACACAAGTGAGCAAATGAGCAATCTCTCCTACAATCCTCTCCCTTCCCACTGCAAACTGAGCAGAGTGCCCTGGGCTATACAGTAGGACCTTCTTGGTGATTTATTTTAAATACAGCACTGTGTAAAAGTCAATCCCAAACTCCCTTAACTATCTCTTCCCCCATTCTTACCCCCTGGCAACCATAATTTCATTCTGCAAGTTTGTGAGTCTATTTCTGTTTCGTAAATAAGTTCATTTGTATCCTTTCTTTCTAGATTCTGCATACAAGGGATGATATCATCATTTCTTAAATGCGTCAGCACTAGGTCCCTCAGTATGCCACACAGGCATCACCATTCAACCTCACACTCTTTCTCAAGAAGCACAGTGACACCCCAAGAACCTTTTTCAACACCAAGTCTGAGTTGAAAATTCTGATTTGGCACATGGGATGAAACTGCCTTGCTATTCCCTGTCTGTAGGATGAGCTCCAAATTCTGCAGGAAGCCACACTTCAACTCTGGCTCCAGCCCAACGCTACAGCCAATATAACACCAGCTTCTTCACACAACTGGATATTCTTCATTCGTCCTTCCAGATCCACTCTCCATGTTTCTCCAGGGTGAGGCCGACCTTGAATTGCATCAGCCCAGGCTCCCTGGCTTCTGACTGAATTTGGAGGGAGAGGGGCAACTGTTGGGATAGGAGAAGGCATACAGAGAAGTTAGAAATAAGTTTCCCTTTCAGCTCCTGCCCAGTTGTGGCTGTTTCTCCACTAAAGGGCTCATTCTGGTCAGGGGCCTCTCTGATACTAAGCTCTCCTTGGGTCTGGGGATACCAGAATGCCATCTTCTCCCCTCACCTTTTTAGGCTCAAGTTGTCTGTTTCAGGATACTTCATCATCCCATGCTGATTTTCCCCAACTCTTCCTACAGCTTTGTAAAGGAGCCTATCTTTGAACTTCTTCAACTGCGCACTCATTCCCCCTTTAAAAGTTCCCACATATTCTACATTCTTCCCATATACTCTGCAGCCTGTTTTTTCTTTTTAATATGTATTCATTTTGCTGTGCCAGGTCTTAGCTGCAGCATGCAGGATCTTTAGTTGTTGCGTGTGAACTTCTTACTTGTGGTATATGGCCTCTAGTTCCCTGATCAGGGATGAAACCTGGGCATTGTGAATGTGGAGTCTTAGCCACTGGACCTCAGGGAAGTCCCTGTAGCCTGTTTCCCCATCTTTAAACATCTTACCAATATGATACACTGGTTAAAATACTAATGTGCTATTTTTAACCAAGATCCATATTTTACTCAGATGTCCTTAGTTTTTACCGAATGCTTTTTCTTTTTTTTTGTTCTGTTCCAAGGTCCCATCCACGACTCCATGATTACACTTCTTTGTCTATCATCTTAGGTTCCTCTTGGCTGTGACTATTTCTCAGACATCCCTTATGATTGATGACCTTGACAGTGTTGAAGAGCACAGGTGTTTTGTAGAATGTCCCTCAACTGGGATTTGCCTGGTGTCTTTATCATGATTGGAATGAGAGTTTGGGGGAAGAAGGTCACAGAGGTGAAGTGCCATTTTCAACATGGATCAAGAGATTATCATTTCAATGCACACCAAGAGCACACACATCAACATGACTCACTCATCACTGTTGACATCAACCTGGATCATCTGGCTGAGGTGGCATTGTCAGGTTTTACACTGTAAAATAACTCTTTTTTTCTCCCTCTCTCCCTCTTTCCATATTGTACTCTTCAGAAGGAAGTCACTATGTGCAGCCCACACTTAAGGAGAGGGAAGTTATGATTTCTCCCCCTGGAGTAGAGCCTATGTTTCCTTTCTTTCTTCATTCCTTCTTTTTTTTTTTTGGTAAATTGCAGTAAAATATGGTGGCTCAGTTGGTAAAAAATTCACTTGCAATCCAGGAGACCCAGGTTTGATCTGAGAGATAGGAAGTTCCCCTACAGAAGGAAATGGCAACCCATTCCACTGTTCTTGCCTGGGAAATTTCATGGACAGAGGAGCCTGGCAGGCTACAGTCCATGGGGGGGCAAAGAGTTGGACCTACGGAGCAACTAAACCACCACTACCATATATAACATACAAGTTGCCATGTAATCATTTATAAAAGTTTCAGTGACCCCTTATCAGTAAACCATCTGTCTCCTGCTAGGATTCTTTTTATGCCAAGATGAACTTATCACTACTCACCAAAAATAATAGTAATGTGTCTTTATGTTTCATTACATGAGATTTCCATGTAAGAAAAACAGAATCTCATGTTTTCAACTATTTGCTACCTACTGCTCTTTAAGCCTTGATTCAAGATATCATGGGTTTCCCGATAGAAATCACCATGACTCCCACTCTCGTCTCCCTGACCACCTGTTTCTCCTTGAATTCTAGTATTTGCTGCACTGCATTATTTTCTTGGTGGCTTTCCCAGGGCAGGAACTAAATCTCCTTTATCTTGTACCTTTAAGGCTGAGAACTGTCCTAGAAACACAGTAGCTGATCAATAAATGTTAGCTGGAAATCAAGGAAGCAAAGATGAGACAGAAGCAGAGATGGCCTATTTTCTCCAAAGAGTAAAGAGACTGTTAATATCTAAGACTGGTGAGGGTGTACGAAAAGCTGCACTCATAGCTATGTATCCCTCCACCCTTTCTGCATGACAAGTTGATAATACTTATTGAAAGCCATAATATATACATATTTCTACCCAGCGATTACAAGACTGGAAATTTAAATTAAGAAAGCAATCAAAGACTGACATCAGTCTTGGCAATGATTTTTTGAATTTGACACCCAAAGTGGAGGCAACAAAAGCAAAGAGAAACAAGTTGGATTGCATTAAATTAAAAGGCTTCTGCATGGCAAAGGAAACCCGGAAAGCCTTGAGGGCATTATGCTAAGTGAAATAAGTCAGATGAAGATAAATAATGTATGATCTCACTTATATGTGGAATCTAAACAACAAACAACTCACAAATACAGACAAGTTGCCGGCTGCCAGAATGGGGGTGGGGCTTCCCACATGGCTCCACAGTCAAGAATCTGCCTGCCAATGCAAGGAGATTCAGGAGATGTCGGTTCGATCCCAGGGTTGGAAAGATTCCCTGGAGAAGGAAATGGCTACCCACTCCAGTATTCTTGCCTGGAGAATCCCCTGGACAGGGGTGCCTGGCAGGCTACAGTCCATAGGGTCACAGAGTCAGACACGACGGAGCATGCACACACATGCACGCAGAGGTGGGGGGTGGAGGACAGCAATGAGCAAAATAAATGAAGATAGTCAAAAGATACAAACACCCAGTTAAAAAATAAATGTCGTGAAGATGTAATGAACAGCATAACTATAGTTAATACTGTATTGTATATTTGAAAACTGCTGAAAGAGCAGATCTTAAAGTCCTGATCACAAGAAAAAGAACTGCAACTCTGTAAGGTAATGAATGTTACCTAGACTTACTGTGGTGATCATATCACAATAGACATAAATATTGAATCATGTTGCATACTTGAAATTAATAAGTTGTGTCAGTTATATCTAAATTAAAAAACAAGACTATCGGGATTTCCCTGGTGGGCCAGTGGTAAAGAATCTGCCTTGCAATGCAGGGAACCTGGGTGGGTTCAATTACTGGTTGGGGAACTAAGACCCCACATGCTTTGGAGCAACTGAACCCACGTGCCACAATGAAAAAGCCTGTGTGTAGCAACTAAGACTAGATTCAGCCAAATAAATAATAAATATTTTTTAAAATAAATAAATAAAAACAAGACTACCAAGATAATGTGGGGTTTCCCCAGTGGCTCAGCAGTAAAGAATCTGCCTATAATGCAGAAGCTGCAGGAGACATGGGTTGGATCCCTGAGTGGGGAAGATCCTCTGGAGAAGGAAATGGCAAAACACCAGTATTGTTGCCTGGAAAATCCCAGGGACAGCGGAGCCTTCAGGCTACACCCACAAAAATAATATTTTTAAAGCAAAAACTAGAAAGAAACTAAAGGCTTACCAAGAGGTCGACTAAATTATAGTACATCCATGCTATGGAGCAATATATAGCCATTAAAATTCAGGTTGAACATTTACCAGGTATCTTTGAGCAGTGGTATAATGGACATGGGTTTAACTTTTTCTTTGTATTTTTTCCCATATTTTTGCATCTGAACCATATCTGCAACTAGGAAAAAAAAGGATCAAATGTACGTTTTCACAAAGGCTTATTTTGCCATTTCCAACCTGAGCATCCGGCTAAAGATAATCAAAGCTTGAAGGCTGATCGGTGGACAGTTTAGATATAATCAAGTCAAAATGTCAATAAACACCATGACTGCTCCTTCCAGCCATCACTATCCTTGTCCTAAACACACTAAGGGAGGTGGGTCCCAGGGAAAGAGAATTCAGAGCTTCTTACTTCTGTTTGCCAGCTTCTCTGGGGCCCCGGGCTTCACAGGTGGCTCGGTGGTAAAAAAAAAAAATCCACCTGCTGATGTACAAGACGCAGGAGACACAGCTTCGATCCTTGGTCTGGGAAGATCCCTTGAAGTAAGAAATGGTAACCCATTCCAGTATTCTTGTCTAGCAAATCCCATGCACAGAGGAGCCTGGAGGGCTACAGTCTATGGAGTCACAAAGAATCAGACAGGACTTAGCAACTGAGTACGCATACACTGGGGCCCTACTTCTGACCTGGATCCTAGACATTGGTTTTTTGCTTGTTTGTTTTTTTAATTTTTTATTTTACTGCATCAGGTGTTAATTGCGGCATGTGGGATCTAGTTTCCTGACCAGAGATCAAATCTGGATGCCCTGCATTAGCAGTACAGAGTCTTAGCTGCTGAACTACCAAGGAAATCCCTGTTTGTTTCATTTTTAAAGCTTCTCTAACTGACTGTAAAGTATAGCCATAGTTGGAAACCCAAGGTTCTATTCCACTCTGCTCATTTTGAGGATGGGACAACAGAGGCCTGCTGCTGCTGCTAAGTCACTTCAGTCGTGTCCGACTCTGTGCGACCCCACAGACGGCAGCCCACCAGGCTTCTCGTCCCTGGGATTCTCCAGGCAAGAACACTGGAGTGGGTTGCCATTTCCTTCTCCAATGCATGAAAGTGAAAAGTGAAAGTGAAGTCGCTCAGTCGTGTCCGACTCTTCATGACCCCATGGACTGCAGCCTACCAGGCTCCTCCGTCCATGGGATTTTCCAGGCAAGAGTACTGGAGTGAGGTGCCATTGCCTTCTCCCAACAGAGGCCTAGAGAAGTTCAAAATGACATCGGCACAGAGCTAGACCCTGGTCCTTTGCACTTTAGCAAGCCAATAAAATTAAGGGTGGGGTTTTATAAATTGACAGTCTTGGAGGACCCCAAAAGTTTTAAGAGGAAAATGCGGATGGAGTGCAGACTTCTAAAAATAACCTACTTATCAAATAGCACAGTGCAATTTGGAAACGTTAATCATAGTCTAACATAACAATGGGAAAGGCACTACAAAATCTAAGTTGATGCAACTGTATTGAGCAAGCAATGAGGACAGAAATCAAAATATCATTGTGTTCAAGGTTGGCTTTACTCCAGAACAAATTAACATAATTCTGTCCAGGCCTTTGTCCCCCGCTTAGTTGGGTCCAAAGACCCCTGCCTAGTGCTCCTGATGACTTCCAAGAATGTCCTCCTCTGGTTACCGTTGCAAACCAGTTACCTTTACAAACCAAGAGGAATAGCTCCTCTTTCCATTAAGCCTCTACCCTGACCGAGAACAGTTCCAACACCTCATACGTCCTCCATGAGGCAGACAGAATAAGGCCTCAAGCTGTTTTCCCAGGAAGGCGCACATTTGGAAAGAAGTTTAATCGTAAGTCATGGATCTGACTGTGTAATATCAGGAAAGTCCTCAACAAAGCATTTAACTCTTTAGGACTCAAACTTTTTCTGTCTGTGACACGTAGGCCCACTGGGAAATCTATGAGGTCTAGTCTAACTTATACCATGACAGCTTTGTGCAAGTTCAGCCCAGCCTGGTTTGTAAATGTAGTTAATCTTTAAGCTAGAAGTGTGTGGTGTTACAAGAATGTGTAAAGGAAGCCCTTCATTTTCCTACTTGTCCCTGGTTTATAAGCTCTACAAGAAATACAGAAAGTATGAAAGATAAGAAAAAATTAGACTTGTTACTATCTGAAGTCACTCAGGGGCTTCCCAGATGGCTCAGGGGTAGAGAATCAGCCAGCTGCCGGTTTGATCCCTAGATTGGGAAGACTCCCTGGAGGTGGAAATGGCAAGCCACTCCAGTATTCTTGCCTAGGAAATCCCATGGACAGAAGAGCCTAGAAGGCTCCATATAGTCCATGGGGTCGCAAAAGGTTAGACACAACATAGCAACTAAACAACAAAGCCATTCAGGGAAGAAAACAACTTCTCTGTTGTCTGATATATCATAAATCAATACCCTGGTGCTGCCTGACTTCTAGATTATGTGGGAAAATTGGATTTTCAATATTTGCACTTCAGTTTTTAAAAATCTTCAGTTTCTTATCTCGAATGTTGAACATTCTCTTTGTCATGATATAGCGAGTGAAGAGTGTTGGATGGGAGGGGGAAACCCTACCATTTGGTTCACTGAACACCCAAGCAGTAAGAAGATACTTCTCTGCAAAAAAACCTCCTTGCTTAGCTTTTCAAGGGCAACCTGCACTCACTGATGTATAAAATTCACTGAGCTCCCAGGCACCAGGTCATGAGGAGCAAATAATAAGCACTGTAGACAAGTTTCCTGCATTCTTAGAGCTTATCATCCCCTGGAAGAGGCTAGCAATAATCAGATAGCCACAAAGTGGTACGCTAACCCACGTGATAAAGGCTGTGATGAAAACTGGTAAGAAGAAAAGAGAATCTATAAAAAGAGGAGGGAGATTGGAGAGTGAGTGAAAGTGTCTCCTGAGGAACTGACCTTTGAAACTGAAGGATGAGTGGGAGTTTACTCAGAGGATGGACAGGCAACTCAGACAAGCCACAAGCCAGGCAGAGGCCAAGGAGAAGAGCAGCTAATTGGAGAGAAGTTTTGTCCGCTGTCCCTTTAAGGTCCTTTCAATTATCTGAGGGCAAGTATGCAATCATCTTGCTTTGGGAACTCCACCTATACTTGCAAAATGTGAATCTTCCCAAGTCACTTGATACCAACCCACCTTTAAAAACACTATCCCATTATTTATCAAGTGCTCTCATTTTTTTGCCCATTGCATGTGAGGATTTCTTATCATGGATTTTTAACCCTCTTACATGACTTCTAGTGAGTGAGGTCCTGTGTAGGATGGAAAGGGAATTGGAGATCTAAGTATACATATAGCTGATTCACTTTGCGGTACACAACATTATAAAGCAATTTTACCCCAATTAAAAAAAAACTGTTTTAAAAGAGGAAAGAAAGGGGATGATCCTATCATTTCCTTCACTGAAAGGAGCAAGATAACTCCTTTCTACAAGGAAACCTGCTCCTCTTGCTTTTAGAGGGCAGGAGGTTCCTTTTCCAGATCTGGAAGTTAAATGACTAAGGGTAATGTTTGAAAAAGTTTGAGAAATACTAGTGGAAAACTGTGCTCTTCTTCAGCTCCCTGGGCTAAAGAAACAGAGTAGATGCTAGAGGAGAGAGCAACAGGGAGCAGCCCATGCATCTACCTGTGGATATAAACTGTGTGCCCAGAAAATGCCAGACAGTGTTTCAGGAATGAGGCAGGTTCTTAATCTCCCTTCTCTGCACCATTTTAAAGAGAAAGCAAGAGGAAAGGGGCAGGGGCTCTCAAAGGTCTCTAAAAGTTTCTGGGTGTCCTGTGGGATGGAGAAGGAAACACAAAAGGAGAAAATAAAATATCATGGAGGAAGATTTCTCTGGAGTGGAACCCACCACCCACCCCCATCCTCTAATTAAATCCTACCATTTAACGCCCACAGTATTCCATTCCCCGTGAAAGCCAGGTTCTTCATAATTCCTCAGTTACTAGATCTAGAAATCTACATATAAATACATGCCACCTTCCTGTCATCAAAAGTTCTAGGAAGAAAAAATGCCTGGTTTCTTCCTCCACCACCAAGACCACCACCCCCATCAAAGAGTTGTAATCCATTGTTTCCCTTTTCCTTTGTCACACTTTCCACCTCCCCTGCAGGAAGGGCACAGACGCTGTGCGGGCCCAAGGTGTCTCACTGGTGCCAGGAGTCCACCCTCCCAGAGAGCAGCCCTGCGCCCTGGCACGTTGGCATCTGCAGCCTGTCTCGTCTCTCGCGCCTGGAGTCCTTGTGCACTGCGCCGATGCGCTGGCTTCCCAAAGCCGCAGTGGATTGTATAACCACACTGTGCAGCCTGAAGGACAGTGTCGTGAGCCTCCCTCCTGACAGCATCTGTTCAGAGTCACTTGGTGTCAGCTAAAAAGAGACCCACCAGGCTGGCGGGACCCGAAGACTCTAGGGGAGGGTGGGAGCGAAGCGCGCTGTCTGGACAACAGCACTGTTAGTAGGCGGTGGGGTTGGTAAAACTCTCCAGCAGCAGTATTTAAACCCGCAGTTCTGTCTGGAGAGCCGACGGTGCAGGACGGTGAGGAGCAAGCGGAGTTCTACTGCACCAGCTTAGCGTGGATCAAACAAAGGGGATGGCGCGGAAACTCACAATGAGAGAGGGGGTAGTTGTCGGAATTTCTCCCCAGCGAAGCCTCTCCCAAAAATAACAATGACATCTCCGCTCCTCTTTTCAATTATGTAACTCTCACACATTTGGAAGAATATGCATGGACGGCAGAAAATCTCTAAAGAGACTCTTAAAAAAAAAAAATCTCTAAATAGCTTTAGCTCAGGGGCCATCTGAAGTCTTAACAGACCCGGTTGTCACCTGGCAGCGTTAGAGGATGTCATCCTAGGGGTGGGACTCACCGCTCGGACAGCCGGGTCACCACCGGGGACTCGGCCCTCTCGGCTCGGCAAGGATCGCCGGAAGCCCCTCGCCGCGTTGCGGGGCCGGCTGGACCTACCAGTCCGCGGGCTGCAGAGCGATCTGCCCCCTTCACCTCCCCCCTCTGCGAACACCTGGCCCGCGGTTACCTCCGGGGCCGCCAGCCTCCGCAGCCCATTGGCCGGCTCCCCGGCGCCCTTGCCTTTGGCGGCGGGGAGATGCCCGAGCTCGGGCGTCCGTGCCTCGCCGTCCGCAGGGCCCGCGCCGTTCTCGCTGGGGCCTTCATCCGGCGCGGGGAAGAGCCCGCAGCGGCGCTGGAAGCGGGCGACGAGCTGGGAATCCTGCAGGCTCCAGAGCAGCTCGGCCATGGTGCTCCCGGAGCCGCCGCCGCCGCCCGGTGCCCTCTGCTCGCGCCTTCCCTCCCGCCCTCGCCCGCGCCGGGCTGGGCGCTCGGGGTGGCTGGCGGGCGGGCGGAGCCCGGGGCGCCAGCCAACAGGTGCGCCGCTCGGGTCCTAGCGCCCGCCCCCCGCGCGCGGACGCCCAGGTGTTCGCTTCCACCTTGCCCAGGGCACGTCCCGGCTCCTTCCCTTCCGGCGGGCCCGCGCGGACTCGGGTGATCTCTGGCGTCCGGCAGGCTGGGAACTGGGAGAAAAGGTACAGGTGTCCCCACCCCTGTCGGCTGGTGCATAAGTGCCACCTAATGGGGAGCGGCCGCGCACGTGTGGATCTGCGTGAGTCCACTTGGCGCGCACTGGCTGATCGCTTAGGGACCTTCCTGTTCACTATTGATCTCAAAGAGAGGTCAGATTTTCCACCACCCCCCACACCCCAACTCCCCGCATCCAGCCTCTAGTCTCTGCCTTTACCCACTTCTGGCAGGGAGCGCGAGCCCCGGCTAGAGAACATTTCTTGAGTTATTGCCAAATTCTGCGTGATGTCGCATCTCCCCACAGCCCCAAACTTGTGCGACATTGCTCAAGAACCAACCGAGTGGGGTTCAAGTGGATACCGAGTCATCCTCCGACTCCCTGCCCTTGCCCTTGTGATTTGGCAACTCGGGAACACCTAGATACGTGGAGAGGAGCACTGATTCTTTCTTTCTTGGTGTTCCGCATTAAGAAAGATGGTGCTTGCCCCTTCCCCCGACTTTTTTTTTTTCCACTCTGCCTTTAGACACTTGAGACCTAAAGAGAACAAGGTGTTGAAGGATCTGGAGGAGTTGACTTCTCCCCGCACCAGGGCGGGTTTTAGGAATCTCAGCAGAAGAGCAAAGAAAACATCCTGCCTGTCGACCTTGATTTTGCCTCCTCCCTCCTGAATCCTCTCGAGACACTGCACTTCCTCACAGAGAAAGCCAACAGTCAAATTAGGCCCAGCTGACCAGCCTGCAAAGAAAGTGCAATTCAATCTTTCTTTCTTCAGTCTGCAGCTGAAGCCTGGGGTTTTTGGTAGGCCCCGTGTAAAGCTGCTAAGTATTTGGTTGCACACAGGACTAGGGAGGCACACCTGCTCATCACTGACCTTGTTTAGCCAGTTGTCATTTCAGGCCAGGAAGTCTTTTGGATGTAGCCTTCAAGGATGATGTGGTCTCCCTTGTGTCTGAATTTCTGCTCTTCTTCCCAGTCCTGTCTGGCAAGCAAGATCCAGGTGGCTGAGAGAACAATAAAATTCTTAGCAAATAACCATTTTCTACTTAATTTACAGAAGAGACACAGAACTGCTGGCCCAATCAGGCTGTGTCACACAAAGAGATGTTCAGTCCTAGAAGCAGAAGGCTCCTCTTCCGTCTGCTGTGGTCATTTACAGCCACTGGGACCAAATTCTGGAGAAGATAATGGCACCCCACTCCAGTACTCTTGCCTGGAAAAATCTTATGGGTGGAGGAGCCTGGTAGGCTGCAGTCCATTGGGTCTCGAACAGTTGGACGCAACTGAGCGACTTCACTTTCACTTTTCACTTTCATGCATTGGAGAAGGAAATGGCAGCCCACTCCAGTGTTCTTGTCTGGAGAATCCCAGGGACGGGCGAGCCTGGTGGGCTGCCGCCTATTGGGTCGCACAGAGTCAGACATGACTGGAGTGACTTAGCAGCAGCAACAGCAGCAGGGATCAAATTCTGTGGGGTTTTCTCTTTATTTTTGGCTGTGCTGGGTCTTTGTTGCCGAGCATGGGCTTTCTTGAGTTGCGGTAAATGAATGGGGCTGCTCTCCAGTTGTGGTGCCAGGCTTCTCATTGCAGTGGGTTCTCTTATTGCAGAGCATGGGCTGTAGGTGTGAGGGTTCAGTAGTTGTGGCACATGGGTTTTAGTTGCTCCCCAGGATGTAGAATCTGCTGGGACCAGGGATCGAACCTGTGTCCCCAGCATTGGCAGGTGGATTCTTAACCACTGGACCACCAGGGAAATCCTATGGTTCTGTTTTTAAAGTAGGAATTGTGGCTTAGGACCTTTTCTTTTTTATGATAAAGAAATATGCTTTCCCGTGATGACGCTTAAGTTATGTAGTTACCAAATTTGATGTTGTGATTTCCCTTTCTCCCAAATAGTAGAGTCAAAGCCAAACATGGCATATGGAGCACAAGGCCAAAAAAATGCATATTCAGACAAGGCATTTTTATCCCCTTGGGGACCAGGCACTAACCCCAGCTTCCAGTGGCTTGTGACATCACTGTGGGCCTCAGTTGCCTTCTGTGATGAAATGACATTTCTTAATTCTTGTGTGTGGCAGTCCTTGTCTTGAGGCAATATCACGCCATCTCCTTCTTTATTGTCACAGCGCATTCTCCCAGTGTGATTCTCTGTGCCCAGGTCTCCCTCTTCTTATAGGGACACCAGTCCCAGTCTTTGGATTAGGGTCTAGTCTAAACCAGTCTGGCGCATCCTAACAGGATTACATCTGCAAAAATTACATTTGCTTCACATTCACAGGTTCTGGGAGCACATGAATTTGGAGCAAATGCTACTCAACCCAGTTAAGTATTGGGTTGGCCAAAAAAATTCCTTTGGGTTTTTCCCACAAGATGTTATAGAAAAATATAAATTCCGTGTTACAAGTTATAAGCTTTTTGGCCAACCAAATCCTTACTCTCTGCCAGGCATGTGCTTAGTACTTTCACACCATAACTAATTTAATCACATTTTATCTTCCCAGTAGCCCTCTGAATTAGCCACTCATCCTTCATGTATTTGACAATTATGCATTTACTAATGTCAGACACTATTCTAGGACTGGGGATGCATCAGTTAAAAAACCGGAACTCCTAGATCATAAAACTTATATTTTAGTAGTGTTAGTCAGTCATATCTGGCTCTTTGTGACCGCATGGACTGTAGCCCATCAGGCTTTTCTAAGCATTCCCTGGTGGCTCAGAGGTTAAAGCATCTGCCTCCAATGCAGGAGACCCAGGTTCGATCCCTGGGTCAGAAAGATCCCCTGGAGAAGGAAATGGTAACCCACTCCAGTATTGTTGCCTGGAGAATCCCATGGATGGAGAAGCCTGGTAGGCTACAGTCCATGGGATCACAAAGAGTCAGCCACGACTGAGCGACTTCACTTAGGGTCCTCTATCCATGGGGATTCTCCAGGCAAGAACACTGGAGTGGGTAGCCATGCCCTCCTCCAGGGGATCTTCCTGACCCAAGGATTGAACCTGGGTCTCCTGCACTGCAGGCAGATTCTTTACCATCTGAGCCACCAGGGACAGCTATTTTTAAAAAATAAAATAAATCTGTACTTTTAGTGAGCGACAAATGCCGTGGAGAAGCACAAGGTGGTTGGGGCAGGAGGAATACGTGCAGGTTAAGATAGTCACCTCCAAGAAGAGGATATTGGTGCAGAGACCTGGAAGAAGAAGAGCCCACTCAATCCAGATCAGGAGAAACAGCAGGCCAGATAGAGGACACTGCACTTATAAAAGCCTTGAGGCCACCAAATCTTGAAGTATTGGACAAACCACTGGGAAAGGAACAACCTGGTAGTGTTGTAGGTAGGGGGAGGCCCCTTTAGGGCCCCAAGAGCGTGCTCTTGTCTAACACTCAGAATTTTCCAAGGAGACATGTGCTGACAAAGCAAGAGATTTTATTGGGAAAGGGCACCTCGGTGGAGAGCAGGAGGGTAAGGGAACCCAGGAGAACAGCTCTGCTGTGTGGCTTGAAATCTCAGGTTTTATGGTGATGGGATTAGTTTCCGGGTGGTCTTTGGCCAATCATTCTAACTCGGAGTCTTTCCTGATGGTGCACGCATCACTCACCCAAGATAGATGCTAGCGAGAGGGATTCTGGGAAGTGGACGGACACACAGTGTCTCCTTATGACCTTTCCCAAACTCTTCTGGTTGGTGGTAGCTTATTAGTTTCGTATTCCTTACCAGGATCTCCTGTCATAAAACAACTCATACAAATGGTTACTAAAGAGCTTGGCCAGGGTGGGTGGTTTCAGTCAGTGTGCTTCCCCGAACTGTAGGAGAGGCTTGAGTACAAGGATTGTCTTGGGAGAGGTGGGGTCTAGTAGGACCATTTAGACTATATATATACATAGTCGCTCAGTCATGTCCAACTCTTTGCCACCACATGGACTGTAGCCTACCAGGCTCCTCCATCCATGGGATTTTCCAGGCAAGAGTACTGGAGTGGATTGCCATTTCCTTCTCCAGGGATCTTCCCAACCCAGGGATCGAACCGAGGTCTCTTACATTGCAGGCAGATGCTTTACCGTCCGAGCCACCAGGGAAACCCCAATAGGACCATTTAGACTATAATAAATAATACAGTTAGGGGCTTCCCTCATAGTTGAGTCAGTAAAGAATCTGCCAGCAATGCAGGAGACCTGGGTTTGATTACTGGGTCAGGAAGATCCCCTGGAGAAGGAAATGGGAACCCACTCCAGTATTCTTGGCTGGAGAATCCCATGGACAGAGAAGCCTGGAAGGCTGCAGTCCTTGGGGTTGCTGAGGGTCGGACACGACTGAGTGACTTCATTTTCACTTTTCACTTTCATGCACTGGAGAAGGAAATGGCAACCCACTCCAGTGTTCTTGCCTGGAGAATCTCAGGGACCCGGGAGCCTGGTGGGCTGCCACCTATGGGGTCTCACAAAGTTGGACATGCCTGAAGTGGCTTAGTAGCAGCAGCAGCAGCAGCAATAAACCACCACCAAATAGTAAAGTGAAAGTGTTAGTCAATCAGTTGTGTCCAATTCNCCGGGAGCCTGGTGGGCTGCCACCTATGGGGTCTCACAAAGTTGGACATGCCTGAAGTGGCTTAGTAGCAGCAGCAGCAGCAGCAATAAACCACCACCAAATAGTAAAGTGAAAGTGTTAGTCAATCAGTTGTGTCCAATTCTTTGCAACCCAATGAATTGTAACTCACGGGGCTCCTCTTTCCATGAAATTCTCCAGGCAAGAATACTGGAGTGGGTTGCCATATACTCCCACTTTACAGATGAGAAAACTGAGGCTCATAGATGGGAAACCTAACCAAAGCCACACAACTAACTGCCAGAAAGTGAAAGTGAAGTCGCTCAGTCATGTCTAACTCTTTGTGACCCCATAGACTGTAGCCTACCAGACTTCTCTGTCCATGGGATTTTCCAGGCAAGAATACTGGAGTGGGTTGCCATTTTCTTCTCTAGGGGATCTTCCCGACCCAGGGATCAAACCCGGGTCTCCAAAAGTGCCAGAAGGAGGATTCAACTCAGGNACTGTAGCCTACCAGACTTCTCTGTCCATGGGATTTTCCAGGCAAGAATACTGGAGTGGGTTGCCATTTTCTTCTCTAGGGGATCTTCCCGACCCAGGGATCAAACCCGGGTCTCCAAAAGTGCCAGAAGGAGGATTCAACTCAGGTTTTACTGACTAAAGCGTAATCTTTCTATTACTAAACCACATTCTATTCCTGGAATTTATCTTCACTCTTTACTTTTGTATTGAAAAGTTTTCCCAGTGTGTAGTGAGTGCTCAATAAACACTTTGGGAATGTTGTTCTAGACTAAGAGTACACCTCACAGTTTTTAGAGCTTTTGGACTCATTTGTAAATATTTGCATGTGAATTCTACACCCCTCAGAGACCAGTGGTTTTGAAAGGGGAAAGAAGGGTTGAGGGGGTGCTGGCGGGGTAGGGCACAACTTTCTAAAGAATTACATAACCTGAGGACACAACATAAACCGATTAGGATTAAATGGGTCCAAGATGGCAGACAAGTCAACTTTGATTAGAACTTTATCCTCAATCAGCAAGCTAAATGACACACCCAGAGGTTCCAGGACAGTCCCAAGTCACCATCAAAAGACCAAAAAGTGGGCGGCAGCTGGATTCCTGGAAATCTCCACCCCTTGCCCCAAATAGTTGGAATAGTCCTCCCACTGGAGAAGGCAATGGCAAACCACTCCAGTACTCTTGTTAGGGGAAACACACTGATTGAAACCATCCACCCTGGCCAGGCATGAGTTGTTTTATGACAGGGGATCCTGATAAACCACCACCAATGGGAAGAGTTCGGGAAAGGTCGAAAGGAGACACTGTGGGTCCATCCACTTCCCAGAATCCCTCTCGCTAGTATCCATCTTGGCTGAGCGATGCGTGAGCCACCAGGAAAGACTCTGAATTAGAGTGATTGGCCAAAGGCCACCCAGAAACTAACCCCTCCCACTCATTAGCCTATGAAATTACCCAGACCATAAAAAATAACAAAGTCACATTTCAAGACCATTGTACTTGTCCTCTGCCATGGCCTGCACTCTGTCTGTGGAGTGTGTTCCTCTCTGAATAAATCTGCTTCTTACCTGTCACTTTGTCTCTCATTGAATTCTTTCTGTGATGAGACATCAAGAACTTGAACTTTATTAGGCCCTGAAACCAGGTCTGTGACCTCAGTGGAAAAGCGTGGGGTTTGGCTGGGTTCGAGTCCTGGTCTTGTGGGTTTGATTACCAAACTGAGGTAAAGTTTCAGTTTTACCTCTTTTTTTGTTTTTTTTTTTTTAAGAAAAAAAAAATGGAGACTGAGATGTAAAATGATTTTTCCCAAAGTTAGAGAATTTATTAGATACTCTGCAGCGTCTGCCATTTCACAATGCTCTTATGGGGAGAATTTCCTTCCTTCTTCATCTGTACTCAGGGGATGAGAAAAGAATGAGAGGAGATGGCAGCCATTTTTGAGCCACATGACCTGGCCCCCTTACCAGGGCCAAGTTGACCCTGGACTGTACACCACTTGATCACATTTAGGATCATCAAATGCTTTCTCCTTTGTAATCTGGATTCACAGACCTTTGTCAGTATCTGTTGAACTAGGGAGAAGAAAACTTAAAAAGAGACCATGCCATGGGGCAGACAAGTGGTCTTGTTGCTGAATCCAAGCTCAGTCTGCTTGCCACACAACTAAGCCAATAATCAGGAAACAAGGTGTTGAGGCAAGAAATAGGGACTTGACTCATAAAACTGGGCATCCTAGAAGGCAACCTAGTGTCTTGAGAGTACCATCTTATGGTGAGGGGAGGGAGGCTGTCTGCATGCCAGTTTCTTTTATAGAATAGAGGAGGTGAGAAAGTAAAGTAAAAAGGCCATTCATTTTGCAAAGTACCTCTTGACTGAGCCAGCATCGGGAAGGGGATGTGTTAATTTCCTCTTTTCTGCAACCATTCACAGGTGGGCAGGGTCAGAATATCTCCCTTCCTACAGAACAAAGGGTCTTTAGTTTAACATTTGGAACAGAGGGACAGGTTCCCAGAGGCAGGCCATTATGTATACTGATAGCTAAAGACAGCATCCTTTTAGCGATTATAATAACAAAAGCAACAGTTAAAGTCAAAGATACTGATGCTGGGAAAGACAGAAGGTAGGAGAAGAAGGGGGCCACAGAGGACTAGATGGTTGGTTGGCATCACCGACTGAATGGACAGGAGTTTGAGCAAGCTCCAGGAGATAATGAAGGACAGAGAAGCCTGTTGTGCTGCAGTCCATGGAGTTGCAAAGAGTCAGACATGACTGAGCAGCTGAACCACAACAAAATCAAAGAAACAGATCCAACATGGAGTCAGGTTTCACTCAGCAGACTTACTGCTGAGTGCTCATAAGGGAGGAATAAAGCAGACAGGCACACAGAGAAGTTAGGCAATACAGGCAATTAATCTGGTAAGACAACTCTGTGTCGGCACCTTATTCTGGTCCTTGTGAAGGTCTTCCTAGCCTGGGTTTCCAAACTGCCCCTGAATCCTTGGTAGCAAATCCCCCATGTCTTTTACTTGTGACCTGAAGAGTCCTAATTCAGACAGCCAGGAATTGGCAGAATAGGGAAACTGGAGTAACTCCTCACCTTCAAGTCACCATCAGGTGATTACGAAGCCCTACCCACGTCTTGCTGCTGGAGGTTTCATCTTGCTGCAATGGAAACTGCAGATTCTGACTCCACCTCAGCCCCTCAACGTGTTGCAAAGGCCTTCCTAAGAGATTAGGGAACACAGTGAGTCTATTGCTATTATTTCATCTCATGGTGACTCAAACTGCCTCCTGGGCTTGGGGAAATCTAGTCACTTTCTATGGGGAGGGCATTCTGAAATCCAAACTTGTGGCATGGAATCCTTTCAAGATTTGCAAACTACCACATATGTGAATTTATTTTCTAGCAGTATTTTTAGGAAAGATAATTTATATCTTTGCAGATACGTAAAGTACTCAAGGATTAATAACTTTAGGAGATTAAAGATGTATCATTTGTTGACAAATTGATCAAAGTCCTAGGCTCCATGGACTGTTTAGATCACTGAGATTTTGAAATACAAAGCATAGAACTGATCTTCTATTTTTCAGGGTACTTTAACTAATGAAAAACACTTTTTTCTATTAAGACAGTTTCAGTAAATCATCAAACATAAATTATTTTCTTGAGCCGGGGGGACCTTTTAGACTGGGAGAAATTTCAGCTTAAAATCTTGCTTTGAAAGAAAACATTTACAGGTGATGTTCCTGTAGAGTGAGGGGCCGGGGAGCGGGCAGAAAGAGGGAAAGCAATAAGAAGAAAAACTAGGAGTCTTTAGTTTCCCCTGCAGCAAACAGTCAAGGAATGGTCCAGTTTGCACGCTCTCACAACCATGAATATTGATTAAGAGTTTGATTTCAGCCAGCACTTCTTGGTTTGAACCCAATTGAATCAAACCATATGAGACTAGTTTTCTCCAATGAGTTTTGATGGATTTTGACCACTTTATGAGGAATATTGTAGAGTTTAGCTGGCTCTACCCAACTAAAGGACTTAGGGGATGGGGGTTATCTCATGCCAACCAGTTTTAAAGGTCAGTCCTCTTTGTCTGACTTATGCTTTGATGAAACATCAAACATCTAATGGAAAAAAGCAAGCCATTTCTTTCACTTCCATCAGGCTTGCATTGGGGTTGGTCAAGCTCATATGCAGAGAACTCCAATTGAAGACAAAGAAATTGTCTGTTTGACTGTTCACAAGTCATCTATTAGGGTGGTCATTTTTATTGCTAAAGAATATTCCCTGTAAGTATCACTCATTGTTGAGTCCTTTCCAATAATCCGCCAGGGATTCCCTGGTGGCTCAGAGGATAAAGCGTCTGCCTGCAATGCAGGAGACCCGAGTTTGATCCCTGGGTTGGGAAAATCGCCTGGAGAAGGAAATGGCAGCCCACTCCAGTATTCTTGCCTGGAGAATCCCATGGACAGAGGAGACTGGTGGGCTATAGTCCATGGGGTCGCAAAGAGTCGGACACGACTGAGCGACTTCACTTTCACTTCCAATAATCAGTTTCCGGGACACTTTTATAATATGATTCAATTTATGAATTCAGTTAACACTTTCCAAGACTAGGTTTATTAAGTAGATCTAAGCAGAACCATTGGAGAAGGCAATGGCAACCCACTGCAGTACTCTTGCCTGGAAAATCCTATGGATGGAGGAGCCTGGTAGGCTGCAGTCCATGGGGTCACTGAGAGTCGGACATGACTGAGCGACTTCACTTTCACTTTTCACTTTCATGCATTGGAGAAGGAAATGGCAACCACTCCAGTGTTCTTGCCTGGAGAATCCCAGGGACAGGGGAGCCTGGTGGGCTGCCATCTATGAGGTCGCACAGAGTCGGACACGACTGAAGCAACTTAGCAGTAGCAGCAGTAGAAGTAGAACCGTACCACTTAGTTGTCAAAAATTTAAAACCTCATCCACTCTGAAATAAGCTTCCAAATCTAAATGAAACACTGGGTTATACTTCACTCATATATTCAAATTCATGAATCATCTGTAAGCTATAGGTGGATTGAAAAACTTCACATTCATCTCCAATACACATTGTCTAATAAAGCAAATCCCAGAATAATATGAAACACAGGTATAACGTGTTGATATCATGTTTAAAATGTTAAAATATGCATTTGTGTACATGTATGCACGTGTGCATATGTGTGCACACATGCAAAGGAACTGAAAAGGGTCTGAGGGACTTGCTTGTCTGTCCAGTGGTTAAGACTCCAAGGTCTCAAAGTAGGGGGAAAGAGTTCGATCCCTGACTGGGGAACTGAGATCTAGCGGCCTAAAAAAAAAAAAAGAAAGAAAGAAAGGAAAGGAAAATAATAGAAAAAAAAGAAAAAGGAGGCCTGGGGTAAAGGCACCCATTAACTAAGAGGAATTATTTCCTGGCATGGGATAGGAGTCAAAGAGACCTTTCAGTTTTTACTCTATGTACTGGAATTTATTTGAATTTTTCATAGATGTATCACCTTTGTAATTTAAAAAGATTTGTTGTTCTTTTGGACTTACCTGGTGGCACAGTGGACAAGAACCTGTCTTCCAACGCAGGTGACAGGGATTCCATCCATGGTCCAGGAAGATCACACGTGCCAAGGGGCAAGAAAGCCCATTTGCTTAAATTAGTGAGTGGCTGCTCTGGAGCCCATGAGTTACAACTACTGAGCCTGTGCTGCAACTTCTGAAGCCCATGCACCTAAAGCCTGTGCTCTGCAAAAAAAAGACACCACCACAATGAGAAGCCCATGTACCCCAAAAAAGAGTAGTCCCTGCTTACCACAGCTACAGAAAAGCCCACACAAAGCAATGAAGACCCAGCACAGCCAAAAATCAATTAATCAATCAAAGATTTGTTGTTCTTTTAAAACTCTTCTGGTCAGGCTTGGTGAGTGAGAGAAGCCAGTTTTTAAGATGCTTATACAAATGAGATTATTGTGAGTAATTATACCAAGAGATTACAATCATTGAAAGTGGGCTATGAGCCACCAGATATTACTAGCATGCCTTTCTCACAAAGCTAGCAACGCCTGTCAAACTCATCTGATAGACAAAAAAAAAAAAATCATTTTAAGCATGTGGTCCAGGGACTTCTGCGTTTCCAATTTGGTGACTTAATAAATCATTTTGTTGTGATGAGAGATTGGTAGGCAGTGGTGGGTACAGTGTGGAGACCAGGGACTCTATGGGATCTCCGTGTTCTTCATTATCGCAGGTAGGTTAATAAAGTTCCTTTCAGCAGAAGCATCTGTAGCTCTGACTGGTGTCTACAGTGGGCAGATGACCAATCCGTAACTGGCCCAAGTGCACAGGACTCCCAGACCCACTGTATATGAAAGCCCTGCCCATCAGGCCTGCCAATATCATTTCAGAATCAATGCTACCCCATGGCTTCAGCTGAGCCATCAGCAGTAGAGAGGCCCCTTAAGCAAAGTTTCCAGATTTAAGTCGGAGCTACAAATATATAGGAAGAGACACCTAGAGCAGAGGCTTCAGAATCGAGCCCACACAATAATTTTAAAAATGGAATTAACCGCATCTGATAAAGCTAGGTGGCACAGTGGTAAAGAACCTGCCTGCCAATGCAGGAAATGAAGGATACGTGGGTTCAGTCCCTGGGCTGGGAAGATTCTCTGGAGAAGGGAACAGCAACCCACTCCCATATTCTTGCCTGGAAAATTCTATGGACAGAAGAGCCTGGCAGGCTACAGTCCCTCCATGGGGTGGCAAAGAGCCAAACATAATTGAGCAAACACACAAACATCAGATAATTTTGTGTGAAATATAGATTTATCAGTTCAGTTGAGCTGCTCAGCTGTGTCTAGGTTGGTTGCTATCTAGGTTGCTCATTGCCTTTCTTCCAAGGAGCAAGTGTCTTTTAATTTCATGGCGGCAGTCACCATCTGCAGTGATTTTGGAGCCCCCCAAAACAAAGTCTGTCACTGTTTCCATTGTTTCCCCATCTATTTCCCATGAAGTGATGGGACCAGATGCCATGAGCTTCATTTTCTGAATGTTGAGCTTTAAGCCAACTTTTTTACTCTCCTCTTTCACTTTCATCAAGAGGCTCTTTAGTTCTTCTTCACTTTCTGCCATAAGGGTGGTATCATCTGCGTATCTCAGGTTATTGATATTTCTCCTGGCAATCTTGATTCTAGCTTGTGCTTCATCCAGCCTGGAATTTCACATGATGTACTCTGCATAGAAGTTAAATAAGCAGGGTGACAATATACAGCCTTGATGTACTCCTTTTCCTATTTGGAACCAGTCTGTTGTTCTATGTCCAGTTCTTACTGTTGCTTCTTGACCTGTATACATATTTCTCAGGAGGCAGGTCGGGTGGTCTGGTATTCCCATCTCTTGAAGAATTTTCCAGTTTGTTGTAATCCACACAGTCAAAGACTTCAGCATAGTCAATAAAGCTGAAGTAGATTTATGACTTCTCTTAAGAAATGAAAATTCTGATACCACTGGACCAAGATTCACTGTAGCCACACTTGCCTAAGCTCAATGTCTTCTGCTTTCTCCAGACAGGGCATTATTCTAGGATTTTCCACATTTCTCCCACTCTACAATTTTACCTTCTTCCTCCCTTGCTCATGTCATTGCCAGCTTGGTACTTGAAGCATGTAGGTTTACCTTCACTGCATTTAAAACAAGGAAGGCCAGTGCAGTTCTCAGCAAAGCAGTCCACTGGGATCCCATCCCCCAATCTCGGGGACTTCCCTGGTGGTCTCCATGCTCCCAATATCTGGGAGGCCAGGTTCGATCCCTGATCAGGGAATGATCCCACATGCTGCAACTAACACCTGGCACAACCAAATAAATAAATAAAAATAAATACTTAAGAAAGAAAGAAAACACAAGAATTCACAGCCTCACCTTAAGAAATCTAGAAGGCAGTGGAGCAGACAGGATGCAAATCTGTATCATTAAGTCTAAATGTAAATGTAGTCCTTGGATCTTCTTGCCTTCCTTAGCACAGTTAGTGACTGTCCATAAATGATCCTGCATTTCAATTTTTTTGGAGTATGTTTAAATTTCAACCATCCTCACATTTGTAGCACTTCTCTAAGGGTAAGTGTACCTGGTGGTAATTTTAATAGTGGTCTGTTGTCTTGCTTAGAAAACAAATACTTATCTCCTCAGAAGAATAATGAACGAAATGTTATTTCAACATTCTGCTCCTGGTGCTTTCTCATGCTTGTTGCCTCCTTTGTGCACATAATATATTTTTCTATCCGCAATAAGGTTGCAGGGCAGAAGGATCCGGCAGTGTGGATTTCACAGTCAGGAACACGCAAGTTCAAATCCAGGTGTCTCAGTCCTTAGGTGATTCTCTTTTCTTTGCTGAACCCAAGTTCACCATCTGTAAAATTGGTACACCATTCCATACCCTATTTTTCTTGAAGGCTCATTTCATGAAGTTAATGCAATGCTTGTTTCTTCCTTAGTTTCACTGTAAAAGAATTTTCTCCAAACCCCTTAAATGTTTTGTATCTGCATCATCACTGAAATAGCTTGACTTACATCATTTAGCTAATTCATTCTGTAAAGTGAGATAACAGGCTTTGTTGAAATAATATAACACCCTGCTTAATGATAACATCTGTGGTCAGGTGCAGTAGAAAACGACTTTCTTGATGATCAGCTGAAGTTAAAAAAAAAAGGAAAATAGGATAATCAAACACAATTTGATTTCTGGACTGCCTACATTAATTCTAAATCATAGAGTCTTAAATTTTACAGCCTTTACAATGTTTTTTAATAATTGATTTTATGTCCCATTGAAATACCAGTGTATTACTTAGCTAGTAAGTATTGATGAAGGCTTATAAATCCACATTCTAGTCATGAACTGAGTTTATTAACCATGCTAAATACTGTTTGTATAAATGAGGTATCTGTGGATTTGGTGAACACTAGAAACAAGGCTGAACGTAGAAGTATTAGTCACTCAGTCGTGTCCACCTCTTTGGGATCCCACGGACTGTGTAACCTGCCAGTCTGCTCTGTCCGTGGAATTCTCCAGGCAAGACTACTAGAGTGGGTTGTCATCCCCTTCTCCAGGGGATCTTCCTGACCCAGGGATCCAACCAGGGTCTCCCACATTGCAGGCAAATTCTTTATGGCCTGAGCCACCAGGGGAGTTTAAGAAAGGAGGCTAGAGAATTCCTTCAGTTGTTTTGCAGATCACTTCCCTACAAGCGAGGTTTTCATTCATAAGAGCCAGGAAATTGTTCCTTTGTTCAATGAATACAAAATCTAGCCTGCCTTAAAATTTCAGCTTCTTTCTCTATTCTTGGCTAACCTTTGGCCTTGGTGGTTAGTATCAGGGAGCAGCATAGCTGAATCTGTTCCAACGCCCCTGGCCTAAGAACAATTAACTTCACCTGCCTCTCGTGGACTTCTGGGACAGAGTGGCTTAGCCACTGAGTCAGAGAGCAGGGTTCCTGGAGTCAAGGCCACTTCTGAGAGTCAGCAAGCAGGCGTCCCCCCCACTACCTGCTATTGGTGGTACAGCTAAGATTGCAGACCTTTGCTGTGTGAATGAAGGAGGACAATTTGGGAGATTGTTTTTCAAGTCAACAAAATTTTACCTTATAAATTCTTTTCTCTGTTTTCATTTTGTCTTTAATATGTCTAAGTTCTCCCTTTATCACCTGCTGGAGGCCTAAAACCTACATTTGCCAAGCTCACTCTTGTTAGTCGAGTTCCAATTTATATTCCTTCCGAGAGAGAGGTTGGTGTGATATTTGAAAGTGAGTGTCAAGCAGAAGCCTTTTTGATCTGAAGCCTGATAAGTCTACTGTGGAGGCTTCCAGACCATAGACATGGGGCTTGGCAGCAGGTTCTGGGGTGTCTTGCTTTGAATCATCCACTTCTTGTGATTCACTGCAGTATCCTAATTACCTATATGCCACTGGTGAATTCCCTACATTCCCCATTCTTTTTCAGTGGATAAAGAGTTTCTCATTTCTGTTTCTTTCTACGTCACATAATACCGAGAGTAATGTATTAGTCAGGGTTCTCCAAGGAAACAGAAGCAAGGCCACTTGGCCATTTACTTTCTTTATAGATCTACATTTATGTGCTCAATTGCTTAGTCATGTTGACTCTGTGTGACCCCGTGGACTGTAGCCCGCCAGACTCCTCTGTCCATGGGATTCTCCAGGCAAGAATGCTGGAGAGGGTTGCCATTTCCTTCTCCAGGGGATCTTCCTAACTCAGGGATTGAAGCTTCATCTACTGTGTCTCCTGCACTGGCATGTGGATTCTTTACCACTGTATCACCTGGGAAGCTCATTTTTATCTATATCTATAAATATATCTATATATTTATATTATGTATGTTATACGTAATATACAAATACATAGATATATAAATGTATCTCTATGATTTCTATATCTACATATATCACAAGGTTTATCACAAGGTTTATCACAAGGAATTCAGGTCAGTTCAGTTCAGTTCAGTTGCTCAGTCGTGTCCAACTCTTTGCAACCCCATGAATCGCAGCATGCCAGGCCTCCGTGTCCATCACCAACTCCTAGAGTTTACTCAGACTCACGCCCATCGAGTTCGTGATGCCATCCAGCCATCCATCCTCTGTCGTCCCTTTCTCCTCCTGCCCCCAGTCCCTCCCAGTATCAGAGTCTTTTCCAATGAGTCAACTCTTCACATGAGGTGGCCAAAGTACTGAAGTTTCAGCTTTAGCATCATTCCTTCCAAAGAAATCCCAGGGCTGATCTCCTTCGGAGTGGACTGGTTGGATCTCCTTTCAGTCCAAGGGACTCTCAAGAGTCTTCTCCAACACCACAGTTCAAAAGCATCAATTCTTCCACACTCAGCCTTCTTCACAGTCCAACTCTCGCATCCATACATGACTACTGGAAAAACCATAGCCTTGACTAGACGGACCTTAGTCGGCAAAGTAATGTCTCTGCTTTTGAATATGCTGTCTAGATTGGTCATAACTTTTCCTTCAAGGAGTAAGCGCCTTTTAATTTCATGGNCTGTATTCCTAAGTATTTTATTGTTTTCATTGCAATGGTGAATGGGATTGTTTCCTTAATTTCTCTTTCTGTTTTCTCATTGTTTGCATAGATAAATGGAAGGATTTTCTGTGTATTAAGTTTAAGGAATTTCTGTGTATAAAGTTCCTACAACTTTATTATATTCATTGACTAGCCCTTGTAATTTTCTGGTGGTGTCTTTAGGATTTTCTATGTAGAGGATCATGTCATATGCAAAACAGTGAGAGTTTTATTCTTCTTTTCCAACCTTGATAACTATTATTTCTTTTTCTTCTCTGATTGCTGTGGCTAGGACTTTCAAAACTATGTTAAATTGTAGTGGTGAGAGTGGGCACCCTTGTCTTGTTCCTGGTTTTAGGGGAAATGCTTTCAATTTTTTGCCATTGCTGATAATATTTGCTATGGGTTTGTCATATATGACTTTTATTGTGTTGAGGTATGTTTCTTCTCTGCCTGCTTTCTAGAGAGTTTTTATTATAAATAGGTGTTGAATTTTGTCAGACTTTCTCTCCATCCATTCAGATAATCAAGTTTTTTACTCTTTTAATTTGTTAATANTCTTACCTTGGGCGTGGGGTATCTCTTCAGGGCTGCTCCAGCAAAGCACAGCTGCTGCTCCTTACCTTGAACAAGGGGTATCTCCTCACTGCCGCCATTCCTGACCTTCAATGTGGGAAAGCTCCTCTAGGCCCTTCTGCATATTATTCTGTGAATCAGATGATTCATCTGGTCTAAACCAGATGGATAGTTGGAGGTGGCTTCACTCATCAGACAGGGGGATGGAGATGTAACCATACATGTCTCCTTAGCCAAAAGACTAGTCCAGTCACAACCCCTCAGGAGCAGCAAAGATGGGTAAGCCTTGGTCTACAAGCACATTTCAAGCTTTGGCTTCTATCATATTTGCTAAAGCAAATGTCCCATTGGCCAAAGTATGTCTCATGGCTGAGCCCAGAGTCAAAGGAGAGAGAAATAAACTCCACCACTTAATATGAAAAATAGTGGCAGTTTTACAGTCTCACCACAACATCTACTTTCTTTTTGTTTTTAACTAAAATTTTATTTTTCATTTTTTGGGGCCACACCATGCAGCAAGTGGGATCTTAGCTCCCCAAGGATGGAATCCATGCCCCCTGCATTAGAAGGGCAGAGTTTTAACCACTGAACCACCAGAAAATTCCCCACAACATCTAATTTTTAATTTCTGTAGATACAGTATGGAGAGGAGCAAGTTAAATGGTGTTATAGGGAAATAACTGGTCATTTAGAATGTGAAGCATTCAAAATATAACTCGTTTATGTATTTTTTAAAAAGTCAATGCTATTAAGAAAATAAAGATGAAAAACACGATGGGTGGAGGAGGGAGACTGTAAAAGACTAAAACAATGTAACAACGAAATTCAGAGACGAACCTTATTGGATCATTAGGAAAATAAAAACGGTCATTAAAAAGTCTTTGGATAACTGGGGAAAATCAACTATGGATTGAATACACAGAACATTTTAAATTTCTTAACTGTGATAATGGCATTAAAATTGTGTAAGAAAATACGCTTATTCTCAAGAGATGTGAGGTGACTTATTTAGGAGTAAGATGTCATAATGCCTGTATTATAGTTTAAAGTGGATCATCAAATCAGTACACCTGTGTGTTTATATATGATAGAGGCTGTGTTAGAGGCTGAACTGTGCCTCCCCTATTCGTATGTTGAAGTTCTTACCACAATACCTTAGAATGTGACTGTACTTAGAAACAGTGCCTTAAAAGGTGATTCTCTGGTGGCTCAGATGGTAAAGAATCGGCCTGCAATGTGGGAGACCTGGGTTCAATCCCTGGGTCAAGAAGATCCCTTGGAGAAGGGAATGGCTACCTACTCCAGTATTCTTGCCTGGAGAATTCCATGGACAGAGGAGCCAGGTGGCTTACTGAGAGACTAATACTTTCACTTTCAGAATGTGATTAAGTTAAAAGGAGGCACTTAGGGTGGGCTCTAATCCAATCTGACTGGTATCAAAGAGATTAGGACACAGACTATGGAGAGGAATGACAGTGTAAGCACTAAGTTGTATCAGACTGTTTCGACACAGTGTAGCCTGCCAGGCTCCTCCATCCATGATATTCTCTAGGCAAGAGTACTGGAGTGGGTTGCCATTTCCCTCTCCAGGGGTAAGCACACAAGGGAAGATAATTATCTACAAACTTAGAAAGGAGGCCTCAAGACAAACCATCCCTGCTGACTTTTTGATCTTGTTCTTCCAGACTCCAGAACTGTGAGAACAGAAGTTTCTGTTGTTTGAGCCCTCCAGTCTATGTTGCTTTTTATGACAGCTCTAGCAAACTAATCCACATGGCAAAATTCTTTCTTTGTTAAATTTAAGTGAGGGATATACAGGTGTTCGTTGTGTTATTTTTTTTTTTTCAACTTTTCTTCAGGTTTGAAAATTCATGTAATAAAAAGTTGGAAGGACAAAACCTTTCAGGACATCCTCTCTATTCAACTGGCTCTTAAGAAAATATTTTCAATCAATTATAATTGAATTCTGCAATATAGAGATTTGGCTGAAACTTTGCTTAGAGAATAGATGAGTAGTTGGAAGTCTGACAAATTAAATGAGGAAGCCATTTCTCACTACACCAGCAGTTTCATTGTTTCAGATTTCAGGCCATTACATCTAAAGTGACACTCAGTGACATGATTGATTTGGAAAATGATTTTGTGCAACAGAATGAAAGGACAGAACAGGAAATGTCCTGGATTTCAGTTCCAAGTTATCACAAAACAGCAGCGATGGCAGTTGGCAAACTTTGGGACATGGTAGCATGGATAAGGGACATCAATGCTTGAATTATCCAAATGGTGCATTAACTCTGTCCCTCTGCCAGTAGCTCAAACAAGTACTTCTGATTTATTGCTTCTGTAGTAAACAATTTAGAGACCTTGGACACTGGATTTGATCCAAACAAAAAAGCAAGTTCATTGTGTATATTTTGCTGTCTTTTCTTTTTTCTGCTGTTTTCAACAGTTGCTCAGACACTCAAGTGTCCTATCTATTTCTCTTCTCCCTGGCATCCATGAGGTATAAAAAGAAGCAATCATACATTTAGGTGTTACTATTCTCAGCAGGTGATTGCATTTCTAATAGCATCAAGATCCTAAGAGATTTGTTCTCAATCCTGGTAGCACATTTGGAAGAGTTAAAACAAAATGACACAGACAACAATGCTGGGACATATCCCTAAATATTTTGAATTAATATGATCTGAGGTAGGACCTCAATATGGGTCCATTGTTGTTGTTGTTTAGTCGCTAAGTCATGTCTGACTCTTTTGCAACCCCATGGACTATAGCCCACCAAAATCCTCTGTCCATGGGATTTCTCAGGCAAGAATACTGGAATAGTTGCCATTTCCTTCTCTGGGAATCTTCCTGGCCCAGGAATTGAACCTGCATCTCCTGAATTGGTCGGTGCATTCTTTACCACTGAACCACCAGGGAAGCCCAGTATGGGTCCACGCTGCTGCTGCTAAGTCACTTCAGTCATGTCCAACTCTGTGCGACCCCATAGACAGCAGCCCACCAGGCTCCCCTGTCCCTGGGATTCTCCAGGCAAGAACACTGGAGTGGGTTGCCATTTCCTTCTCCAATGCATGAAAGTGAAAAGTCAAAGTGAAGTCGCTCAGTTGTGTCCGACTCCTAGCGACCCCACGGACTGCAGCCTACCAGGCTCCTCCATCCATGGGATTTGACAGACAAGAGTACTGGAGTGGGTTGCCAATGCCTTCTCCAATGGGTCCATACCAAGGTATATTTAAAAAGCTTCTCAGGTGATATCAATTTGCAGCTGGTAAGAACAACTGCCGTCACCTAAAGTCAGTTCCTAACCACAAGTCCAGATACTTCTAGGGAGTCTTTGAAGGGCCTTTAAAGGATTCTTTAAACCATCTCCAACATGATCCTTTTCTTTGATGATAAAATTCACTTTGAAAAAAAAAAATTATTTCCAAATATACTATTAAAGAATCATTTCACTCTTAAAAAAATGTTAAAAGCCATACCAGCCAGGGTAAACATGACATAGTTTGAGCAAACTCCAGGAGATAGTGAAGGACAGGGAAGTGTGACACGCTGCAGCCCATGAGGTCCCAAAATGTTGGACACAACTTAGCGAATGAATAGAAATGGGCCAGGGATGCTATTGGGCAAAGAGAGTATGCAGCTGCCAGATTACAACATCTAAAAAATTTTTCCCCGTTGACAACTGCATAACATAAATTTCCACTAGAACACAAATCTTAATTTCCAAATAATATTTTCTATTAAAGGAAACCAAAATTTCAGTAAGCACTTTCAGTTCAGTTCTGAAGCATGGGAAGTACATGGTAAGGCCAAGACATCTGTTCGCATTAAAACAAGAAAGTGCTTAAAATCTAGGACTTCCCTTGTGGTCCAGTGGTTAAAAATCCACCTTTCAGTGCAAGGGATGCAGGTTTGATTCTTGGTCAAGGAACGAATATTCCACATGCTGAGGGGCAACTAAGCCATTTGCCTGTATGCCACAACTACTGAACCCATGCACTGCAGTGAAAGATCTTGAATGACACAGTGAAGATCCCATATGCCACAGCTAAGACCTAACTCAGCCAAATTAAATAAATAAATAAAAAATTTAAAAGTGCTCAAAGGCTAATGGAGATGTTTCAAAAGGGCTCTGAATCCAGAATAAAGGAGCTCCTTTTGGCTAAATTTGGGACAATTTGAGCATCAGAAGAAATAATAACTATAAAGTGACTACAGAACAAGAAATAAAAATTCCCAGTCCATAATGCAAGAGAAAAAGGTAGTGACAGAGGATGAGATGGTTGGATGGCATCACTGACTCAATGGACATGAATTTGAGCAAATTCTGGGAGACAGTAAAGGACAGGGAAGCCTGGCATGCTGGAGTTCATGGGGAAGCAAAGAGTCAGACACCATTTAGTCACTGAACAACAATAACGATACTCAAAATGGAAGAAAAAGAACCAGAAAAAAAAATGGAGAAATTTATTTGCCACTATGAAGGTGACTATTAATAACTTTATTCTGAAAGAAATGAGTTAGATAGTAATTTTATCCTTATAGAAAGAATAGAGACTAATCTCCAGGTGATGATGGAAATCTCTTCCCTTAATGGATGCTACTTAATTTTTTTAAAAAAGGAAGACTTTTAAAAAATCACCAAGCTCCAATGAAATAACTGATTAATACAGCAGTCATTAATAAATGTGATAATACTGAATAAAATGTTAACAGGATTTCTGTTTTTGTTATGGATGAAGTAACAAAGATAAGATATATTGTAAAACAACCAAAGCACCAGACAAAAATATATGAAACAATCACCCAAAAGATGTTGGACATCAGCTTGTTAAGGACAGTGATCCCTGAGAAACTGAAAGCAAAGAGAAATGAGTCCCCTGAATATCACGGCTTATTCCTGCAGTTTCTAGGCTGCAGTGTGAAGAAGGGGAATTTAGGCAGAGCCCAGTGATATCCCTGAACTGCTTTGAGTTGGTGGAGATGGCAATTCAGGGAAGCTAAGATGCCTAGAGTTTGCAGGGGAGGATAAAAGTGACCTGAACAAAGAAACATGAGATCTAAAGGGAATGTCCCTCATATATTCAACTGAGTTGTTTAGCACACACATGTGAGGAAGCTATCTGACATCAGGGAAAGAAAATGTTGGAGAGAACAGTGTCTAGAGATTACCCAGGGTCAGAAATAGTGCCTGTGTCCACCAGAGTGAAAAACCTCACAATTCACAGAGGACCAGATATAGTACTTTGAAGGATCTTGTTTCAACAGTGGGAAAAATTCACCCCCAAATTAATGCAGTTTTGGTCCCACCTAGCAATACTTAAATGTAAGCTCCAAAAGGATTAAACTATAAGCAACTCTCAGGTTTTCCTGGTGGCTTAGATGGTTAAGAATCTGCCTGCAAGACAGGAGACCCAGGTTCCATCCCTGAGTCAGGAAGATGCCTTGAGTAAGAAATGGCAACCCACTCCTGTATTATTGCCTAGAGAACTCCTTGACAGAGGAGCCTGGTGGGCTCTAGTCCATGGGGCTGCAAACAGTCAGACACGACTGAGCGACTAACACTTTCACTTTCATGAGCAACTTAGTCGCGTTCTAGAACAAAGCTGAAAGCATTCATTTATGGGGGGAAAGGGGGACCATATGGCATAATTCAAAATATTTGACATCCAATCAAAGATTACTTTAATGAATCAGAAAAATACAACCCATGATGAAAAGAAAAATTATCAACTGAACGTGACTCATCTATGACACAGGTGGCAGAAAAAGAACTTTAAAACCTTTATTATAACTGTACTGTATATGTTCAAGAANAAGGGGGACCATATGGCATAATTCAAAATATTTGACATCCAATCAAAGATTACTTTAATGAATCAGAAAAATACAACCCATGATGAAAAGAAAAATTATCAACTGAACGTGACTCATCTATGACACAGGTGGCAGAAAAAGAACTTTAAAACCTTTATTATAACTGTACTGTATATGTTCAAGAAACTGGATCAAAGATTAAACATGTTAAGAAATTGAATTTGTATTAAAACTTTTTAATAAAGAAAACTCTGGATTCAGATGGTTTCTTTGGTGAAATAATATCAAGTTTACACAAAGTCTTCCTGAAAATTTAAGGAGAGAATGCTTTCTAATATAGTCTACGAGACCAGGATTACTCTGATACCAAAATCAGACACAGACTTCTTAAAAAAGAAAAAAAAATACTTTTACAGACCAGTATCTTTTATGCACATAGATGTACAAATTCTAAACAAAAGCTCACAAATTCAATCTAACAGTAAATGAAAAGGATAATACATCGTTTGCATTTCCAGGAATTCAAAGTTGGTTTAGCATTTGAAATTTAATGTTTCTAAAAAGAAAACCCAGTAAATTAACAGCAGAAGAGAACCTTCTCAATCTGATTTAAAAAAAAAAAAAATCTGTAGACATTATATAGAATGGTAAAACACTGAATCCTTCCCCCTAGAACAAATTTTCACTTCTTCTATCCAATATTGTTTAGGAGGTTATAGCTGGCACAATAAGGCAAACCATAAAGAGAAAGAGAGAAAAGGAAGAAAGGAAGAAGAAAAAGTCATACAGATTAGTAAGAAAGATATAAAACTATTCTTAGATAACATGATCATTTGCATAGAAAATCCTAGAGAATCTATATAAAAACAATTAGAAATAAGTGAGTTTAGCAAGCTTGTAAGATCCCAATTCAATATAAAAAGTCAACTTCATTTCTTATTTTTTTACTTTCTTGTATACTAGAAACAATTTGAAATTAAAATTTAAAACCATAATGGGATACAACTACATACCAATTAAAATAGCAAAAATCTATAAAGGTTGACAATACCAAGTGCTATTAAGTGTGTAGAACTGGAAATGTCATCACTGCTAGTGAGAATGTAAAATGGTACAACCACTTTGAACAACAGTTTGGTAGTGTCTTAAGAAGTTAATCTTCAGGTTATTTACAATAGAGATGGCATCATCAACTCAATGGACATGAGTTTGAGCAAACACCAGGAGGTAGTGAAGGACAGTCTGGTGTGCTGCAGTTCATGGGGTTGCAAAGAGTCAGACATGACTGAGAGACTGAACAACAGTAGCTAAGATACAAAGGCTCATGTCTGTGCAAAAACCTATTTGTGAATATTCAAAACAGCTTTATTTGTAATGGCCTGAACTGGAAAACATCCCAATATATTCCTTAACATGTGAATGGATAAATAAATGTTGCAATATCCATACTATGGAGCCTATTCAATAAAAAGGAATGAACTATTAGTACACAAACAATAGGGATGCATCTCAGAATAACTATACTCAGTGAAAGAATCCAGACAAATAGAGTACCTGCTATGGGATTCCACTTATATATAAAATTCTAGAAAATGCAAATTAATCTACAGTGACAGACGCAGATCTTTGGTTGCCATAATGATGGGGGAGAGGACAAGGGGAAACTTGCAGAGAAGGTAATGGATATATGTTCATTGCCTTTATTGTGTTATCATTTAATAACTGTATACACATTGGAAAACTTACCAAATTGTACACTTTAAAACATGAGCAGTTTAATATATGGCAATTATATGCCAATAAGGATGTTTTTAAAAGTTGATACGCTGTTTGCCTGCTACCAAAGTATTAGCTTGCGTTTCTCAGGTGGCTCAGTGATAAAGAACGTGTCTGCACTGCGGAGATACGGGTTCAACTCTGTATGGGGAAGATCCCTTGGAGAAGGAAATGGCAACCCACTCCAGTATTCTTGCCTGGGAAATCCCATTAACAGAGAAGACTGGTGGGCTACACTCCATGGGGCTGCAAAAGAGTTGGACACAACCTAGCAACTGAACAACAACAAAGTATTATCCCACAGCTTAATTGCTAATTGAAAAGCGAGAAAGCAACCTATGAAACATACATCTATTTTGAAATTTTATTTATTTAATTTTTGACTGTGCTGGGTCTTCATTGCTGTGATCAGGTTTTCCCTAGATGCCTTGAGATGGGGCTACTCTCCAGTTGCCATGTGGCAGTTTCTCACGGTATAGTGGCTTCCCTTTGTACAGAGCACAGGATCCAGGGCATGTGGGCTCAGTAGTAATTGCATGAACTCAATTGTTCCACAGTATATGGGATCTTCCTGGACCAGGGATTGAACCCATGTCCCTCGCATTTGCCTGTGGATTCTTAACCACTGGACCTCCAGGGAAGGCCCCACAGCAACCTATCTTTACACAAAAGATTTAACCTAAATCGTATCAAATCTTCAAGTTTAGAGAAAATACCAGGGATAGATGAGGGGGTTAAGATATGAAACAGGCCAATCAAGAATGTGAGATATTCTATAAGACAATTTTCCTAGTCTCTTCAAAAAGTCGATACGTGGGAAAAAATTGATGAGGAATGACCAATGCCACATATGAGCCTTTGTTGAATTTTGCTTAAAAAAGCAAAAAACGTTTTGAACACAACTGATAATAATTCAACAAGGATTAAAACTCTATCTTTAGCTGCCTCTAAGGGCAGAACACCAATCCAACCATGGTGGGCCTGTCACACTCTAAACCAAACTAAAACCAAGCCGGAAATGACGGGGAGAGAGATAAACTGGGAGAATGGGATTGACGTATACACACTGCTATACACAAAATAGATAGCTAATAAGGACCTACTGTATACCACAGGGAACTCGCTATTCAGTCGTCTATAATGACCTTTATGGGGAAAGAATCTAAAAAAGAATGAACATATGTATATGTATAACTGACTCACTTTGCTGTACAGCAGAAACTAACAAACATTGTAAATCAACTATATAGTTGACTTAATTTAAAAAATTCAAAAAATCTAAATTAAAAAATGTTTTCTTGAAACAATTTTTCTGCATTTTCTGAAAATACAGAAATATTCTGAAATAATTGATATATAAAGCACTGGGTTCTTACAAGTGTTTTAGAACTTTAAGTATAAAGATATTATTACTAATGGATGAATGCAGTGCTACATTATTTGACTTTATACATTACTATATGTAGCATATTTTATACCTAAATGATAGCAATGACTATTTAGTCAATGATTACCAATTGCTAGTATTACCAGTACAAAACACTAGTATTATTAAATATTGGTGATTATATAAGAATAAAATGTTTATTATATATTCTAATACAGTGAATAGCAGACACATGAGATGTGGATGGTTAATATTTGAATTGTCATATAACAGTAATGGTTGTCTGAGGAGGCCTTAGAAATAGCTGAGAAAAGAAGAGAAGTGAAAGGTAAAGGAGAAAAGGAAAGATATACCCACTTGAATGCAGAGTTCCAAAGAATAGCAAAGAGAGATAAGAAAGCCATCCTCAGTGATTAGTGCAAAGAAGTAGAGGAAAGAAATAGAATGGGAAAGACTAGAGATCTCTTCAAGAAAATTAGAGATACCAAGGGAGCATTTCATGCAAAGATGAACACAACAAAGAACAGAAATGGTATGGGCCTAACAGAAGCAGAAGATATTAAGAAGAGGTGGCAAGAATACACAGAAGAACTGTACAAAAAAGATCTTCATGACCCAGATAATCTTGATGATGTGATCACTAATCTAGAGCCAGACATCTTGGAATGTGAAGTCAAGTGGGCCTTAGAAAGCATCACTACAAACAAAGCTAGTAGAAGTGATGGAATTCAGTTAAGATATTTCAAATCCTAAAAGATGATGCTGTGAAAGTGCTGGAAAACTCAGCAGTGGCTACAGGACTGGAAAAGGTCAGTTTTCATTCCAATCCCAAAGAAAGGCAATGCCAAAGAATGCTCAAACTACCGCACAATTGCATTCACCTCACACACTAGCAAAGCAATGCTCAAAATTCTCCAACTCAGGCTTCAACAGTACATGAATCAAGAACTTCCAGATGTTCAAGCTGGTTTTAGAAAAGGCAGAGGAACCAGAGGAACAAAGATCAAATTGCCAACATCCAATCATCAAAAAAGCAAGAGTTCCAGAAAAGCATCTACTTCTGCTTTATTGACTATGACAAAGCCTTTGACTGTGGAACAAAACAAACTGTGAAAAATTCTGAAAGAGGTGGGAATACCGGACCACCTTACCTGCCTCCTGAGAAATCTGTATTCAGGTAAAGAAACAACAGTTAGAGCTGAACAGGGAACAACAGACTGATTCCAAATAGGGAAAGGAGTATGTCAAGGCTGTATATTGTCACCCTGCTTATTTAACTTATATGTAGAGTACATCATGAAAAATGCTGGACTGGATGAGGCACAAGCTGGAATCAAGATTGCCAGGAGAAATATCAGTTACCTCAGATATGCAGATGACACCACCCTTATGACAGAAAGTGAGGAAGAACTAAAGAGCCTCTTGATGAAAGTGAAAGAGGAGAGTGAAAAAGTTGGCTTAAAGCTCAACATTCAGAAAACTAAGATCATGGCATCTGGTCCCATCACTCTGTGGGAAATAGATGGGGAAACAGTGGAAACACTGTCAGACTTTATTTTGGGGGGCTCCAAAATCACTGCAGATGGTGACTGCAGCCATGAAATTAAAACACACTTGCTCCTTGGAAGAAAAGTTATGACCAACCTAGACAGCATATTCAAAAGCAGAGACATTACTTTGCCAACAAAGGTCCATCTAGTCAAAGCTATGGTTTTTCCAGTGGTCATGTATGGATGTGAGAGTTGGGCTGTG